>KK117930.1:40271-75625 GCA_000611955.2 Stegodyphus mimosarum
AAATTAATTATGTTAAAAGTATATCATTTAACACAGAGTTGAACAAAACCCCGTTGTGACAATAGAAAATAGTTTGTTTAAAAATATATGGCTAGGAAATCGCATATTTATGTTCTTTTTTTTTAAACTTATTGTAATTTAACGACGGCTGTAGATAACGGTAACTTTTCTAAGAAATGTCGACGTTTCAGTTGCAGTCCTAAAAAGAATTTGGAAAAAATTGCGTACTTCTAAAAACTAAATAGCTTATCCATTAATAGAATAAAACATTAAGTAACAAAAAACATTTTCGTCTTTTTTATGGCAGAAGAAAATCGTTTGAAAAAAGAGTAGACATAAACTAATATATTAATGAAAAACGATTTTCTTAGTAAACCGTAACATTTCGGCCCCCAAGAGTGAAAAAAGTAAAAAGAAAATTCTCTAGAATCTTTTATCACACCTGCCCGATTTTTTCTCGTATGATGTCTAGATGTGAAAACAGAATATTGACAGCTGTATTATAATAATAAGAATATTCGGGAACGTTAAGTATTTCTCATTCGAAAATCTGGATCATGTCAATGAATTTAATAAAAATGAACGCTTTTCTATTTCATTTACATTAGTTGTTCGTTTGAAAGTGATTCATGAACTTTTTACTTAGACACAACAGATTGCCTATGGCAATAGTAACGGATCAGTGATTTACAGAAGTGTTTCAAATAGCATTTGAAGCATCGGTTGAGGCGCAACGCCAGGGTGCCTAGGCTAATGAACCTTACCCCTACTGTAAACGTATATAATTTCCTAATCATATCGTTAAATAAACTGAGTGAATTGAAAGGTGAGTACCTAACTACATAAGTTTTTTTTTTTTTAAACTGTAGGAAACTCTAAAGGAAAAGTATAAAGATATGCACAGAAGTTGTCGAGCTGGTGAGATAACATATTTGAAATGACAAGACAATAAAAAGTAATCCAGAATGTACAATGTTTATAATGCTTAAACAAGCATTTGAAGCTGTACACAAAAACTCATGAAAAAAATCTGACGTGTACACCACATGACTTTGCTTGTACGGAATATCAAATTATAGGCATTTTTCTTGACACTCTGGCGTTACGTTCACTTAACAGAGTTACATCTCGTCCATTTTGTAACTCACAATGCACAAAAATTATGTATATCATCTGAAGAATTATCTAATTGTTGCTACATATACTATTCAAATACAATGAAAAATCTAAAACGATGTATAACAGAAATTAAACAAATAAACAAAAAAACAAAAAAAAGAAACATTTATTCGCAGACGATTCAGTATTCCTCATTCAATTAATTCAGTTCTCACTTCGCGACAAGGCGCAAATACATAAAACCTCAAAATATCTATATTACAAATTACGAAGCAAATCTTCAAAACTTATTTCCTCGTATAAATTCCAAAATAAATTAAGCATGATTTAATTAGCAATAATAAAAGAAGGCGTTATCTTTGTTGTTGTGAAGCTTTGTTTCAATAGACTGACAATAAATCCACTATTCTGCTATGTTTCAAATGTAAACTAATATGGCTGCTATGGTCGAAACAATTAGGCTTAGCCGCACTTAAACAACTTTTAAATTGTTGATAATTCCGCAACTATATTAACCAGGTTAAATAAATGCATAAAAAACCCAACCGGAAGATAGGAACAACATAATTCAATCATTTTTAAAGCCAAAAGTGCACAATTTACAAATATATAAGATTAAAGACACTGAGCCCACTGAGCCGAATAACAGAGTTGATATATATATATATATACACACGCATATATTTATATACCTTTGGTGCGGCCGATTGCAACCAAAAAGGTAAGGGCACATATACGTGTTATAGCAGTCCCACGTAGAAAATTTCAACGTTCTGAGTCTATTCGTTTTTGAGTTATGCGAGATACATACAGAAGGCACGAAAAAAATCTCTTCTGAATCTATTTTAAATCAGTTTTATAATTCGTTTGGGGAAAAAGAGTTCTTTTTTAATATCCTTACGTACAGACGTCACGCAAAATCATCGTTAAATTGCATTCGAAAGCGGTTAAAATTGCTATTTTCGTTGAAATATGGTACGGAGCATTTTTCGTGATTTCAGTACGTGCTTTTCTTCGTACAAGGAAGTAAAAACTGAGCTTACTGAGATGAGTAACAGACTGGATATATATACATATATTTATATACTTTTTGCACATCAGTTTTCAAACAAAGTAGGAAGTGCACATCTACACGTTATAGCAGTCCCATATACAAAATTTCAATGTTCTGAGGCTACTCGTTTTTGAGTTTTGCTAAATACATACATACTTCCGTACATACGCGCGGGCTCCACGAAAAAATATCTTTAGAATCCATTTTAAATTAGTTTTAAAATTTTTTGGGGGGAAAACAGTCCTTTATTTTGTCCATACGTACAGATGTCAAGTAAAAACATCGTTAAATTGTATTCGATAGCAGTGCAAATGAATTTTTTCGTTGAAATATGATACGCGAAATTTTTCGCCATGACAATCCTTCCTTTAAACTTCGGACAAAGGAAGTAATAAAAAAAGCTTTCTCTAAACAGATTATGTGCTTTGAAGCATAAGATAAATCGCTAGTAGATGATAATTAATTATGCATGCAATCTCTTGGGACTTATATACAGTGGTTATGCAACTACGTTTCACTAATAATTTTCAAAATAATACGCCACATTTAATCAGAAATATATTGGAATCAATACGAGGATTCTGGCTACTTCTTCTGACCAGATGCTTTAAAACATGACCAGATGCTTTAAAACAGTCTCAACGGAGTCGTTTGCATATTGGCCGGTATACCGCGCCTCTCGATATTTTATTCTTTTTATTATGTTAAATTTAGATTACTTTCAGAAAGGGTTGATTTTAATGAAGGTTTTACTGCATATAATACATGTTTTTCTGCCTTTTATATTAACAGTATACATCCTACATTGAGAACAGCAGTGGAATATCAGAGACATGTTTGCGTAGGAGAACTGGGTATATTTACTGACGGTTCGGGTTATGACATTGGAATTGGTGCAGCATATGTGATTTACTTGCTTGGTACACATATAGACTATGGCCAAATTAGAATTGAACCTTACAATTTGGTTTTCCAAGCCGAATTGGCTGCTGTCATATTTGCTCTTAAATGGGTTGATAAAAACCTGACTGAAAAAAAACACATGTTAATATATATGCAGGCTCATTATCTGGTTTGGAAGCACTAGCAGATGCTGATAACACTATTATTTTGGTCTCGTATATAAAAGACCTCCTTGTAAAAGTTGAGAAAACAGATGAAATTAAAATGAACTGGGTGAAAGCCCACACTGGTGTTACGGTCAATGAGAGGGCCGACATTCTGGCCAAAGAAGATGGTATAGGTAATGCCGGGGATGCGTTCGACACTTAGGCATCAAAAAGAATTGTTATTGGTAAAATAAAGGATTTCTATTATGACTGCTGGAAACAAAAATGGAACATTCTGGGAAAAAAGAAAGATTATTTGTTTAACTTAAAAGTTTCCAAAAATATGAGAATGACATATAATTTTGATTACGATCAAATATTTACTGGGTACTGTGCTTTCCGGTAAACGTGAAAGTATTTCATTTGCAAAATAATAGTCTTGGTATTTTTTGTAATGCTGAAGGTAATGCATAACATTTCATCGAAGACTACGTATTATTGCGGTATGTTAAGGAAAAACATCGTAACATAAAGGAATTCGATTGTCGCAGGATTTAAATTTGCAAAGGATTTGATAAACTTTATAAGTTGCAATAAAACAATATTGGGAATTTTGATGTGATGTTTTTAACAGTTTTTGTTTTATAACTATGAAGCCGATTATTATCGACCAAGAGGGTTGGAGCATATTCGTTATATTACATTATATTACATTACCACATTTAATTTTCTTCAGGCTCATAAAGATAAACTTTCATCTCAAAGAATTCAGGTTTATAATGTATTTATTATTCCTTACCAAAAAATCAAAGGAGAAATTCACGATTTTAAAACTGCTATCCAATAGTTAATGTATTGAACACAGACTATACTGAATTTAAAATATGTTCAATTAAATTAAATAGTAATTGGACTATACTGAATTAGATTTACTGCTAATAATTATAAGTACTTAACCAGGGAGGAGCTTGAGATAAACCGTAATTGCTTAGCTCTTGATACTCAAATTGGGAATTTAGATACGTCACATATAAGAAAATATTCAGGACTGCAGAGTCTAGGCGCTTGAATCTTAATAGAAATTATCATTATTCATGAATATCAGTTTTATTAGCAAAATTTACACAATTAGCTTACTTATAAATAAATTTACACAATCTGCATTTTTTAAGTGACGAAGACCAACATGAGTAGAGTTGTTAGCTGTTCAGTTTCCAACAGTTGAACAACTGGCCATTTCCACATGTTATATAAATACAAGTGATTTCGTGCAAGAGAATCGACTATCAAAGTGTATTATTTGTAAAAACAACCACTGTATGCTTTTCAAGAATTAAGTAAACTTATTTGGATAAATGAATGGAAGGAAACAGATTTACGATTTGTTTGTTCATTGTTTAAATAAAGGAAATATGGACTACTTTCCTACAGACAAGTGTTACCTTCTTGGAGGACTTTCTAACAGAAAAGTGTTCCTATTTACGTTATAGATGCCGAAAACCTCAAATGTACGTAAATCTCAAATATGCAGCCCAGTTCGTTCGCCTGGATTTAAACTCTGGTTGAAATACCAATATTAACGATCTCATTCGCGTCGCTTTATAGATATACAGCTAGACGTAACAGAATGACAACGACGGTTAATAAATTTCATTAAACCAGACATTTTAATTCTGTTTTTAAGTTCTAGACGCAATAATAATAATGTTTGACTTCGCATCCGGCTGTTCGACACTACACACACAGGTCCCAATTACCCCCCCCCCATATTAGGCAGGGGGTGGGTCGTCAGTCTATGTTCTCCAACAGGTGAAATGTGCGCTAATCATGCTGCTACTAAAGGGCCCTAATCCGAGACAGCATACTTAAAAGTTTCTCTGTAACCACTGCTACCTCTTGAGCGCACGAGGTCACCACTCCCGGTTCCTAGGTTTCACAAACGCGGGGAACATGCACGCATGGAGATCTGACTGGTCGTCAAAATTGCTAACTGCCAGTAGTACGCGGGATGCCTGAAGGCCGTCTTAGGTCAAACACAGGACTTGCTCCACCTTGGCGTATGGGCCAGTCGAGTTATGTGCTTACACCCACAGATTACGAGGAACCGCCAGGCTCGTGATTTTACACCCGCGTGGCAGAGACTGTCTAAGTACAGATACCAGCCAGTAGCCTGACAGGTTTTCCTGCGTCAACCACCGAGGGGGGGGAGGTTCTAGACGTAAAGCAAGTAAAAGGGTTTAATTATATATTAGAACCATAACTGAAACAACACATTAAATGATGATAAATATGATTTTTATATTGCTCTAAACATGACGCCAATATTTGATATAATATTATTTCAATAAGTTTTCAAATCATATGTCTTGATCGTCAGCTTTCTAGCTGTGAGTAAGAGGTCTTTTCGCGAAAGTAATGCTTGATTTCAGAATATTTAGTGCAAAATAATCTTTTGCACTTTTCGAATTCATGCAAGCGTAGCATCACGAGAATTCCTTACAGTATTCTGTAGTAAGTGGTAAACAGTACAAGACTAATGAGTTTGAAAATTTTGATTAAAATTTTATATAAAGAGGGAAAGTTTTAAATGGTTTCTCTTCCTAAGTGAGAAAGCACACGGTTCGGTAGGAATATTTTTATAATAATAGCCTCTTCCATGGCAGATTATCATACTTCCATAGTTTGGAAAAATTACTCATTCCATTTAAACCTTAGCTTTTTTTTATCATGCATAATATTCTCTTTCTTCCAAATACTAATTATCTATTCCCAGCAGCCATTTGAAAACTTCATTATTACTTTAGTGCTTTGTCATATTTAAATACACAAGTAATTTTTTAAATAGCTACGCAAATATAAAATTCTTTCTTTCTTTTTTAAAGTTTAATTATCATATATAGCAGTTATATGTTAAGTTCTTTATTCCGAAACAGAGAAGTGATGGAAGTTTTTAATTCTCTGATTAACTTTAGCTACTTTATTCTTTTTTTACGGAGATAACAGAGCTTACTTACCATTACAAAACAGCTAAACTTCAGCAGCTAAAAATTCAAATTATTTTTTGCCGACTTAAGGAGAATTCTTGAGCTAAACGTTTCGCAGTCACGTTATTTACAGTAGCAAAAAAGAAAAATAGCGACTTTTACATAGATTTTATTTCTACCTCTTGCAGCCTTGTAAGAAATAAATGCGTAATGGAAGCAGTGAAGGGTTCGGATTCTTTAATTTTTGCAGGCATAATTTCAAATAACTTCCTTTCTTACGTTGTTTTCACACATCAAGTACGTTGTTTGTCTAAGTAACATATTTATTACAGACGCTTCTCCTTAGCCTGTTGCCTAAGGCGGCCTTGAAAAACTTCGAGCTCTATTTCTCTTCTTTCCTTAATATTTATGAGATAACATTTGAGGAATTCAAATAGCTGAAATTGACAATAATATATAGAAGATATATTGAATGTAATAAATGTTACTCTTGCACCAACCCGTACAGTTCAACTGAATTCACACAAATTCACGAACGAAAAAAAATGAAGCTTCATGGCAGGTAATTTGAAATAGCTATCCACCTAAAGAAACATTGATTATTAATTATGATTGCTAAATTTAATTAATTAAATTATTACTGATTGCTATTTTTCTTTTGATGGCATTGGAATCGTCTACTGTTGAGTCTTCCTCTTTCAGACTTTAGGTTATCTTTCGCTACGAGACTCAAATCGAGATGTTGAATTAGTTATGAGACCTTCATAATCATAAGAAATAGATATTACTTAGATTTACTACCATTCTCCTAGAAAAATTTATATTTGTTCGCGTAATTTATGACAGTGCATTACTGTTGTAATCTAAGCTTCCCTCATTTCAGTTATCATTTCGTAAACCGAACTCATAGAAAGAAACAGGCATGGCGATTTTGAGCTAAACATTTCATATACAGACCGAAATGGCGACTTGTATATAGTAGCATTAGTTCGCTTTTACACTATTTAACTGCCAAGCACATACATGGGTTACGCTGCACGTCGTAGGTTTTACTTTTCTGAAAATTCATTTAAACGCTTCCTCCAGAATCTATGAAGCACACAGCTGAATTAGAGATCATATTCTTAACAAATATGCAAAATGATTCCTTCCATTTTTTTGGTAAATTTTTGCCAATGGGATGCGTTGGAACTCGCGTGTGTACTGACGTATTTTATGCATTATTGTCTACACTGCGGAAAAAAATGGCAGTTGTATATCTCTCGTTCTATTGAGCCGATTGACGAAATTCAAATTGCGTTTTTCGTGGCTCCATAGCGCAGCTTAGGATATACATTAGATTTATATGTAGCGTTGTTCTAATATAGATATTTTGACATAAATTCGGACTTTTTCAGAAATCAAGCCATTTTTTTCCATATTTCGATTCTAAGACTCAAATTAAGCCTAATTAAATTTTGTAAAATTTGATGGGAAATTTAAAAATATATCCTGGCGCATTTGTTCAGTTAGTGCGAAGAATAAGTCACTTGGCAAACGTCTTAATGTATGGCAACCTATTTTCCTTTCCCCTTTCACATTGAGCTCGAGCGAAAAAAAAGTCACATCGTTCCTACATTCAAATACTTTTAACAAAGTGTCTAAACCACATTTGATATTATTATGATAGTGATTTGATATTATTATGATTCGACAAATATGCCAAATTTGAAAACGCGCCAATATATAAATCCACGTACTGGTCCGGAAATTTTGATTAAAAAAATCTAATTTTTTGCAGGTATGCTTAGAAATGCATCTACTATAAGATAATGATAAAACTTTTATCGATTGCAATTCAAATTTTCTTTTGAAAAATTTATAAAATTATTTTTAAAATACAAATTTTAAAAATAAATTATAAAAAATGGGGGAATTTCATTTGAAATGAACTTAAATTCGATTTCTGGAAGAAGGAATCAAGTAAGTTTAATAAAAAAAGGATAGATAAATAAATATATACAAAATTCAATTAAAATTGAGGATCTAACATTTTGAGAGCTAATTTTTTAAAAACTATTCCTGCGATTCTTACAAAACTTGGCAGTTTGGCAAAATTTGAGTCTTATCGAAATATGGAAAAACATTGGAATGTCATTTCAGAAAAAGTACGATTTTGTGCCAAAATACCTGTATTGGAACAATGCTATATATGAATCTAATAGTCGCGCTTTCGTGAAGTGAAAAACGCGATTGGAATTTCGTCAATCGGTCCAATAGAACGGGAGATATAGACCTGTCCCATTTTTTTTCGCGTAGTGTACATCATTCATCAACACTTTTAATTTCATTCCTACGACATTAAAGAGTGTTGCATAATTCATTTAGTCGGGATGTCTCTGACGTTAATCTCATAAACAGACCCAGGAAGCTTGATGATTCGAGTCAAGAAAATTAATTTGTTTTCCGCTAACTTAAATGCAGTTACGGTAAAATGAAAATGTACTTGTTTATGAAACGTGAACTATTTAAGACACATCCATATGCGATAAGATATTTTTCAGGGGCAGTAATGAATAAGAAATTTATGAAGTCGTATCTTTTTTCATAGATTAACTGAATGATGAACTTAACTCGATGAAGCTATATTTCGCTGTGGTAAGGTTGATAGAAGTTCCGGTTTCTGATGAAAGCGTTCATCGTTCCAAAGTAATATTTCCAAGACCCCTGATCATCCCGGGTTCAATTTCTCAGAAGAGAATTTGAGAGGTTGTATAGAAAATGCGATGAATGTTTTCTTATTGATTTGTATTTGCAAAAACTATTTTCTTCTCAAATTTTGCTCTTGTTTGAAACTTTAAAATGTGCAGTACCTCCTCCAGGAGTGGAACCTGAAGCACTCGAATACATGCCGAATTTGACTGTTACACCACTAAGGATGCTGGAAGGTTGGAAAAAATACCTTATAAAGTAAAATTGTTTAGAACTCTCCCTATACAAATTTTCACTGATGAGAATAATGAAGAAATATGTAATGCAGATTATCCAGTGATTGTACTTCAGGTACTGAAACCGATAGTGAATCTAAAATTTAAATTAAGGGCCATTAGGGAATAAACAAGATAATTACGTTTGTGTAAATAAAAGAAAATAAACAGGTAAAAGGAACGTTTAAGCAAAAAAACATAAACCACCCTTGTACAGAAAATACTATAAGGAAATTGCTGGAAAATTGCTTGGGAAATACAAGCTGTTCTACAAATGTTTACAATCGCCTTCAAATCATAGCGTTATATTAACATCCTCTATTTCACATAAATCAATTCTCCTTCCCATCGCAGAGTTATGTGTAAGCGTTAATGGGGGTGCCCAGTAGAATCATTATATGGAAACACGCCGGAAATGAGCAGTTAACAATGGTAGCTGGTTAGAAATTGGAAGCTTCTATGTCAGAATTCAACAGAAAATGGTTTAATGGAATGTTTTTAGATTCTGACCTCCAGTAAAAAGAAAGTTGTAGAAAAACATATTATGCATTCTACACGTAAATTTCGTTCATTTCAGTATAACATATGTAGCGTAGGAAAATCACCTTCTAAATTAAGGCTATAAAGTCGTGAAAATTATTTAGTTCTTGATTAGAAGATACAACTGATGACAGCCATCTACTGTGTGATTTCTATAAACACGTTCTCACTTAATAATATTTTTTAAATTATTAGCCCGGATCTTTAGCTCAAAGTGGCTATTAATTTCGTTTTTTTCTTTTTGCGTCGATTAACCATAAAAGTATGTATCACTTTTCAAATTGTTGCCACCAAAAATTATTTGTGTTACATTTAAAGAAATTATATAACGAAGAATCTGCACAAATGTATGTATGTTTTTCGCATTGTGTTAAAACAATGGTACCTAGAGCCATCCAATTTTGAATAACATAATCCTCCTCCGAATACAGGCATCTGGAAGCCCAAATTTGTAATTTGGAACTTGTTTTTCATCAATTTCATATTTTATTAACTTTAAGGAATTTTCAATTCACAAACTCTACGATTTAAAGGCGAGCAATGACAATATTGTACGAAAAAAAAAATATCTCCAGCGCGCGAGACTGTGTATCGGAAATTCTAAAGCTATCTTACTATTAAGTATTTTATGAGATTGCTGTTGAATTGAATTTTATATTTTAAGTGCGAAAAACATAATATTTAATAAATAAAGGTAACAGACAAAACGTTAAAAAAACGCCCTTTTGGGCGTAATATAAAATCTGAAAGCTTCAGATTTTTTTTTTACTTTTTAAATTTATTTATTTGTTAATTATTTTTTAGCTAAAACAAGCTTTATGAAGGAATGTTTTTGTTAATGATGACAGTTATTTTAAGAAATAGATTTTAAAAAGTTTTCATATCTATAATAACAAAACTTTTCAAGTTTTTTTCCAAAATATTGACGTCTTCAACCTGTGATATAAATCTGAACTGATATTAAAAATTTCGTAAAATTTTGTTATACGACTTTTTGCTGTTTAGAAATACTTACTAACACAAATATCAAAGGAATAATCTTTTTGATTTCAAAAGAACTGCGGCTTAGCTTGAAGAAACAATGTATACTGCGAAAAAAAAAGTGAAAACTTTCAGATTTTAAATAACGTCCAAAGGGACTTTTTTACCATTTTGTGTGTTAGCTTTATTTATTAAATATTATGTTCTTCGCACTTAAACCATAAAATTCAACTCAACAGCAATATCGCAAAATAATTTTTTAATGAAACATATCTTTAGAATTTTCGATACAAAGTCTCGCGAGCTGGTGATAAAAATGTTTTCTTTCGTCTAGTGTTGCCATTCCTCGCTTTGTATTCATTGAGCTTGTTAATCAAAAATTTTTTAATGTTTGTCAAAATATGAAATAGATAATAAAACAAATTCCAAATTAGGTCTTCCAAATGCCCATATTTCTGTGGAAACCTACATTAATAAAACTTTCATTGCTCTAGGTACCGTTGTTTTATCACAATGTGAGAAATATACATACATTTCTGCAGATTCTTCATTATTTAATTTCATTAAATATATTATAGGGCGATAATATTTGGTTCAACAATTTGAAAAGTGAAACAACGCTTTTAGTGAATCGACGCAAAATGCCGAAAGGAAATTAATAGTCTTTCTGCCCAAATTGCCCCTTTGGACTAAATAGGAACAGTTCTACCTTTCATGCTCTACATGCCTCTTCTTGAAATTCAAATTGTGTTTTGCATGTATCGAAAGCGCGACTTAGGATATATATTAGATTTACATATAGTATTGTTCTAATATAGGTATTTTGACAAAACATCGGACTTTTTCTGAAATTACATGCCATTTTTTTTTCTATATTTCGATTCTACGACTCAATTTATGCCTAAATATTAAATTCTGTAAAGTTTGGTGCGAAATTTAGGGAGAAATGTAAACATTTACCTTGGCTCATTTTTTTCATCACGTATATCTTAGGAAATTTTGAATTAAAACCTCTAATATTTTGTAGGTATGCCTAGAAATACATCTAGTACTTTAAGATGATGCTAAAAATTTTATATGTTATTACAGAAAAATGTTTTCGAAAAATTTATAAAAAATATTTAAAAATACAAATTTTAAAAATAAATCATAAAACATGTGCGAATTATATTTGGATTAAGCCTAAATTTCGAATTCTAGAAGAAGAAATGAAGTAAGTTTAATAAAAAAAAGAGATTAAGAAATAGATATCAATATCAATTAACGGTATAATTTAAGTCCTAGAATCGAAATATGGGAAAACATTGGCATGTTATTTCAGAAAAAGTCTGATTTTGTCTTAAAATAGCTATATTAGAATAATGCTTTATATAAATCTAATACATATCCTAAGTCGCGCTTTCAAAACATGAAAAACGCAATTGAATTTAGTCAATCGGCCCATTAGAACGGGAGATATAGAACTGTCCCCCTTTTTTTGGCTCAGTATAAAATGCGAAGAGATATCTTTGGTTTACAATCTAAGTGATTGAAAGAAATATTCAGAGATAAATAATTCGTAAAAAATCACTTTTCATTAAACTGGAAAATTATTCTTTTGCTTGTAGAGTGATTAGGATTTTTTTTAAAGGAGACGGGAAAAATGAGCAATACCCTAGCCAGGATTGGACTCTCGTACCTCTAGAATATGCACCGAGTGTGCTGACCATTACATCGCGAAGTCATGCTAAGAAAGCGGGAGAATTACGTTATGGCATATAAGAAATATTCCTAATTTTACAGTTGGCTTGTAAAACGGAAGTAAAAATATTCAATCGAAAATTCTGAATTCTAAACATCTATTTCACATAATTTTTTATTTTCGTGAGCAATGTTTTTTACATTGGTAGATTTTATGTCAGTATGTGGTATTGGCTTGAATAGAAAACGATTTGTTTTACTTCCCAACCCTTCTTACACTTCTTAACACCTTATACAGTTATTAGGTTATTTCAAAGCAGGAGAAATAAAAAATATGCAACGCCTTCCCCGGGACTCGAATCACGGAGCTCTGGAATACGCGCCTAGCGTGCTGACCACTACATCTCGAAGGCATTGGAAGCAGGTGGGAGAAATACCTTATATACTCCCCCTGTTAAAGGGCGACTGGGGTTTAGAGGACCCAATCGCCAAATCCCGGTGGTGAAGGATCATCATCCACCAACTTTTTAGTTACGCTCAAACAGGCTTTTTTTAACGTTGCAGAGTCATTAGGTTATTTCGAAACACAAGAGATGAAAAATGTGCAACGCCTTCCCCGGGACTCGAACCACGGACCTCTGGTATACGCGCCACTACACCACAAAGGCATGCGAAGAAGGTTGGAGAAATACCTTATAAGCTTACTTATATTACATGGATAACCTAAAATTTAAAATATATAATAAGACAAAGTATCCATTATCATAAAATTTTACATTAGAAGCAAAACATATTTATTTAGCTTTATTTCAAAATTAGACCATTTCGTGATCATCCTTTTACTGTATCCTCAACAGTCAAGGAAGGACGCTGCGCAACCTTTTACAAATGCACTTTTTTATAAGTCCAAATCACCGTATATGATATGTCATTTTACATTCGGGCTATTATGTTATATATGTTACGGTGAAACACCTAAATCTGGAGAATGTCGACTTTCACCGGTGAATGTCAACATTCACATAGTCGCTTGGTGTATGTCCGAAATATTTTCCAAATACTCTTATTTCTGACTTACACCAGTGAATGTCGACATTCACCATGTACTAATGGTGAATGTTGAATATATGAGAATATATCTTCTTCTCCGTCATTCAGTCGCGAAAAAACACACAAGTACTTAAAACACGCAATACATTCAAAATGAGAAAGGGAAATAATAGAAGTTAAAAAACTTACTTAATTATACAGTACGTATTAAATGAGAAAATGAAATAATAGTAATAAAAAACTTACTAATTTATGTGATTCAAATCTGATTAATTGCAACAACTTAAATTATTATGAGACTTTGAACTGCACAAGAGGCCCTTGCTTTTACAACTGCATTTATGGGAAACAGCCAGTCGCCTCTCTTTTCGACCTACAACAGAGCATATCTGTTATTGTCGACATACACCGGTGAGGGTCCGAATGTACAAGAATGCAATGTTATATTCGATCTTTCACCGACGTATTTGGTGAATGTTGACATTCTCCGGTGAAAGTCGACATTCTCCAATTTCGGTCTTTCACATATATATAACGTAGAATAAGGTGTATAATTAGGACAAATATAAATCTCCAAAAATTTTAATATTTAAGTAGAACCATATGTTATGTTACATTAATATTTAAGCATTTTGCTAAAGCATTAAGATAACATGATTTTTTTAATATTTAGTATGTAATTAAGAAACAGGAGATTGTGAGAAAAATTTTAGGGCAGCCATTATTTTTACTAGTAATTGTATTTTCTAGAAAATATTTGCTTTTCGCGTCTCGTATGTTTCTGAATTAATAATTAATTTATTTCTGTAAAAACATCAAAGCATTCTTTTAGAATTTTAAGGATTAAGGAAATTCTTAATATCTTAAATGATATATTTTGCTTTCAAAGTACGTTTAAATGAGGCAAAAAACTAAATGAAGCAAAATCATGCAAAATGGAAACTGAGAATATTACTAAGTTGGCTTTATATTTGAAATTTCCTTTTTTTTATTTGAAAAATAACGGAATTTGTTTTAGAAATGCTGAATATTTTTATTAAAATGCGTTTCCAATGTATGCAAAAAATTAGTTCCCTCGGATTACAAATATTTCCAGAAATGAAGAAATCTCTCGCTTTTCATTTTGAAGTAAGATCTATGAAACTTCATGAATTTTTAACCTTTCTCAAATTCAAGCTGTTTTGCAATGTTCCTCATAAATATTTATATTTTTAGATAATGGACTGAAATTGGTACATAGGTGTATCTACACAAGAGCCAGTGCACCTCGAAGAGATTTTTTCGAAATTCGAATTAGAATTTTTTTTATTTTATATTTTGTGACCAAATCGCGTCATTTTGAGACATAATCGGCTACAGGAAAGTGAGATTTCACTCTATACATTTTATTTTTACATCGTCGTGAAGCGTAGACACTTCGCTATTTTACGAACTTAAAATGAATTTCGTATTTCAATAAATCGGTTAAATGCCAATTTATTAAGGAAGGTGAGCTTAACACCTTTTCAGCGGAATTTTTTTTAAAAAAACTTATTTTAAAAAATGTGCCGTTTATTTTCCTTTGATTTTTGGACACGTTGAACTTCAATCCTTTCGACTCCTTTTAAAAAAGGAATTTTGGAAAAAAAATAATATTTTGTATTTTTTTTTTAATTTTTTAAATGAAGCTTCCGAATACACTTCTTCTCAGATCTCAGATATTTTAAAATGTAGTTTTGGCAACAATTTTCCTTTCTTATTGTTGTTGATAGATTTTTGATAAAACTGAATCATTTTGAATAGTTTTATTCTTTTAAGATATTTTAAAATGTAGTTTTGGCAACAATTTTCCTTTCTTATTGTTGATAGATTTTTGATAAAATTGCATCATTTTGAATAGTTTTATTCTTTTAAAAATTTCGGTTTGGCAACAATTTTTCATCGTATTTCTTATGTTACTGTTTTTAAGAGACTGAAAAGTTTACGAAATTAAAAAAATGTTTCTTTTTGCAACGGTAAATTGTTTAATTACTTTATTAGGATAATTAACATTTGTATCAAGGGATATTGCTTATTTCATTTTAATATTATGTTTTAATTATATATAATTTTAATTATAAAAAACGTTTGGCATGATATTTTTTAATCTGTTTAAATTCTTAATCTGTTTATACCATTTGAGTTCTTAAGATTTTGCAAAAGGAAGTTGGTTGGTTAATTTATTTATTAGGATAATTAATATTTGTATTAAGGGATATTGCTTATTTCGTTGTATGCTTTTTATATGTAATGCATTTTTAACTAAATTTTTTTTCCGTTGTTGTTTGTTTCTTTTTCTATAAAATTGTTCTGCCGAGTAAAATTCTGTGCAGTTTTCAAATTTAATGTTTGGTATTCTCTTTAAGCATTTTTCTGGTACACTTAAAAGCCAGACGAAGGCTGGCCGCGCAGCGGCTAGTTTAAAATATATTTAGGTCTGTCGATCTCACTTAGCTTAACTGAGTAAAATGGAATAGTAGTACGCACACTACATTGTTTGCATTATCTATTCGTTATCATTTTCGCTATATTTCAGACATCATTTTCTGAAGTACTTTTGGAAACCAAACATAAGTAACGTAATGGAAAAATGACTCTTCGCAATTAACTTATTACTTCCTTGTACAAAGTAAAAAGGAAGTATAGCAATCGCGAAAATTTCGGGTATCATATTTCAATCAAAATATCCATTTTGGTGCTATCGAATGCAATTTAATGATGTTTTTGCGTGATATCCGAACGTGAAGACAGAAAAAAGAACGCTTTTTCCCCCAAAAAATTACAAAACCGATTTAAAATGCATTCTGAAGAGATTTTTTTCGTGGCGTCTGTGCGTACTTGCGTACATACGTATGTATGTATGTATTTCGTATAACTCAAAAACGACTAGACTCAGAACGTTGAAATTTTGTACATATGACTGCTATATTGAGTAGATGTGCACCTCCTATTTTGGTTGCAATCGGCCGCACCAAAAGTATATAAATATATGTATATATATATATATATATATAAACTCTGTTACTCAGCTCAGTGAGCTCAGTTTTTTTATTCTAATATGTTTGTAAACTGTGCATTTTTTGCTTTAAAAATGAATGAATTATGATGTTCTTATCTTCTGGTTAAGGTTTTTATGGCTTTAGTTAACCTGCATGTTATAATTGCAGAATTATCAGCAATTTAAAAGTTGTTTAAGTGCAGGTAAGCGTAATTATTTTGGCCATAGCTGCCATTTTTGTTTACATTTGAAACTTAGCAGAATAGTGGCTTTGTTGCCAATCTAGAGAAACTAAGCTTCGCAACAACAAACAAAACGCCTTCTTTATTATTGCGAACTAAGTCCTGCTTCATTCATTTTGGAATTTATTCGAGGAAATAAATGTTTAAGATTTACTTCTTATTTTTTAATATAGACATATTGACTTTTAATGTATTTTTGCCTTGTCACGAAGTGAGATCTGAATTAATTGAATGATAAATACTGAATGGTCTGTAAAAACCTGCTCCTTCTTTTGTGTTTTTTTGTTTGTTTAATTTCCTTTATACGTAGTTTTAGATTTATCATAGTATTTAAATAGAACACGTGGGAACGATTATGCAATTCTTCAGATGATATACATAATTTTTGTGCATTCTGAGTTGTAAAATGAATGAGATGTAAGGCTGTTAAGTGAACCTAGCGCCAGAGTGTCGCTATGGTTAACAAATATAATGAATTTTAAAAAGTGAATTTATTCTATTGTGGTTTATGCGCTATCGACGAAGTAGATTTAATTCAACCCAATAAGTTTAAATGAAATGCAAAATGCGTATAGTTTAATATTCTGTACAAGAAAATCGTGGTGTACACATCTAGTATTTTAGAAACATGTTTTCTGCAGTAAAAACAATTATATTTAACAGAAAGACCATGAATGCAATCAGTACACGTTCGATATTTGAGTTATTCTATTAGGAAATAGGAAATGATTTCATAAAGTAGCATACATTAAACACAATTTTAAAATAAAATTGTTTACATCAATAACGTGATAAAAAAACGCTTCTAAGCCATATATAATGTATCTTCACGGAATTTGGTTTGTGATTTACTTTAAAAACAAAACGTTAAAAACATGTTAAAATCTTATTGAACAAAAATGTCAAAATTTCAAAAACATGTTAACAGTCTATTGAAACAAATATTTTAAAACTTCAGAAACATGTTGAAATCTTATTTAAATGAAAATATCTATATTTTGAATGTAGAAAAGTATAATCTAAGGAATTATATGCAATTCCAATCTATTCTTTAGCAATATTGTTTTTTATAGAGTGTGGCCATATCATATTCGATTGTGCCTTTTGATAAAATTTTTAATTTCTCCAAGTGCTTACTGATCATATTTCCATCTACATTTTGACTCTCGATCAAAACTCATGCAAAACGTTGAAATTTTGCGATCTGACTATTTCAAAACACTTCAATAGTCTTTTGATGTTTAATTTTAAATTATTGAATTACAAGAAATTTTACTTCACTCGCATATTTTATGCAAAAAAGGTTTTTAGACTTACATGATAACTCTATTTTATACTCATAAGCTGTGTAAGAGTTTTCTGGAGAATGTCACAATAAAAGGAAAACGAAATCTCTCGAATTATATTTTAAATACTGGAATTTTCTGCAACACAATTCTTGAATACAATTGCTTAGTTGCGCTTAGATTTTTTGAAAATATGAGTCGAGAAACGATATGATCCTACGTTATTTTCAAATTTCCTTCTTTTATACGAATTAATTTAAAATTTGTATGTATTGCATGCCATTTCCTTCACCTCTGCAAATTTATGGTATAACTATCATAATGCGTTATCAGGAGATTAAGTAAGGTGATGTACGGTAGCACATGCGCATATAAGCAGGTAGATGTAATGGGGGAGTGTCTGAGTAGTATAAAGCATGTTGTCGGTGTAAGATCAGTATTTCTGGCAAAGAGATTGCACGCCGTATAGCAGTTAAAATCACACCGAGTTGCTGCCTCAGCGAGAAATGACGAATAATCAATCTGTTAGACGACATCTGGATGCTTTTACCCGAGGTCGAATCATTTGGAAGTTGGAGGAAGGCCGCAGTGTGACAAGTGTGGCTGCGGAGTTCTGAATTGCTCACAGCATCGTTTCACGACTTTGGAGACAATTTCAAACTACAGGAACAGCTATCCGGGGCCTTAGTAGTGGTCGTCCACGAGGAACCACACCCGCAGATGGCCGGTATATTGCCTTACAGGCCAGAAGAAACAGGCGGCAGACAGCGGGAGAAATCGCTAGACACACGACACAGGCGACTGGACGACCGATATCGCGTTTTACCGTGGCCAGAAGACTGCACGGTGGTGGTCTGTTTGCACGACGCCCTGTACGGTGTGTACCTCTAACGCCTGCCCATCGGAGAAGGCGTTCTCTGTGGTGCCGGGAACACCGGAATTGGAGAGACAATGAATGGGGACGAGTACTCTTTACAGATGAGAGCAGATTTAGTCTGAGTTGCGATTCTAGACACATACACATCTGGACAGAGCGGGGAACACGCAATAACCCCTTCAACATCATCAAAAGGGACTGTTTTGGAGGTCGCGGAGTTCTCGTTCGAGCAGACATAATGCTTGGTAGCCGGACCGACCTTCATATCTCCCAAGGAGGTTCGTCACCTGGGACTGCTATTGTAACGAGGTTCTTCTTCCTTACATGCGTCTTTTCACAAGGGCTATGGGTCCTCAGTTCCTCTTCATGGACGACAACGCTCCACCTCATCGCACAGTTACTGTCGAAGAGCTGTTGGAGAGTGAAGATATTGAACACATGGATTGGTCGGCAAGGTCTCTGGATCTAAATCCCGTCAAGCATGTACGGAACTTACTAGGGAGACCCGTGGCAGCACGTAACTTATCGCCAGTAACGATTCCGAAACTGCGATTGGTGCTACAAGAGGAACGAGCAGCAGTGTCTCAACAGCTCATTAACAACCACATATCCAGCATGCACAAATGATGTGAAACCTGCCTAGCAGTCAGGGGAGATCATATCCCCTATTAAAGACCGGATGTTTCTTGCTGGACACCCATCACAGGGATGTTTCGGCCTTCAGTCGCATTGCGCTCCATGCTACTTTTTCAATAAAGCTTCTTTTTATCCCTCTGATTTCTCTTTTAGTAAGTGTTGCTTACATTACTCATGTCCTTGCGTATTGGGGATCTTACGGTATTAAATGTGTTGATTTGGAAAGCTTTTGTACAAAGTTATATTGAAAACACCGTCTCGTCCTTAATTTTTGCACACCAGTGTATTAATAAATAGCCTTATTAGCCCAAAGGAGCGTTAGCTCAGAAAGGCTATTAATTTTGTTTGGGCATTTTGCGTTGATAAACTATAAACGGCGAATCACTTTTGAAATTGTTGCCACTAATTATTATCGCCCTGTGTTTAAAGAAATTAAATGATGAAGAATCTGCATAAATGTATGTATGTTTCTGTCATTGTGATAAAACAACGGTACCTAGAGCCATCAAATTTTGAATATTGAACGTTTTCACCCGAATATGTGCAATTGGAAGCCCAAGTTCGAAATTTGGATTTTGTTTTATTATCGATTTAATATTTCGTAAAATTTTAACGAATTTTTGATTACCAAACCCAAGGATTTCAAAGCGAGAAATGACAACATTGTAAATATGTAATCTCTTGAAATATGTAAGCATTGGTCACTTTCTTGAAGTAGCATATCATATCTAGCAAAGTATGTTAAATGGAAAGCGAACTTTATCCACCTCTCATTTTCTAAATGTTTGTAAAATACCAAAGAAAATTGTTAACACATTACATGGGGTGTTTTAAAGCGGCTCCAGAAACCCAAAAAATTATACATGTTATGGAAAATAAAATTTCAAATAAAATGCTAAAAGGGCGACATTTAAATTAATCTTTTAATATCGAGTTAAATCTTTTGAGTAAAAACGTGTATTATAAGAATAATGTAATGTGTCCATTAGGGGTACACTGACCATAGTTTGAGAAAACCTGGCGTAAGTATGTAAAACTTCGAAGTGATTAATCAGTAAGACTACTAGTCGTCCGGGATTACTCGAATAATTCGATATTTATGACTACGTCTGAGGTTTTGTCCATCAATTAAAAATGTCCTAATGTTTAGTTGAGGTTGATTATTAGTTAATTGGTTTCGCTGCTAAATGGAGCAGCTCTTATACACAGAACTTGACCGATATTAAGCAATATTTGCGCTTCCGAAAAACGTCGATAACAGGTGTAACTCTGAAAATGAATTTAAACCTGAAAGTGAAATTCAAATATTCATGTATGGTTTTTGCGAACATGTAAAATCCAACAAAGAATCTCTGAGTGAAATATCTAATGAAATATATCCCAGGACTGGAAGAGAAGCAATTATCCCAGCTATCCATATCATGCTCAGAGTACATATGCTTGCAAAAATTATGCAGTCTACTTTCAATATTTCAAATGTTTTGTTATCACTGTTGTATAATTATGAGGTACTTTCTCCCTCCTTCCAGCATGCTTCGTGGCGTAGTGGTTAGCACACTGTGCGCGTATTCCAGAGATCCAGGTTACAGACACGGCAAAGGCATTGCTCATTTTTCACTTCTGCTTCAAAATAACCTAATGACACTACCGTGACGCTAAAACTAAAAGGTGATGGATTACAATTCGTCACCACCAGGGTTTGGCGACTGATTCCCGTAATCCTCAGTCACCCTTTAAAAGGGGGAGTATATAAGGTGTTTTCTCCCTCCTTCCAGCCTGCTTTTTTGGTTCAACCGTAGCGCTCTCGGCGCGTATTCGACAGGTCCAGATTCCAATCCCAGCGAGGGCAAAACGTACACTACGGGAAAAATAACAAAACAAAAAAAAAAGGGACAGTTATATATTTCTCGTTCTACTGGGCAAATTGACGAAATTCAGCTTGCGTTTTTCATGCCCGGAAAGCGTGGTTTATGATATGTATTAGATTTATATGTAGCATTATTCTAATATAGGTATTTTGACACAAAATCACAAAACCAAACTTTTTCTGAAATGACATGCCAATGTTTTTCCACATTTCGATTCTACGATTCAAATTATGCCAAACTGCGAAGTTTTGTAAAAATCGCGCGATTAGTTTTTAAAAATTTAGCTCTCGAAATTTTAGCTCCTCGATGTTAATTGAAATTGGTATATATTTATTAATCTCTCTTTTTTATTAAACTTATTTGATTATTCTTCTCACATTTCGAAATTTAGGTTCATTCTAAATAAAATTCTCCAATTTTTTATAATTTTTTTTAATTTGCACTTTTAAACAGTTTTCATAATTTTTTAAAAAACCATTTGAATTATAATCGATAAAATGTTTACCATCATCCTAAAGTAGATGTATTTCTAAGCATACCTGCAAAACATTAGAGTTTTTTATTCAAAATTTCCGAAGATATGCGTAAATTTATTTATTGGCGCGTTTTGAAATCTGACATATTTGTTGAAAGTGATATTAACATCAAATGTGGTTTAGGCACTTTGTTAAAATTATTGGAAAGTAGGAACGATGTGACTTTTTTTCCGCTCATGCACATAGCCTTTGCCCTGGAAAACTCTTGGTTTCCCTTATTAAAGTTTGAAAATGCTCAACCTCCATATTGAGGCTATCCGGACGGGCGCCACTCCCACCGGCCAATCCAAGGGACTCTACATGTCAGACTTCATCCATAGCCAAGCATTGACCGGGGGATCACCACCTCCCTGGACTGCTCTTAAAAATATGACTATGTAACATCCCCACAGCCAAGGTCCCAGACACGACAGTAGATAGGTAGTTAGGTAGGTTACGGAGGACGGGAATGCCTGGTGTCTAACAGAGGTAAACAGGCATGTGTCCCACGCCCTCCTCTAACTAGAGCAATAGCTCCCTGGAGCCCCAAAAGGCTGTATATGGAGGTTATTGAGGTTGTCAAAGAGAAGTACGTGGCCTTACAAGGGCGTTAGTAGGTTTGTATTACAGATATAAGAGGTAAGCTGTGGTGTTACAAATGGTAAGTAAAAATGTAAAAAGACGTACACATAAATACAAATAAACAAATAATACACAAGACACAAAGCTCAAAATACATAAACACACAACACATAAAACAGGTACATACACATAATCAGTCAGTAGAGAAAAAGAAAGTACACTAAGCACAGAAAGACATTCATACAAATTAATACGCATAAATACAGATGGGGATGCACTGGTACATAGAGGCGCGAAAGGCACAGTACTTGCGAATTATTAGTATTATACGCTTTAAATAAGTGGGCATGGGAGCTTAAACACACAAATTTGTTGCGATGAGTAGATATCGTAAGTTTTAGTCCATTGGACTAGTGGTGTAGCTTATCGTCAGTACACCAGAACGTGGAGTCCGATGTCTGCTGACCGCGTCATTTTACCACGGTTGGCAAAGGTTTGTGCCTAATCCGCGATGGTATTAATGATGCTGGAGATTGAATTAACCGCTCCTTTATGCGTTATAAGGAACCGGTGATAATTATCCCTATCATTTGTAGGTAGCGGGAGATAGTGTGTAGCCGTTAAAGGACATTCAAATACGTAATGATCTGGTGACCTATCTGATCTGAAAGCACAGACATCGGTATTTGAGATGTCAAGGCGATTGTAATAACTTGGAAACGGGCCGTGACCTGTGATGAAGTAGATGAGAAGCGCTACGGCGAAGAGTCGGTCGATGAATATTTTCGGGAAGTATTTAAATGCCCGTCTGTCTGTCTGTCTCGCATTCGGTCCACTCTAGTTGCCATAGGTTCATTCCATGCCCTCGTAGGAGGCATTTTAGATAAGAGGAGGGTGCAGGTACTGAGATGGGTTGGGCTGACTGATTGGAAATTGAATCTTTGGCCAACGTGTCTGCAACCTCGTTGCCCTCATTATCCGCATGGGCCCATACCAGGTTGAAATGGTATTGAGGGTGTTGCATAAGGAGATGTTGGAGACTGAGTTTGAGCTGCGAGACATGATGATGATTCTCAAGTGCAACTAAAGTTGACAAGCTATCGGTATAGATGGTTGCTCGTGGGATCTGATTTTCTATAAGATGCTGCACTGCAGCCGTAATTGCCAGCACTTCCGCCTGGAAGATGCTATTGTGAGTGTCAAGACGTCCTTGCCAGTCGTGTTCAATTTTGCCATTCTCATAGTGCACAAATGCACTGCCTACACCATTTTTCTGCTTTGAACCGTCTGTGTAGATCTGTGTCCCGGTTCGGTGGGAGTGTGTCGGGGTGTGAATCTGTTGCTTATCAATTGCGATGTGGATTCCACTTCTTTTGAGAACTGGATAGGTATGAAGAGAAGTGGAGGGACGTTCGAACTGCACTGGACTGTAGTTGGTATTTGCGAAAGTTGCATCTTTGCGTAGGTGGATCAGTTTAGTGAAAGTTGCCTCCATCTCTGCTTTTATATGGAGTAGTAATATAGCGGCTAGAGCTGTTCCTGCGCTGATGGCGATTGTACGGTAGGCTTTGGTTAACTGCAGGGCAAAGGGGCGTTGTAGGGTTGCAAATTGCCTGACCTTGCGATCTCCCATTGGCTGAGTCCAGATCACTGTAGCATATAAAGCTATTTTTTCTGCAACTGTGAGGTATAGCACCTTTCGGATAGGGGGGTTTTGGCCCCATTTGCGACCTTGAAATTGCATTGCTATGCGGGCGATAATTGACGTCTTGTTTCTGATTTCCATGTACCCCTAGGTATTTGAGATTCTGCACTATTTTGATGTTTCTGTCTAGGAGTTTGATGGCTGAACGACACGTTGGATTGGTACCTCGCTTAGGAATTATTATTACTGATGATTTTTTATGGATAACGTGAGTTTTAATTTGTTGCATGCGATGGTAAATAAGGTGCAGGCCTGCGTGCTGTTGCGTTCCAGTTCTTCCCTGGTGCGTCCTCTTACGAGCAGGAATACGTTCTCTGCATAAGCAGTGATGTTTTTATGCGGTGGCCAGTTGGTTTCAAGGACTGAATTGAAGGGGAGGTTCTAGAGTATCGGTCCTGCACAGGATCCCTGCGGACAGCCTCTTTCTTGTTCCTTGGTTGTCGTACCGTCGTTATTTACAATCTGGAGACGGCGGTCTTACACGTAACTATAGAAGATGTTGAACAGGTTGGAAGGGTAGTGTGCTTCTCTGAGTCTGCTTTATTGCTGGCCACCAGAGGGTGTCGAACGGAGTCTTTGGATCTATAGAAATGAAGGCCGTGTGCATATCGCTGTTTTTATTGCATTTTATTGTTCTTCAACATCGTGGAGGGCATGCGTCGTGGAAAATCCTGTGCGGAATCCATACTGCCGGGGACTAAGATGGTTAATTTCGTGCAGGTGGTGCTTGAGCCTGTTAACGAGGAGTTTTTCATAAATCTTGCCTAAAGCAGAGAAGAGGCAGCTGGGCCGGTATGAACTTGAGTCCTGTGGGTTCTTGTTCTTTTTAAGAAAGAGAACGGCATGTCCTCTTTTGGAGACTGTTGAAAAGATTTGTTGGTGAAGAAGCTAATTGAAGTAGGTGTTAAAGAATGAGGGGCGCGCTTTATATGCTGTATGGATGATTGAATAATTTAAGCCGTCGGGCTCTGGCGCGTTTCCCCGAGGAAGGTGGCGGAACAACTGTTTGATTTCTTTATCACTAAAGGGTATATCAGGTGGCGTCGCAGAAATGTTTGTGTTATGGCAGACCTTTTGCTGTTCTGGCGTGTGCTCTTCTGGTTCATCGTTTGAGAAGACGGTATCCAGAATGGTGGAACTTGTGCTCTGCACGATGTTGGTGATAATACCCATGGTGATGGGCTGTGGGAGACACGACAGTACCAGTACGGTCCCTGTCAAGCCTGAACCAACCACCGAATATACGATGGCTCTAGTCCTGTGCAGACACATTATTTACTCTGAAGGCCGAAGCTGTCTAGACACAAGTCCAGCGAGTTGTCTGGAAGAACCCAGGTCTCCCCCATAAATGATCGATTCCAGAAATTCCGCCAGTCGGACCACAGAGTTCTTTGTCCATCACCGTTAGCCCACGGCAGCCGAAGCCGACATGGTTTCCAGCGAGGACCACGAGGAGGCCGATGCTGAACTGAGGGAGACGAGGCCGACCCTCCAATCTCTTGGCAGCTGCACCTTCAGATCAAACACCGGATCTCCTACCGCCAGGGTCGGTTCCTCGATTTTATCCTCCATTTGTAAAAACTGAAAGGAAAATAGGTTGCTATATATTAAGAAGTTGGCCAAGTGAATTATTCTTGGCGCAAACTAAAAAAATTCGCCAAGATAAATTTTTGAATTGCTCCGAAAATTTCGCGCCAGATTTTACAAAATTAATTATTTAGAAATAATTTGATCCGTTGAATCGAAATATGGAAAAAATGTGGCCCGTCATTTCAGAAAAAATTTTATTTGTGTTAAACTACCTATATAAAAAGTATGCTATATTTATGTCTAATATATATCCCAAATCGCGCTTTCGAGACATGAAAAACGCAAATTTGAATTTCGTCCATCGGCCCTGTAGAAAGGGAGATGAAGAACTATCCCTTTTTTCCCCCTGAAATAAATTTATTATAAAGTATCCTTGTCGCAGACATCTGCAGAAAAGTTTCGGAGATGAACTATGGAGAAATCACTGCATTTATAAATATTTATTCAATTTTAATTCTGAATTTAAAAGCAGAGTATTGTATTCGGGCAATAAAATCATGCGTTATACATATACTTATGCATCCATACAAAACTAACTTTTTATTCCGTTTTAAAGAGGGCATAATTGCCCGTCCCTTGCAAACGCACATGATTCTTCTTCTTCAAATATGGAAACCCTAGTAATTATTGATTTTATTTTTCTTTCCCTGAGAATCAGTAATTCTGTTTGGTACTACTTATCAAATGTAAAAGAAATGCAAATTTTCGCAAAAATCTCAAATTCACTAGATATGTAGCCGGTGTCTTAATATCCAAGAAACCCTCCATTATTAGAATTATTTAAACTTCATTTTCAAAATTACTTATTATCTCAGTACTCATTAGGCCCCTCATTTGTAGAATCACTAATTATTTATAGTATTCATATTAATGAAATTACCGCGGGTGTTTTAGAATTACTAATTATTACTAGTGATAGTGCATTTTAGTGATTCATAAACTATGTCTAGGAGCTCGTTAATAACTATGCTGTTCAAAATATCATTAGTTATTTGAGTGATTTTCTTATTACGGAATTTTGTTGGACATATAGTAGTAGTTAACAAGAAACCGAGGTATGAGAACTTGAGAATAAACAGGAAATATAATTTTTCTTACATGAAAGCATATAAAGCAAACGAATAATTTAGAAAGAATACGTAAATCAGTAATTTTAATAATTTTTCAAATCTTTCTTTTTTACAGTCTCAGACTTTTAAATTAAGTTTAAAATTTTCGAACCAAGACACTTTGAAGAAGATTCGAATTTTCAAAATAAAAAAAGTACGTAAAAATTAGGAAATGCATAAAATGACGACACGATGACGAAAAAAATTGACAGGAAAGTATTATAGAAAAAATTAAATAATAAAAATTATAAAGAAATTAATAATTGTGTGAAGTTTAAATTATAAAAAATTTAAATGCTTAAAATTTAGAACATTAAAAGATTTTTCTCCTCAGTCCAAAATTAAAACTTTCTGGATATCCCAACATTTTAACAAGGATTTTATTTCCATTTAATTATTTTCTCAGTTTTATAAATCTCATCTTTTTTATCATATTCCACAATTCCTTTTCATAAAAAGTTTCTTTAATTTCTTCATTATTCAAATTTTATAGTATATAAACATAAGAATCCGTGTTTAAAACTTCAGAAATAATAAAATCACTTCTATAAATGATTTATCATATCCTCTTGTTAAACTTTTTAAAATTTAGAAATCCTAACTGTATTACCTATTTTAAATTTAGTTTTTTTAAAACTTCTCTCAGCTTATACAAATTCTTACGAACTATAGCTTCATGATCTTTATCAGACACTTCCTCAGGTGCCATGTTTACGGATGAACGATATAAAATTTTATAAATTCTTAACCAATTAACCTAGAAGATCTACGTATCTTTTAATTCCATCTGCATCCTAACACTTCTTAATCTTTTATTTAAAGTGTTACTAAATCTTACGACAATAGCAAATTTAATTTTTTTTATTTTCTACAGTAAAACAATGAATGTTATCATCTTTAAAGAACTGTTAATTACTCTTGGATGAACTTTGTACCTTTATCTGTCTAAATCTTAGTGAGAACTTCTTTAAAAATCTTTTTAAACTATTTGTGAATTATTCTTCTCTTTTTCTCTTCATGGGAATAGCCCATATATGTTTACTAAAACAAACAATTACAGTTAATAAAAAATTCGTTCCTCTGTTGTATCTAATAAAGGACTTTAAAAATAGTAAATCTGCTTGCCATTGATCTTCAATGCTAGGAATATATTCTCCTTCTAAAATTTCTAATGAGAGGTTTATATTTTTTATGAAACATCTTGTGATGAAAAAAAAAGGTTCAATTTCGTATTGACTCATTTTGGTTTTCCTCCGCAGTTCTTGCACGCCACAATACCCTGTTTAAAGATTCTAATTATGCTGCGCAAAAAAAAGGGGGGACAGTTCTATATCTCCCGTTCTATTGGGCCGATTGCCACAATTCAAATTGCGTTTTTCATGTCTCGAAAGCGCGACTTAGGATATATGTTAGATGTATATGTAACATTGCTCTAACATAGGTATTTTGACACAAAATGGGCCTTTTTTGAAATAACATACCACGTTTTTTCCATATTTCGATTCTACCACTCAAATTATGCCTAAATATTATTTTTTTGTTTTAAATTTGGTGCGAGATTTTCGGAGAAATTAAAAAATTTAACTTGGCGAATATTTTTCAGTTTGCACCAAGAATAATTCACTTGGCGAACTTCTTAATACATGGCAACCTATTTTCAAATCCCTTCCATTGCGCAGGAGCGGAAAAAAAGTCACATCGTTCCTACTTTTTTACATTATGCATGAGGGGGGGGGAATTCACATCGTTCCTACTTTCAAATAATTTTAGCAAAGGGCGAAAACCACATACGTGTTATTATCGCTTTCAACAAATACGAAAAATTTCGAAAAGCGCCAATATATGATTTCACGTATATCTTCGGAAATTTTGAGTAAAAAGCTGTAATTTTTTGCAGGTATACTCAAATAACGTCTACTTTAAGTTGATGGTAAAAATTTTATAGGTATGATTCAAAATTTTTTTTTCAAAAATTTATAAAAGTTATTCAAATGTGTAAGCCGCAGTATTATCGCTTATAACAAATATGTCAAATTTAAAAACGCGCCAATGTATGAAATCAGGTATATCTTAGGAAATTTTGAATAAAACTCCTAAATTTGCAGGTATGCTTAGAAATACATCTACTTTCAGACGATCGCACAAATCTTATAGGTTATAATTCAAAATTATTTTCTAAAATTTATAAAAATTATTTAAAAATACAAATTTAAAAAATAAATTATAAAGAAATGGGTGAATTTTATTTGTAATGAACCTAAATTTCGAACTCTGAAAGAAGGAATCAAGTAAGTGTAATAAAAAAGAGATATTAATAAATACATACCAAACTGAATTAACATTGAGGAGCTAAAATTTTGAGAGCTAATTTTTTAAAAACTACTCGTGCAAGTTTTACAAAACTTAAACACTGTTGCAAAAAAAAGTCCGATATTGTGCCAAAATAACTATATTAGAACAATATACATATATATATATATATATATATATATATAAATCTAATACATATCCTATGTCGCTCTTTCAAGACACGGAAAACGCGATTAGAATTTTGTCAATCGACCCAGTAGAACAGGAGATATAGAACTGTCGCATTCGTATTTTTTTTAGTCCAAACAGACTTTGGGGCTTTGTCCCTGAAGGACTATTATTTTTGTTTTGTTTTGATTCTCTTTAAATCACTGTATCACTTTTCAAATTGTTGCCACCATATATTATCGCCCTCTATTATATTTAAAGAAATTAAGTAATGAAGAATCTGCATAAATGTATGCATATTTCTCCAAATGTGATAAAACAACGGTGCCTAGAGCCATCGAAATTTGAAGAAAGTATGTTTCTACCCGAATAGCACATCTGGAAACCCTAATTTGGAATTTGGAATTTGTTTTATTGTCTATTTCATATTTTGTAAAACTTTAACGAATGTTTGATGAACAAACTCAACGATTTAAAAGAGAACAATAGCAGCACTCTACTGAAAAAAAAAACCTTTTTATCTCCAGCGCGCGGAACTCTGTATCGGAAATTCTAAAGATATGTTCGTTTTAAAATTATTTTTACGATATTGCTGTTGAACTGAATTTTGTGGTTTAGGGGCGAAGAACATGATATTTAATAAATAAAGGTAACACTCAATACGTTAAAAAACGCCCGTTTAGACGTAATTTAAAATCTGAAACCTTTCAGTTTTTTTTCGCAGTGTGCATGTTTTAAGACATTTTTTCTTTTTTTTTTTTTCGACAGGACGTTTAAGCTAAGAAAATACTTTTTAGTCTTTTTTTCCTTTTACAAACGGTATCATGTAAATTTCTGTTTTTTGCATTTTGATTGCATTTCAAACAATTTCCCATTCTAAGTGCCCTTTTAGCTTGCATAATGGGTTTAACGATCCAGTTTCCGTCCTTTCACGCGCTATGGGATTTGTAATCGCGTATACATCTTTTATCATATTTTTATCACATAATCTTTTCTAGTATCTCTGTTTTTAAATAATATTAAATATTATTGTATTGTACACATATCTTATATTCTGTTTCATCCACTTTATTTATAGACTTGGATCATTCTTTGTATGTTAAATCGGGATTTAGACACATTTTGCCCGATAAAAGCTGTGTCCTAGGCTCTGCAAACGAGTGCACAGGCAAATACCTTTCAAAGGGTTACTTTTTCATTAAAATTTCTGATTTTGTGTCACCCCTAATTTTCAGTTATTACAGTAACTGATATTGTAGGTAAAGAAACTCTTTTTTTCTCACATTTTGCTACTCTTAAGCTAGCTTTAATCTTTTAAGGATTATGAATATCGAGTTCCACTTGGAAAAGTGGCTTTCCATTTCGTTAGACAGATACAGTTCTACCAGTACTTAGTGAATCCGATTTTGTTTCAAATTACATTCCTTGCCAAAGATTTTCTTTCTTGAACTCGCTGAAAGTGTAATATACTTTACTATTGATCACCTGCCATCCTGTCACGCTTAATTGGTAGTGGAAAATAAAAATTGTTAAAAGGCTAAAATGCATTAACTCAGTTGGTTAGCTAATAAATCATGGCAAAACATGCAAGAGTTATCTGACTTTCAAAGCTTCCGCTGTTATCGTTTTCATGAAATATTTTCTAGCAAAGAAGTTCTGTCAAACTTGGGCTATTCTTAAAAAAGTATTTATATGAACGTGCTCATCTAAAATCACAGAGCGATCAAAAGTTAGTCTAAAGTTCTGCAGATCAGCAAATAGAAATATATAAACCACAAAGGCAATGCAGCACTATTTGACGACTTTCCGAAATTTCAAAATGCTGTTTTTCTTTCCCAGGTGATGTATTTTCGAAAAGAAAATAAAAAATAATAAACGAACTGATACACGCATGAGCTTAATTTCAATGCACTTATTCATGTGTGAGTTTCTTTCTTTTATTTATTTGATTATGTTATAGCACATAAGGCCTATCTGCTTAAGAAGGGATGTCGGGTTTCCCTTATTTTGCATAACAAACTATTTTAAGTTTGATACCTTTCCTGAACTCCTCGATTTCCCCTCGCATTTCCTCGCCAGTATGTAAATTTAAAGTTAAGTGAATTGAGTATTTAAACGGGTTAATGTCTGAGTTTATTCAGAACGTGTTTTCTCTAGCCAGCGCACGTTTCGTTTCTGATCTTGCTGTTACGCCTCTACGCCCCTTGCTGTTTCGTATAATTTTTCATGCCTGTTAGGTTTGTTGAATCTACCTAAGTTAGCCGTAACTTAAAGTGCTAATCCAGCACTATTCTAATTTGACTTTGAATTGATTTATATTCTACGTTTAATTTTCACCGCAAGCTGATGCTTCTTCTGTGCTAGTGTTTCATTCACACCTGTGCAAGAATTCGCCAGATTCTGTAGGTCTCTCTAGTTTAGTTTATGCGGAATATAGGAGCCAGATCTTATAGGGATGCCTTCGCAGAACACTTTCTAAGGAAAATTGACTCCTATCCACGTTACACATGCAGAAGCCACCGAAACGCCGATGCAATCAGGCCTTTTGCTTGTAATCAAACCTATATTGAACTAGCCGCCTTTAGCGACTTTAGCATTCAACCCTTAATGGGAAAAAAACTATGTAGCTAGATAATTCGTCGGTACGAATACTCAGTGTTCTGTAGTTTTATCAATTCAATGACTGACAAAATTTTATCTCAGGTTAAACTGCAATTTAATTTATTATGAGTTTTCTATTTTCTTTTTCGATTAGAGCATAGCTTTCCCTTTTTGCCCGGGCATATTATCCAACATGAATGCATTATGTAAAATATATCGTGATTTGAAATTCCTGAATTCTTTTTTATACTTACGTGAGAGAGATAGTTTTTTTTTACTTAAATTTCATTCCCTACAATTTATGAGTAGCGTTTTCCAGGAATATGTCGTCGTAATTTTAAAAAGCAAAATTAAGAATTCCCTAAAAGGTTTAAGCACACAAATAAGAGAACATTGTTCGAAATTTTAAAAGAATTTATTTATATTTTAACTGAATTTCTAAAGGAAATTGCTAGAAGAAGACGTTTAGGTCCAGCAATACTTTCAAACTTGTTCCAGACTTTAAAAGAAAAATAAAAAAGCCGCAATTTGATTCCCTTCCACTTTTCTTCAACAGCATATGATTGGCTGAATGCATTTATTTTAGAAATTGCAATATTTACGTGTGAATATCTATATCCATGCTTGTAAAATATGTACTTTTGTATATCAAGTTCTATCTAGTTAAAAAAGAACTATATTAGACTCATATTTAACTATTTCTTCGGTTTATGTTCATTCAAAAGCACAAAATTTCCTTTTGCTATTTGTTACATGCAAAAACATGTCTTTGAAAAAATGTTGTTTCAAATTATTTTAAATTGATCTTAGTTCTGCGTGTATATAGTTCCGTTCCTGGTTTCCTGTTTCTTTTTCTAGGAATTGTTATTGCCTAGTATTAAAATATAGTCTCTTTTCATTGAGAATGGATTCTGTATTTTAGTACTGATGAAATTTTAAGAAATCTCCATGCATTTGTATATTGAAATTTTGCTTCTGCAAATTTTTAGATACCATGATTATTTTTAGATATTATGAATTCTCACTCAAAATCAATGTATTTTGGGAAATGGACTTTGAGTAATTTCTTCTGTTCAGCTGTATTTATTCTAATAACTGTTTACCTTCTGAAACTCGCACGTATCCATGCTGCAATTGACTTCATTTTTCGTTTGTATTAATTTGTTTAAGCTAATCCAATAGGTTTTATATACATTATCATTAAAGTATACATGTAATGTAAGAGAAATGTTTAATTGTTTTATGGGATAGTTTTATTTTCAATGAATATTGAGTGGATATTTATATATTATATTTTATCAAAGTCAGTACACACACTGTCATTTTACTTTATGTTCTCTTTTCCTAAATTATAACAAATATCAGACTCTCATTATTCGATTTAATATTACCACTTATTTATTATTGATGTAAGCAGTTATTAATATCTTTGTAATCAATCAGATTATAAAGAATAATTGTCCTCCAAAGTATAAAATTCATTTTTTTTTAATTTTTAAAAAACCATTTGTTCCAGAAAACAAAAGTCATTTCATCACCTTCTTCATAGTTATTAAGCAAATATTTATTTATTTATTCTGCTTCAACTAAATTCAACTAAACTTATTCAACTTATTCAACTAAATTTAGATACATTTCAGTTTAGCAAAAATGCGAAAATATCCGTTAATTCACACAGTTTCGGTTTCAAAAGCCAAATAACCCCATTCTTAGGTAATCAATAAAATGTTTCAAGTAATGTTTTAACTTATTACTTTTTTAATTATAAACGAAATTATAAGAAACGTTACAAAAGGTAGCAAGTTTTCATTCGACAATGTTATAATTACTTAATGGAGCGTAAAATAAAATAAATAGGTAATAATCAGAATAGGAAAAGAAAGGGAGGAATTTTTAAAAGAAACAGCATGAACATTTTTCTCAGATTTAAATCTTAAAGTGTTGAATTGTTGAAATTTTATTTGAGTCACGCAAAAAACAATTGCAGTCAATTGTAATAAAAAATTACATAATGTTCTTAATACTGTAATCCCAACTTTATTGAAAATTAATTTAATTAGATCAATGCACTCTTTATGCCATTCATATGTAGAATAAATCTCATGTTAAAAAGGAATAAATTATTAATTACAGTTCTGATTTTTAAAAAGACAAATTCGCCGCTGAGTGAAGGATACCTGATTAGTAACGAGCTGCTACTCTTTTGTCTTTTTTAACGCCTACAACACGACAAGCCTGGATTTAAGAAGTCTACAAAAGTGCTCCAGAGGTATAGAGATACATACATACATCTTCTATTATTTTTCGTAAATCAATAAAAGACACTAATTATAGATAATGTGCAAGACTATCTTTTTCTAGAGTATCCCCAAAGTCTTCAATGGGATTCTAAGGTTTTTCTCATTCCAGAATTTATGTAGATTTGAATAGCAAGCACTTCTACTATAAAATTAGAGTAATAGCGCAGGGCCAGTGTGTGAGAGTTTTTGGCGTTAATGCTGTTGTATTACCGTAAAAATTAATTCTCTCCTGACGAGTAACTGCTGTCTCGCGTCAGGCTGGTAGTAGCAAGATAGATTAGGTTTGCGATTACCAGTTTGAGTAATTGTTAGTGGTAGGTGAATATACCACTGTTAGCGGTAATAGGTAATAGGTGAAATCTCTGATTGAATTAAATTAGAAACTGGAATTAGAAGCTGTTTACGGAAAATCTGTGTTTGCATCCATGTCCAAGTCACTAGTAATATTGCGATGTATTAATATTTAGTTTAACCCTTTAAATTGGCAAGGATGGCAAATTTAAATTTGAAATATATCTGCGCCTATTTAATTGAGGAATCTCATTTATTCTATCAGGACTTGTATTTCTTCTCAACTGCTTCGCGATTATGACGTGTCCTGAGTGGACAGTGAGTTTGACTACAAACTATGCCCTATGAAGTGTAGAAAAGACAATAAGATGAGAAGGGTTAAATTACCCTTTATTTTCCACGACATCACAGGCGCTTCCGAGTTTCGGAATACAAAGACCAACCACTTGTGGTCTGAACGCAAAAATATAAGACTACTAACTAAAATTTAAATAAGAGCTAACTTTCAATATTTTACATAGATGACTAACACTAAGACTGGCCTTTTAAATTACTACGTATGTAGTACGCAAACTGCGAAAAACTACAATACATCTTTAGCTTTCGAGAGGACTAAACCCTCTGGCCTTACAGGCGGAGAGCAAGCTCGAGTGAAGTCTCGTGGCAAGACGGCTCACTCTCTCCCCTTTTAACTCTACTCTTAGCAAAAAGCCACAACTTAAATACTTAAGCGTTAGCAAGTACAATTTGGATAAACATATTCAATTTTGGTCGGAAGTGGAAAATAAGAGATGATAGTAAAGTTTTAAAGTAAAATAAACGTTAGTCAAACTTA
>KL818077.1:0-89800 GCA_000611955.2 Stegodyphus mimosarum
CATTGGTAAAATTAGGAAAACGAACCATTTGACAGGTTCATTAACAACCGAAGAATTAGTAGACGCTGAAAATTATTGGAACGCTTTTATCCCAAAGAAATCGAGTCTCTGAAAAAGGCAAATAAAGTCGAAAAAAAATCATCTTTATATCTTTTTGATCCCTTTCTATACCAGAATGGGATACTGAGAGCAGGTGAAAGATTAGAACATTCTAGTTTGTCAAACGATGAAAAACATCCTGCGATTCTTTCAAGAAACTCCTGGCTAACGAATTTAATAGTAGAAAGTACACATGTTAAAATGATGCATGGAGGAGTAGCAACAACCTTAGCTGAAATTCGTAGTCGTTTTTGGATCCCAAAAGGACGTCAGTTTGTCAAGAAAGTAATAAACAAGTGCCTTATATGTAAAAAATATTCATTGAAATCTGCCGACCAGACCACTTCTCAGCTTCCAGAAGATAGAATCAATGAGACGCCGCCATTCTACGTTTGCGGCGTAGATTTTGCTGGACCGATTCACGTAAAAAACGGCGAAGGGAATCAAAAAGCCTATGTAGCATTATTTACTTGCGCTACAACTAGAGCCATACATTTGGAACTCGTACCGAATCTCTCTACGGATTCTTTCTTGATGGCATTCAAAAGATTCACCTCTAGGAGAGGCAATTGTCGAATAATTTATTCGGATAACGCAAAAACTTTTAAAAAGGGAAAAAAGGAACTCGAAATTTTCTCTAAACTGTTGTCAAATGAGAAATTCCAAGATTTTCTGTCGAATGAGAAGATCGATTGGAAGTTTATAATAGAACGAGGGGCTTGGTGGGGAGGCTTCTATGAGAGCTTAGTAAAATCAGTGAAAGAATGCTTAAGGAAAATTCTCGGTAAAGCCTTGCTAACGTCTGAAGAATTGTCAACGGTTTTAGCACAAGTGGAAGCTGTTTTGAATTCTCGTCCATTGACCTATGTGTACAGTGACCACAAGGAACCACTGCCACTGAAACCAGTCAATTTCTTGATTTTCGGAAAAAAAGATTCTACACTACCTATCACCTTTAACTCCATTGTTAAAGATGGCTCTACCAAGTTCTCTCTGACCAAAAGAAAGATTTATCAAGATTTATTGGTTAGGCAATTATGGACTAAATGGAAAACACAATATTTAATGGATCTTCGGACAGCTCGTCAATTAGAGAATCGTAACGTTTATGATGATCTCAAAGTTGACGATCTCGTCTTAATAGAAGGGAACAATAAGTGCAAACTTTTGTGGAAGTGCGGCAGAGTAATAAAAGTTTTTCGTGGTCGTGACGACAAAGTCCGTTCTTGTGAACTAAAAACTGCTGATGGAACAATAATAAGACGACCAGTTCAATTATTATATCCTTTAGAACTTTAAAAACAATTTTTATTATTTAGTAATATGAGTTGATTCAATATGTTTTTGTGCTATTGTTTATTTTTGTTATTTTAGTTTCATATGATTACGAATAGTTTAGATTTATTGAATTATTGTTAAAATTATATTTCATATTAACATTTGTTCTTATAGGATTTAGTGTAATTACTATAGTTTGAGTATATTTTCTATTCATTTAATATACTTATTAATTGTTTTATAATTATGTCAAAATACTTATTGATATAAATTTGATTGTTGTTAGATTAATGTGAACTCTTGACAGAGTTCAGGTGGGGAGTGTGTGGAAATTATTTTGATTAATTGAAGGCACTAGCGTTTTGTGTGAAACCTGGCATGCCTTTTTTTGAATTTCGGCAGACTCTCCACCGGGAGCTGTATGGATAGGTAGATAGATAGATTCGTGCGTAGCTTCGCACATTAGTCGAATAGGAACAATGAAGTTCTTATTAAAATATTTGATATTTCGATTGGCATGAGTTTTTCAATCTTTTATGATCAGTGCAAATCTGTAAGTGATTACTTGTAAATAATGTACATATTAAACTTTACGTTTTTAAAATTATTCAACCTTCGATTTCTATGACTCCTTGAAGTTTTGAAACAGTTCTCAAGCACTTTCGGTTTCGACTACTAGCCATCACTCAAGATCTCCAAACCAGAAGTAATGGATTACACCGGTTTTCATCCTCCGGATCACAGATAAGTAGTAATTATAGATCATTTTATAATTCTGTTTTCTACTTAACATTTAATTTCATTTTCTTTACTTAAATTTTTGCTTTTATTTTGGCTTAAAAACCTTCCACAATGTCTGATGTTCATGCCATTCAAATTCCGGTTTATAACCGATCAGACCCATCTTTATGGTTTATTATGTGTGAAAGTACCTTTGCTCTTGCCACCCCAAAACCTATCACAGAATCCATTACTAAATATAATTATGTAGTTGCTCATCTTCCTCCAGATATTGCATCATTAGTGCGGGATTTACTTATGAAACCAGACCCTATTGATCCATATACAAAGCTCAAAACTGAGTTAATAAATCGATCAGGAGAATCTTCTTAGCAAGAAATTCGCTAATTATTATCTGGAGAGGAATTAGGTTCCCGAAAACCTTCCGATTAGCTTAGAAACATGAAACGTCGAGCAGAATCTTTAAATGTTCCTGATAATTTAATGTTAGAATTATTCCTTCAAAGTTTGCCTTTGACTGTTCAGTCTATTTTGGTAGCGGTTTCCAATTTAACTGTAGATAAAGCTTCTGAAATTGCCGACAGAATTTTAGAAGTTAATCCAACCCCAGGGACTTGTGCCGTTTCTCGCATAGTCGATCAGTCTTTTGAGGATAAATTACTTAAAGAAATAGAAAAATTAAACACACGCATTGATCGCATTTCTCTTTCTCGTGGTCGCTCGCCAAATCGCAGAGATCGCAATAACGAAAGAAGCAATTCCAAAAGGAGAGGTTATTCTGTGTGCTGGTATCATAGACGTTTTGGGAAAAAGTGTAGAGCAGACAAATGTACAAAACCTTGTTCATGGCAGGGAAACGAAAGCAGCAAAGAATAGAGGCGACTTATTCTTTGCCTCAAGTTTCACGTCGCCTGTTCGTTCGTGACCGTAGAACAAACCTTTCATTCTTGGTCGATACTTACTCCCAGCAAATAATTCTCAAAAACGGAATTCTCCCCAACAAACACTTTTCGCTGCTAATTCTTCCACTATTCATGTTTATGGTTAAAAAACACTTTCTTTGGATTTCAAATTAAGACGACAGTTTACATGGACTTTTCTTATAGCAAATGTTAGTACACCCATTCTTGGAGCAGATTTTCTCCATTTCTTTGAATTGGTGCCTGATCTCAAAAACAAATGTCTCAAAGATTTAAAAACGCAGTTTAAAACCGTCGGCTGCGTGAAAAATGCAGGCATTTATTCAGTAAAAACTATGTTTAGTGATACACCATATCACAAAATTTTAAAAGAATTTCCTTCAATTACTAAATTACCAGATCCTAACCAACCTGTTAAACACAACACCGTTCATTATATCATAACTAAAGGTCCACCTGTGGTTGCAAAACCTCGTCGGTTAGCTCCAGATCGCTTAAAAATAGTAAAACAAGAACTTCAAACTATGATGCAATTGGGGCATTTGAGACCTTCGAGCAGCAATTATGCATCCCCACTTCACATGGTTCCAAAAAAGGGAAGTCTGGAGTGGAGACCTGTAGGAGATTATCGAGCATTGAACGCTCAAACAATAAAAGACAAATACCCTATTCCATGCTTAGCCGATTTTACTGCTGCATTGCACGGTACTAAAATGTTTAGTCATGTTGACCTGATTAAGTCATACCATCAAATACCAATTAACCCAGCGGACACCCACAAAACCGCCATATGCACACCATTCGGTTTATTGGAAAGTACCAGTATGCAATTCGGCTTTTGCAATGCATCCGCGACTTTTCAACGTTTTATAGATGAAGTCACGCGGGATTTAGAAGGTGTTTTTGCTTTCGTCGATGACTTGCTCATAGCCTCTAAAGATTCTTATAAACATTGCAGGCATTTGAAAGCCTTATTTTCCAAACTTCAGGAATATGGACTTTGCATAAATATTTCAAAGTGTACCTTTGGTCAAACGTCTATTGATTTCTTAGGTTTTTACCTTAGTGAAAACGGAATTGAACCACTTCCTGACAAAGTCAAATCTATTTTAGATTTTCCTTGACCTACCACTCTTACTTAGCTTCGCCGATTTTTAGGCATGTTTAACTTTTACAGATGTTTCATACCTAAAGCAGCACATATTCTTTCTCCTTTAATAAAATTGTTAGAAGGCTATATTAATAAAAAGAAATCTCGTTCTCGTGTTCAGGATTCATCCCCACAATTAAATTGGAACGAGAATGCTGAACAAGCCTTTATTGCTGCCAAAAATGCAATTGCTCAGGCTACACTTTTGAGGCACCCTATTCCCGGAGCCCAGCTCAGCATCTGGGTAGATGCATCAGACGTCGCAATAGGCGGCACACTTATGCAGTTGTCTCAACAACCATGGGAACCTATAGCATTTTCCTCTATGAAACTCTGTAAGGTTTTAGTTAAACTAACCAAGTTTTATTTTAATTTAAATCTTTCTATCTCCTCTCTGTTTCAACTTCCCGTCAGAAGAAGCGCGCGTTTTCAGCTTCTGCTAATTTTGAAGTACAGCCAAGTACTATTTAAGCCAGAGGTAGAAACCTCTTAGCGTGAGAGAGCTTAGTCTCAGACCACGGTCACTCTGCTCAACGTTCGCCTGACCAGCTAGCAGTTTAAATTTATAAGCCATAGTGCTTACTACGTGATTGCATTGTAAAACAATTTGAAGTGCGTTAGTATTAGTATACCTTGCTACGCACCCTTTTAGGTAGAGGCCAATCTCCGCGAATCGCTCTGTGAGCAAAAAATTTGATTAAGTTCTATTTTAATTTAGTTAAATTTATTTGATTGTTAAGTTCGACCCAAGTGCGGTCTTTTACTTTCTGTATCTCTCCCGAGTTGGGAAGTGTGTAAATAATAGTGATTTAATAAAAGAGGATTTAAAATCCCTTCACGTGCAATTATTATCCAGCCCAGCAGTTACATCAGAACAAAGCTTACATTTCATCAGCTCACTGTTCCAGTTCAGGACTTAAAACTTGAGGATAAGAACCCGATTACAGACTGTATTTATGTTTCCAAAAATGATGCACAGAACGCTAAGTCCTGATAGCTCAATAAAAGTCAACAGAAATGGTCGGCGTAAAATAGAGAATTATTTTCAATTTATTCTACAATTAAAAAATTCCGACACATGTTAGAGGGCAGAAATTTTATCATCTATACGGATCAAAAACCGCTAATATACGCTTTTAAACAGAACCCGCATAAATGTTCACTACGACAATTGCGCCATTTTGATTTTATTTCTCAGTACTCTACTGATATTAGGCATGTGCAAGGTTCAAAAAACGTCGTTGCTGACGCTCTTTCAAAAATCGAAATCGATTCAATAACGAAATCTCCATTTTTGTATTTTAAAAAATTTTCGGAAGCTCAACAGCATGATCCGGAGGTACAAGACCTTCTCAAAAACAATACAACATCATTGAAACTGGAATTTAAACCGTGCCAATATTGTAATGGTAATATTCTTTGCGACAGATCAACGGACATTCCTCGTCCATTTGTTCCGAATTCCTTTCGCAGACTTACCTTTAATCATCTACATAATCTGTCACATCCAGGAACTGCAGCTACTACGAAGCTTATTTGTTCCCGTTATGTATGGCCCGATATGAAACGTCTGTTAGCTTCCTTTAGTAGTTAAATTAATCACTCACAAGACGATTTTAAAAGAGACAAACAAACATTTATTTAAAGATAAATCGTACTCTTAACTTAATAACCTACGTGTAACGTATTTTTAAACGTACATATCATAACAAACGTTCTTAATTCATCGTACCAATATTCATTTCAATCGTACTTCATCTGAATAATAAATATATAATAGAACGACATCCAGAAATTGGCTGTTGCCATTTCTCAGTAGATATTCTGTCTAATAACTATAATTAATTTACAACTGTGCTTACATTCGACCATCCTGACTTTTCAATTGTCCTCAATTGAACCAAATCTTAACATACATTAAAACAGCAAATAAACAACAACAAAATATATTAATAATAAGTAGGAGAAAAATAAAAAAAATGAAATATAATTTTGAAAAAAAAAACTTTAAGTCCTACACAAAGTCTCTATAACGCAATGGTTTACGCACTGTTCGCTTGGGCCTTTTAAGTTCGTCATCCTTATCGTCATCGTCATCATTGTCATCATCATCATTTGCTTCTGCATTTTTCCAAGACTTTAATTGACTTACATGAGCAGTTGATGCATAAAAGCGACCATCGCAGGCTTCTTCTAGTTGTGATATCCTATAAGTGTCGCCTGGAAGTACTTCTGTCACAACCATTGGACCACGATACTTAGGTTGAGTTTTGGTTGACTCCCCTGTAGATTTTGAATTCCTTTTAACTACTACTATTTCTCCTTGTTCAAACGATAGAGATCCCGATTTCTTCTTGTCATAATAAGTTTTCATTTTTTCTTGCTCTCTAGCAATTTTTTCTCTAGCTTCTTTTTGTAATTTTTCCGGTTCCTTATAAACTTCTGCTTCTTCATCAGCAAGTAATCTTAAAACTCCATCTTGAAATCGTGGTATATATCCATGAAGTATTTCAAATGGTGTTTTCCCAATAGTTTTATTGATTGTGTTATTCAAATTTCTCTCAACTTCTTTAATTCTTTTATCCCAATCCTTTTGATCTTTACTTTTCATTGATGTTACTATCGTTGATAAAATTGTTCTGTTTGATCTCTCGACCATACCATTTCCTTGTGGGTGGGAGGTTGAATTTAACGTATGACGAATTCCCTTTTCCTTGCAAAAGTTTTGAAATTCCTTTGAAGTAAAACAAGAACCCCGATCTGATATAATACGATTTGGTAATCCAAATTCTGCTATGAAACTCAGCAGTGATTTCCGTACGTTTTTCGAAGATGTGTTTTTCACAGCATACAATCGAACGAATCTGGTCATATTATCAATGACAACTAACAATTCCTTGTTTCCTTTAGAACTTGTGACGAAAGGTCCAAGATGATCAATATGTATTACTTGCAAAAGGTCTGCGACCTGGGGGAATAGGATGCAAAAGACCTTGTCTTTTTCCACTTGGAACTTTGTTGATGAGACACTCGAAACACATTGATATATGTCGACGAACATATCTCTTCATAGCAGGAAACCAGTACAGTTCTTTGATTTTTATGACAGTCCTGTCAACAGCAAAATGTCCCGTAAGATCATGAAATTTCACAACTATGCTTTTTCTCATGCTTTTAGGCACGGCGTATAATAACTTTTTCTTTTCTCCATCCTCCACAATCCGGAACAGTCTATTTCTTTTCAAAAGATAATTCTCCACATTTTGATTTTCTTCTTTGGTTCTTTCACTTGGGTCTTTCTTCAAGATTGTTATTAATTCTCTTAATTTTTCATCTGCATGCTGTATCATAAGAATTTGTTCGTCTAAATTTAAGGTCAGACAAACTTCTAAATTATCTTCTATTAAAGAATGCATGGTGTCTGATGAATTAATAACAGGAGCTCTACTGATTGCATCGATATGAGACATCTTAATCCCTGGTTTGTGGCGTATTTCAAAATTATACTCTTGAATAAGGATACTCCAACGAGCAATTTGGGGATTGGTAGATTTCTTTGCATTCATGTAAACCAGTGCTTGGCAGTCGGTAACCACCGTAAATTCAATACCGAGTAAGAATTGTCGGAGTCTGTCTAGAGTCCAGACAATTGCCATTAGCTCAAGTTTACTTGAGTGATAATTCTTTTCAGCTTCCGTTGTCTTCTTACTCACGCAATAGACTAGATGCCATTTATCGTCACTTCCGAGTTGAAGTAACATGCCAGCAATACCCTCTGAGCATGCATCAGTGTGGACTTCTGTTTGAGCTTTAGGGTTGTACAAAGCTAAAATTGGCTGATTCGTCAGTTCATTTTTCAGCACTTTAAAAGAATTCCGCTGACTTTCTTCCCATCTGAATGTTTGATTTTTCTTAGTTAGTTGAGTCAATGGTCCAGCTTTAGTGGCATAATTTGGAATAAATCTTCTAAAAAAACTTGTTAAACCAAGAAATCGTCGAACTTCATGAATGTTTTTAGGTTCTGGGAATTTTGATATTACTTCAACTTTTCTTGATCCTGGCTTTATTCCGTTTTTATTGATGATAAAGCCTAAATATTCTATTTCTTGTTTGGCAAATTCACATTTCGGTAACTTCAGGGTTAGTTTAGCTGCACGTAGTGCTTCGAATACTTTTATTAATTTCTGAATCATTTCTTCCCAAGTCCTTGCTGGAACAAGTATATCGTCAAGGTAGCATAACACGTCTTTATTACATGATGAAGATAATGCATGATACATCAATCGTTGAAATTCTGAAGGAGCGTTAGTCAAGCCAAAAATCATTCTTTCAAATTGTCCACTTTCATCCGGTGTTACGAAAGCAGTTTTCAATTTTGCACTTTCAGTGAGTGGAATCTGTAAATATCCGTGCGCTAAATCTAGCGTTGTAAACAGACTGCACTCGTGCAATTGTTCTAATAAATCATCTATTTTAGGCAGGGGAAATTTATCCTTTATAGTTTGACTATTGAGACGCCTGTAATCCACAACTAATCTGTATTCACCGGTCTTTTTCTTTACTAATATGACAGGACTAGCGTATGGGGATCGCGTTTCTGTTACAATTCCATTTTGTTTCCATTCTTGAACTATTTTTTTGATCGCAGCTCTTTCAGAGGCATTTGTTCTATAAGGCTTCATACATACTGGCGTTGAACCTTCGATTTCCTTAATGTCCATTTTTATGAGATCTGTGCACCCTAGTTCTGAAATATTTAGTGCGAAGCAATCTCTGTATTCATTCAAAAGACGCAGTAACTCTTGCTGGTGATCAACGTTGAGATTCGAGCCAATTTTAACGTCGCTTAAACTTATGGGAACTTTCATGTTGTTAATATTTTCCCTTTTTGCTGGGTTCGAGCTCAGTTAAGAAATTTCAGTATTTAAACACAGTTCAACTTCTTCTGCTCTCCCAACACATTGGTCTTTTTGAAGCTTAACGCTTCTATCGCCAACGTTAATCATTGGTATACAAGTTGCGCCATTTTTAATTTCTAATAAACAGCCGATACCTTCGGAAGAATTTTCAATCATAATTAATCCATTTTCTACAAAATCTGCTTGAGAACTGACAAGACTGATCGTATTTTTCTCTAATTCATTTGCCTCAAGAGCTTTAAGACAGACTCTATTTATTTTTTCATCAATTTCGAGATTACTAAATAGTTCATCTTCCCGATATCCGAAGTGAAATCTTTTTCCTATTCTGACATAAGCGATATAAGGGAGATCAAGCCATGTCCGTCCGATGATTAGATCAACCGGTTGAGCATTATCAGGAACAAGGTACATATTTATGCCTTGGCCTTTTACATTATCAGCTTCAATATCGGCTTTAATCATTCCGATAGACGTCACTGCAGGCACTCTTTGATTTCCAAAACCATACAGTTCATTAACAGCAGGTTCGGGTTTCACTTTAAGTTTCTGAGCAACTGAAGTTCTTAAGAGACAACAAGAACTCCCCGTATCAATTAAAGCCTGTACTTCTTCAGAATTATTCAGTTTTGCTTTCTTCAAATATGAATTGCTCTCTTCTGAATTTTCGCGAACTTGCTCAATAGAATAATTTTTATCATTGGAATGATTATTGTCAGCTTTAGTAACACAATTTTTAGCTTTATGACCTGTTTTATTACATTTTCGGCATATAACTACTGGTTTTGGCAGCGGACAGTCCTTTGAAATATGTCCAAAATTATTACAACTGAAGCATTTTGGTTCACCTTTTTCATTATGTGTAATACCGTAGAATTTTTTCTTTTCGTTGATTGTAGCAACTGGACCATCCTTAAAGGAGTTTCGTTTGTCGGAAGGCCCTTCTTTACGCGGTTGTTTATTGTTGAAAGTTGACTTTAAGGTATCATAATCATCTAGTTTTTCAACTAAATCAGTTGGTGAAATCAGCTTAGACCAAACATCAATAAAATGTTCTTTTACTTCTGGAGACACTTTACGTTTTATCTGATCCGCTATAATAAGATCGCTTAATTTTTCAAAAGTATCTACTTCAATTCCACTTACCCATTCATTAAAAAAATTTCTTAATTCATACGCAAAATTCTTCCATGTGTTTCCTACACTCTTACTGTGCGTAAAAAATTTTTGGCGAAATTTTTCAGGTGTCATCTTGTACCGTTTTAATAAGATCTTTTTAACTTCTTTATAATCGTTTGCAATCTCATCCGTTTCTCTGGCGATTAACTGAGCAATGTCATACGGCAATAAGCCAAGCAAATGAGTAACACATGTATTTTCTGGTATTTCTAATTGTTTGGCCAAACGCTCAAACATAATTAAATATAAACTTATATCATTTTCTTCAGGTTTAAATTTTTGCATCAAACGATGAAGCTCTAACTTTGGATTCATGTGCGTACCACTAGCATTTTGACTGGTGCCAGAATCTGTAGATCTACTTTCTGCTTCAATACGTAATTTTTGCAGTTCAAACTCCATTTCATACTTTCGTTTTCGTTCCTCATATTCTTCTTTCCGCTTACGTTCTTCATTTTCTTCTTGACGTTTTCGTTCTTCAATTTCTTCTTGACGTTTTCGTTCTTCAATTTCTTCTTTTTCTTTTCTTTCATTTATTATAATGTTCAACCACTCTTTGGCGCATTCTTCATCGTACTCTTTACTAGCTAAAATTATCTTTTTCAAATCGCACATTTTATAACTCTCATTTACATCTTCTCCCAATTCTTCAGCTAATATTCTTAAATCACATTTCTTTGCCTTACCGAAAATAGACATTTTCTTACTTATTAAAATGCAAATATATATATGTATGCTATTATTATTAACTTCCAATTAGATAACTTAGTAGAACACAGTTATTGGTATTTTATAAGTTTGTCTGACGTTCTGAATATATATCAAAATTTAAATAAATGAAAAAAAATTAAACTCTTTTTCCAAAATAATAAAAAAAATAGCAAAATAAAATTTTATAATAAATCTATTATATCAATCAATGCATATACCTTGAAATTCAAATTCGTTTTAACTTATTTACGAATAGCAAATCCTTGTAGTTTTAGGCTTAGGTTTTAGAATTATCCCACTTCTGATTTCTGTTAGCTTCCTTTAGTAGTTAAATTAATCACTCACAAGACGATTTTAAAAGAGACAAACAAACATTTATTTAAAGATAAATCGTACTCTTAACTTAATAACCTACGTGTAACGTATTTTTAAACGTACATATCATAACAAACGTTCTTAATTCATCGTACCAATATTCATTTCAATCGTACTTCTTCTGAATAATAAATATATAATAGAACGACATCCAGAAATTGGCTGTTGCCATTTCTCAGTAGATATTCTGTCTAATAACTATAATTAATTTACAACTGTGCTTACACGTCATATCAAAAATTGGGTGAAATCCTGTGAATCTTGCCAAAAATCGAAAATTACTAGGCACACTAAAGCACCACTGGGCACATTCTCTCTTCCTGATGCACGTTTTTCAGAAATCCATATGGATATCGTTGGACCATTGCCTCCATCAGAAGGCAACGCGCACCTTTTGACTATAATAGATAGATTCTCCAGATGGCCTGAAGCTATTCCCATCCCGGATATGAAAACAGAAACCATTTGCAGAGCCATCTTCAACTGTTGGATATCTCGTTTTGGCTGCCCATCGATCATAACAACAGACAAAGGTTCTCAAATGAGAGCCGCAATTTTTGCACAATTTAAGCGCATTTTGGATACGAATAGAATCACAACAACAGCCTATCATCATCTAATGTCCAACGGCATTGTTGAACGATTTCATCGACATTTAAAATCTTCTCTCAAGGCTCACGAGACCAATAATTGGACTGAAACACTACCAGTTGTTATGCTTGGTATTCGGACAGCCGTAAAGGAGGATCTACAGTCATCTTGCGCTGACTGGGTGTACGAAACAACTCTCAAGCTGCCTTGTGATATGATAACGTCATCTGAAATATCTCCGTATGACACTCAAATTATCACGAATCTTCGGCATCGAATGCAACAATCAAATCCAATCGCAACATCTGCACATTGCCAAGAAAAGTGTTACGTAAGTGCTACCTTAAAGTCGTGTACGCATATATACTTACGTGTCGATCGAGTAAAACCACCTCTGTGCCAAACATATACAGGACCGCATAAAGTTCTTTCTCGAACGGACAAAACCTTCACAATTGATATTAACGGTCTGAAATCTGCTGTGTCTATAGACCGGGTGAAACCACCTTATTTGCTTTCGGACTCTAATTTGCCTGAACTGAAAACAAATAAAGACTTAAAGACAGTTCAACAGAATAAATCTGCAAACGAACTCTCTAAGACACAAACAGTCACCAGATCGGGAAGACATGTTCACTTCTCTAAGAAACTTGCTTCTTACATAACAATTTAATTTTTTTAAAATTCATATCGTAACATATTTTTTATTATTTCATGTTACATGTCTCATTAATTGCATTTTGATCTTTTCTAATTTTATATTCTAACTTTGTAATTATAAAAAAATACCCGACAGTACGGATCCTCTGAGATATTTTCATAACCTGATGTCGTTCCTTTGAATGATCATCAAAGGAACTGGGGGGAAACTCTGTGGTGATGGCGATAAGGAGCGCGCCTTGCGCCCCCCGATAAAATGTGGCAACCCGAGAGGAAGAGTTTTTTCTACTAGTAGCCGGAAAAAAAGGAGTCCGGCTGTCTGGGAGTACGTACGAAGTTCCGAAATAAAGCTTAATTTTGATTTGTGCACTATGTCTAGTTAATATTTATATTAATGCAGTAAGAACTTAAGCTGTGATATGGAATACGAGGATTGGTGGTGGAACATATAAGTAAGAATAAGATTGGGACCACCACAATCTAATGATAGTGCATCAAAATTTTAGTTAGCTATACGTCCACAGAAGCGTCATGTTTCATACTTCCCTCTATACAATCTAGCGCTGGACGCCTTACAAGATGTTGGACTTCCTCCACTCTCCGTCATGTTCTTCTTTCTTTTATTTGCTACTTCACGTACTCACTATATGAAATCGTATAATTGATCTACCAGACTTCACTCTCAGGTATATCTTCGTCTGGATGACTTTATGGCTTGGGAAACAGCTTTTGCCTATTCCCTCTCTTCCACATCATCATGTTAGCTACAATTCTACGTTACGTTCTCATGCCGACGCAGTTCTATACAGGATGGGCATCCACCCAGGCGACTGACCATGCGACTCACTTCTACCAAGTCATACACGTAATTTTTTACCTTCGGGCGAAGTGACTGAACAGCAATGTGCATCAAAAGATCACTGAACGAAACGGGAAGCAATACGTTACGTTACGTAAGTGTGTCTCTCTCGTTCATATATCTAGTTTTCGGCTGAGTATCCAAGGTCATTTGATGTCAGGTGATGCGGTAGCAAAGGTCAGAATTGAGAGATTCATATTTTTTGGCGGTAGTAAGATGTGATGGGCATTTCTGCCGGTGCTTCATCATATCGCGCTGTAACAAGGATGGATCAGCCTTCGAACTTCAAAATTGCCACCTTTGCAATGGGTTGCTTTTGGCATCCCGATGCATTATTTGGTTGTCAAAAAGGTGTTCATCGTACTCGTGTCGGTTATACTGGAGGAACACATCCGAATCCAACATATAGAAATTTGTGAGTATATTTATAATTCTTCGCCTCTGTCTTTAGAATTAAATTGTTAAATGAACAATTTTACTCCCCTTGCCCGATAATATATTGTTTGTGTGGGGAGAAGAGGAAATATTTTTCATCTTTTTTTATCTTTGCCCAGCAGCTTAAAATATCCTTAATTATTACAGTTGATCATCGAAATAGATTAGTTTGATTTGCGAGTCTGTACTTACGCACTTGATTTTTCCCAATAAATATGTTTTCGCAAAAAATTTAAAAGGTTTACAACTGTTTAATAAAACTAATAGAAAAACCATGCAGCTTACATACATAACAAATCTTCTAAAACCTTTTGTACTTATAAATAAAAATTACCTAATCCTCAGTACATAATAATACGGGAAGAATGTATATGGCAATATAGATTGCTAACCAGGAGTTTGAAGATGACTTAAATTTATGATATAAATGATTATAATACATTACTATAGATGCAGTTCTTCCTTGTGATTTTCTCTCTTAATTTCCCTCCAACTTACTTTATAGGAAGACTATAGCATATAACACAACATGTGAAGTACATGTTAATTTACTCTTCTTTTGTCCAGTAAAGGCTTTGGTCAATGGTGCATGCTTTTAATCAAATCCATTGATATACTTGTAGCAACTACCTAAGGCACTGATTTATGGCGGGCATCATTCAGATTCTCTAGAACAACTGTCTTGGTGGAAACAATATTAGCGTGCTGTATAAGTTGTTCTATTAGGCATGTTTCAAAATCGATGTTGGATCTCCAGTTAGAAATATGGGGGGGAGGCATTATCAGAAAGCATATCTATGCACTTACTTTTACTTAGCATCAGTGTTGATATAGTTCTTTAATTTTTGTATAATTATTTTGCTTTTATGCTGTACTTGTATTCAAAACTAATAAAATTCAATAAAAGAAAAGAAATATTTGACTGTGAAAACCTCGCAAACTCCAATAAGTTGATAGGAATTTAAAAAATATTTCTTCTGTCATCTAAAACATTAAGTACTTGGTTCACTGAAAAAATAATCCGAGACGCTTAACCTCCGGCAGTTGCGAGATTAAGCAATTCTGTCTTTGAAAATGCATATAGTATCATGCCATAAATTTGTAATGTGAGCTGTTTTCGCTTGCACGTATTGCGGTGTATAACTGGAATGTAAGCTGAGCACATTGATGATCATCAAAAGGTTAACAGGATGCAGTCTTTCTTCTATGATTTTGAAAAATTGGAACTCATTTGCTGAAAACTAGATTTCCTTTAACATAAATGACAATCTGGGATATATTAAGTAGCCATCATTCTGATATTCCTTGTAAAAAAATTTCTGAAAACCTTATAAAATCTAGGGATGGAGAATTTAATGCTTAAAATGAAGAAGAAGATGTACTGTAAATGTGATATTCCCCCAGACTTAACTGAGATTTCCACATGTCGCTTTCCAATATCTGCTGGCTAGAGAGTTGCACTGTAGCCAGTAATTATACATTGATTGACATTTTACCAATGTTAGCCAGGCTCATGCTTTTGGCCAGCCAGTGAGTGATTGTGCCTGGGGGGGGAAGGGAAGCTGTTACTATGCATTTTGCCACATGATGTAATCTCTGCAAGCCCTAAATTCTGCTGCCCAGTACCACTTTTACCAATACCAGCATCTAAATTTAAAAAATTGATACATATGTATTAATTCATCCACATTATTAAAAGTTTCTAAGGTGAAAATGCGGTTTAGCGCACTGCTTGGCGATTTTTTGAAAATCGCCAATTCGGCGCGTTTCTGCGAAACGTCTTTGCAATTCATTGCAACCTTCCCGACACGCTCCGCGAAAACCTATTGTAAACAAAACATACAATCCTAAACCATAAATTAGTATGGAAACTATTGCCACAAAAATATAATAAAATAATATGCAAGACGAACATTACGATCATTAAAATATTCGTCAGTTACCTTTAAATTAATTATTTACATTTTATGTTGTAATACTTACACATTTTATGCGTTACATAACCTTCCCAACACGCTCCGCGAAAACGTAACCAAAATGGCATCCCAGAGAGAAGAAATTTTTTTTAAAAGGGCATTAAAATTACAAATGATACCATGTACACACCGTTCCGTTTTAACTTAAAAAAAAAACTGAGAATTGCACAATGTAGGCAATGCACACAAATAAACAAAATAAGCTAGAATAACTAAATAAATTACAAGAAAATGCCATGTGCACAGCGTTCCTTTTACACTTAAAAAAAACTTCAGCGAATTGCACAATATACGCAACGTACACAAATGAACAAAATAAGCTAAATTAACGAAAATAAATTACAAGAAAATGCCATGTGCACAGCGTTCCGTTTTAACTTAAAAAAAACATCAGCGAATTGCACAATGTAGGCAATGTGCACAAATCAACAAAATAAAATAAATTGCAAACGATACCAGCGTTCTGTTCTTCAGCTGATACAAATTATTTCAATAAAAGGCAACAAAATATAAAAATTAAGCAACTTGCACTTCCAATAAAGTAATAAATGTACATGTACATTCACTCACCTCTCTCAGCATCACAGCTAAATCCATAGCGGCTTGGTATTTCGCGAAATATACGGAACGAAAATAGCCAACACTCAACACACAAAATACAACGACAACTGAAATAACTACTTAAATTAACACGTCAGAATTTCGAATAAACCGCTACGTCATCTCACATTACCAATAAAACCGTTCTCTATAAAATAGGAAACACGCATGCGCGAAAACTACATGTTTCCGTAGCTTCAAAATACCCAGTCAGCCATCTTCGCGGATATACGGTGTTACCCATGTTGGCACGTTTATTGCTCATTAAAAAACAATCGCCGCCAAGCAGTCGGCTAAACCGCATTTGGGCCGTTTCTAAATTTTCCAAATGTGCAAAACTCTGGCAACCATGCGCATAACCATTCTTCTGGCAGCCTTGCTCATTACAACCTTTCAGTCAGGCAATGCCACCAGAACGGTGTTTATAAATAAATAGTGATCTTTTTTTCCTTAAAGTCTGAGCTTCTGGAATTTGCCAGCAATGGAAGAAACTGCAGTAAAATTTCTGCAAGGTTTCCTATAGAGAACAATGAGGAAATGCGTTTCCTAGAAAGCCGCTGATGCTGAGAATTGCAAAAAACCGAATCTCTTCAATTCTCTGATTATTTTTAGAAGTGAAAACAGATTACTGTGTACTGTGAGAGAAGAGACAGTGCAAAAATATTACAGAGAATGTGTTTTATTTTTTTAGTGTATCACATAATCCTTACTTAATAATTCGAATTTACATCTTAAATTGGGTGAAAATGTGCTTTAGCCAACTGCTTGGCGATGTTTTGAAAATCGCCAATTCGGCGCGTTTCTGCGAAACATCTTTGCAATTGCAACCTTCCCGACACGCTCCGCGAAAACCTATTGTAAACAAAACATAGAATTCTAAAGCATAAATTAGTATGGAAACTGTTGCCACAAAAAGATAATAAAATAATATGCAAAACGAACATTATGATCATTAAAATATTTATCAGTTAGGTATATTTAAATTATTTACATTTTATGTTGTAATACTTACACATTTTATGCCGTTACATAACCTTCCCGACACGCTCCGCGAAAACGTAACCAAAATGGCATCGAAGAAAGAAGGAATTTTTTTTAAAAGGGCATTAAAATTACAAACGATACCATGTACACACCGTTCCGTTTTAACTTAAAAAAAAATCTGCGAATTGCACAATGTAGGCAACGTACACAAATGAACAAAATAAGCTAAAATAACGAAAATAAGTTACAAGAAAATGCCATGTGCACAGCGTTCCTTTTAAACTTAAAAAAAATCAGCGAATTGCACAATGTAGGCAATGTTTCCGTAGCTTCAAAATACCCAGTCAGCCATGTTGGCGGATATATGGAGTTACCCATGTTGGCGCGTTTATTGCTCATTCAAAAACAATCGCCGCCAAGCAGTGGGCTAAAGCACATTCCAATCCTTAAATTGCTGTACTATGTTTTCTTTTCATATGTTGCTAATGATTACTAACTTTTGATAAATATCGGTAGTTTGAGAATTCACCAACTTGCACCTAATAAGTGGCTTTTAACTTTTCTTCTGTAAAAAATCGTCAACTTGTGCCAACATGGTTGTGTTAATAAGTAAATACTAAAAAATTTTGCTTCCCCGAAATTTTGCTGACCAGGGCCTCTTTTAAATTCTAAAAGTTTTGCAATCCCTAATCTTTCTGCTTGATGCTCCTCTTAATCCTAAAATTATTCTGCCACTTGGTGTGACTGCACTGGCACTGGTGCCATCCCTGCTGCATTCATCTATCTGATCTAAATAGTAAGTGAAGCTCGTGTAGCTAGGTCTATATGTCATTTTACTAGTGCCCATCCCGAATATTGATTATTGATGCTGATTATCGTAATGATGGGCACGGGTTTGAATCCCGGCGAAGGCATTGATGTTTGTAAGTGTATAGTGTCTGTGTGGCAAAGCTTTGTGGTTGGGGAAGACGGATGGTAGGCTCTTGAATCGCTTTTTGGGTGTTTTCCCTCAAATTTGAGGCAGAATTGCCCAGTTAGTGCAGTGGGACTATACTTTTACAGTCAAGTACCGAAAATCCGCTGACCTGAAATCCGCATTGCCAGTCAAAATATAAACATTGAATTTATAGAAACCACAGAATGGAGAATGAAATACTGAAGAAAAAATATTTATCCAATAATGACGTCATAATTACTGAATAATAATGATTCTGTGTTAGTGGCAGAAAAAAAATCTTAGCCCAGAAAAAGAAGAGGTTTTTAGTATGGATGATGTGTTCTGATGAGCTAACACTAGCATATCAGATAACCGATGATGAAATCATTGGCTCTGTTTTAATCTCGCCAGAGCAAGAAAACGATTCTGACACCGATACAGATAATGAATTTGATAGAAGTGAGAAAATATCTTTGGCTCTAGTGTAGAATTGGGTGCCCTTTCGATTGGTGAAAAATTTTGTTCAGTTTTCACGATGAAACCCCATTTCTGGTTACCATGAGAGTTTTAACTTGGTTTTAGCTTCTTGATTTTTTCAAGTGAAAATAAATTGTTGTGCACAGGGACAAAATCAAGACAATGTGCAATGACTAGTTGGTGCAATTCTCCGATGTGTTTCAAGTGAAAATAGGTCGATGTGTACATGGAGATGGAGTTTGTGAAATTCTTTGACTTCTTATTTTGGTTTTGTGTAGCGGCCATCTTGAAATTGTCCCTTCCTGGTACCAATCTTGGCATCAAAAAAGAATCGCCAAAAAACAAGGGGCACACAATTGTAAGCTTTTACCATATCTTTTAATGAGGGTTTGGGACATGATGAAAAATACCTCAAATATTTAGAACAAGAGATTATGACCCTGTAAAATTTACAAAAAAAAACCTGGAGCACCTAAAGTTTTAAAACAAACCTCTATCAGAAAAATGTTTAAAACAAGTTAAAAAAAAATATTTTATGCTTTATTAGTATCCCTTATTTTTACACGTCTATTCTTTTATGTCCTTAATGCTTTAAAATATTCCTGTAATTGCTAATATAAATGAATAATATATATACATAAATAATAATTTAATGCATATAAAAAATAATGTAATAATGTATATTATTGTACATAATAATTCAGGTAAATGTATCTAATATGCCTTATTTATTTTGCACTTTTAGTCTGAAATAATAATTTAATGCATATAATAAAATAATGTATATTTTTGTACCTATTAATTTAAGTAAATGTATCTAATATGCCTTATTTCTTTTGCACTTTTAGTCTGAATATTATGATTTGGCTTTTCTGTCCTGAAATTCGCAAAAGCCTAAAATCCACACAACCTCTGGTCCCAAGCATTGTGGATTTCTGGACTTCTACTGTATAAACATTCTGATGAAATTCTGGTGCCCCACCCATTTCTATATATACCTGTGATATTATTAAATTTAACCTGATGATCTGGAATTGCTGAAGTCCCAATAATTCTAGGTCTCAGATTTTATAACGTACTCATTGCTTCTTTCTGTTTATTACTTTCAAGTTCTTCACATTGTGATGATTCTTTGTATCTTGATCCAATGTTGAATTTGATTTCATAATTAAGAGGCAAATGATGAATAGTGATAGATTTATGTGTTGAAGCCTGTTTTTATAATCTGGTAGCAGATATTGAATAATGATAGATGTTGAAGATAGACATGTATGATTATGAAGCATAGTTATCTTTAAAAATGATTTTTTCTCTTTCCTTGTTTCTTATTCTTATTTGTCTTCTACTTCTTTTATTCTTTCTGAAAACAATTTTGCTATCATCCATGGTCTCTTGTTTGCTTTTTAAGTTATATAGATTTTATTCCTTTTTTATAACATCGTAATATTTTTGCTTTTCCTTCATCTTGATTTCTTCTGCCTCTACCATCAATAGGCAGAGGATTTTGATAATGAGCATGATAATCTAGCTTTAGAATTTTTTCACTGTTGTGATATTTTCCTTTAGATGCTTATATCCCAAACTGTCTGGACAGAAATGAATATGTCATTGATTTTTAGTAACTTCATTGACGTCTGAAGTATTTTCATCTCGAAGGATCTTTTAAAATGATGTAACTATCCATGACTCATATAAAAACCTTTTTTTTTTTTTTTCACCTGAATAGCCTGTGAAAATTTTAAGAGCTTTTTCCCTTCTCTTTGAATGTAGGCCTAGTCAAGTGTATACATTTATCTTCTCTTATTCCTTACGCCATTTAAGAATTGGACTCATGTCAGCTTGGGCTATTTTTTAAATCTATTCTTTTCAGAACTTTTCTTTAAAAGTCTGAAAATCTTTAAAATTTGTAATTAATTTTCATGTAAAAAAATTCTATGACATGTAAGTTGAATTTAAATCCAGAAAATTAAATCAAACTTTTTAAACTTATAGAAAATGCCAATGAGGAAATCTGAATTTTACACAGGCTTAGAAAATGGTAAATTTAAGCAGAATATTTAAAAGTAGTAGTTTGCAGAAGTCAGTTTGTTATTAAAATTCATGAATGAAGTTTTTGTTAGTTTATATATTGTAGTACTTTTCTTCATTAAACTGAATTTAATCTGTTTTCTGCCCATACTATATATACATATTTGGTCACACAAAAAGTCTCCGTGGCTTTTTGTCACTAAATGGTTTTGATGCCTATATATCTGGCAACACTTACCCGATTGTCTCAAATGAAAATGTGCTTAAAAGGTGATATTCAGCTTCCATTGTTTGTGAAGATAGCTTTTTAATTTGTTGCTTGTGTAAAAAGTTATATTGATTTGAAAATGAGTGAAATATCTGAAGAATTATGCTATGTGATGCTTTTTTACTATAAAAAAGGTAAAAATGCTGCAAAAACATGCCAAAAATTTTGTGAGGTGTACAGTAAGAATGCTGTGAGTGAACAAAGGACCCAGGAGTGATTTGCTCAATTCCATTCCAGAAATTTCGATGTCAAAGATGCACCTCTCTTTGGTCGGCCAGTCACTGAAAAAGTCTATGAAATTTTGCAACTGGTGGAACAAGACCGGCATGTAAGCTGTCAGGAAATAGCAGAGGCACTAAACATCAACCACATGACAGTTTGAAATTATTTGAAAAGAGCAGGCTACAAAAAGAAGCTCAATGTTTGGGTGCCACATGAATTAACAGAAAGAATGAGCTGCTGCAACCTGGCGAAACCATCAATTCAACCCTGTACTGTGCACAACTTGAACGTTTGAACAAAGCAATCCAGAAAGAGGGACCAGAATTGGCCAACAGAAAAGAAGTTGTATTTCATCATGACAATGCGTGGCCACACACATCTTTGATGACTCAGAACAAATTGAAGGAACTTGATTGGGAAGTTTTGATTTACCCATCATATAACCTGGACCTTGCACCATCTGACCATTTGTTTCGATCTCTGCAAAACTCTCTTGATGGTAAAAAAATTGGTCGACCGACACCACTAAAAATCACTTGGCCAAGTTTTTTTACAATAAACCATAGAAGTTCTAATTAATTTAGAAGTCAAACAACAAAAATCAGTATTATATCTACAAATTTTTACAGGACTAGTTTCAGTGGTTTTACCGAACCATCAGCCTCAGCTGCCAAAGCACAAACGGTGCTTTGGCAGCACAAACTTGTTTCTTGCAAGCAGCAAGAGTTGAAAATTGCCTTGCAAGAGTAGGATCCACTGCCACAGAGACGCCTAAACTGCATACCATCATGCTGTGCAACCTGTCTAGCTGTGAGAGGGGACCATAACCCATATTAGATTCATTTTTAATTCGATATCACAATATGGGTTTTGGACATCCCTGTAATATGAGCTTTACTGATAATCATGTGTACATAATATGACTTTTGAATGGCACATCTCTTTCTTTGTTGTGGGGATTTATTTAATTTATTTAACAATTAATTTTTATTTTGAAGCAACCTTTCCTATTACTCTTGCTTTCAATTTGCTCTCTCTTGCCAGAATGTTATTTCAGCTTCACACATTATGCAAAATAGGGTAGAAAGATACTATTTAAGCTGGTGTCTCAATTACTTCAGAAAGAGCGTGTTCTGCCTTTTGGTAACATTGTTTTGCTGATATTTAAGCTTATTATTTTATGACTGTGCATTTTAATTGCCAGTTTATCTGCATCAATTACAGAGCTAAGAGGCAACTTTGTGTTAAATATCTCTGTGCAGCTTCAGCTGATTATTTGTCATGGGTTTATTTTTAATTTTACATTTCTATTGTGAGTTACAGCCAAAAGTATTGGCTCAGATTGTAAGCACCAGGAGTACTAACTGTAAATACTTTTCTTGGTAAAAATATATTTACGGGTGCCCCTTGGCGAAAACTGGCGATTTTTGGCGGTACATGGACACTGAGTTTGTGTAATTCTTTGACTTGTTATATGGGCAAAAATCACCACTACACAAAGCCAAAATAACAAATCAAAGAAATGCCTAAATTTGGTATTCATGTACACATCAACCTATTTTCACTTAAAATAAAAAATCAGAGAATTTGGCATTGGTCACTCCCTTGACTTTGTCCATGTACACATCAATCTATTTTCACTTGAAATGTTAAAGGAACAGCCAATTTTACACTAGAGCCAAACAAAAAATGTATAACTTCAGTAAACTACATTTTAACTCAAATAATGAAATAACATAATAAAAAAGAAAATTCATCTTAGCACTACACAAAGTAAATATCCACTTACCTTATTTGGAAATTTCTGTATCTTCAGTGAAATAAGTCTTTAACAGCATCCAAAAACTTCGTAAACTTATCTGAACTAGAATCCGTATACTAAAATCTATATATCGCCATATAAATTCACAAAAATAACAGTAAAAAATATCTTTCATAGTGCAGATATCCTCCGACGTTCCACCATACACATTTCTTTCTCACAAACAGGACACTTATAATGGCTAATAAGTAAACCTTCATTTACACACCAGGCAATTAATGCTTTTTTTTCTTTTTATTCCAAATCGTACAGAAATTCAAATTAATCTTACCACGTTCAGCCGTTTAACTGTGTAAAACACAAAATAACTAACGTACTTCCTAACCAGCACACACACAAGCCCTTACATCATTCAAATTCACCACAATCGTGCAACCAATTATGTCATAATAGGGTTTCTATAATCTTCAACTACTTAAGTTACCATAAATGACACAACAATTTATCGATAATCCAAGGAACACCCTTAAATATACTATAACCCTTTTCTTGAATTGAATAACTCTTTTCATGTGTTGTTGTTGATACAGTTTGAACATAGCAAATAGTTGCTTCACAGTTCAAGTAAAGATCTGGATAACAACATAAAGTTAATTTAGTTAGAATCTTACACTGTAATAAATATATATTCATATAAAATTTCATTAAAATCTGTCCATCAGTCTTTCAGAAATTCGGCATAATGTATAAATTCTCTTAATTTTGGGGTTAATCTTAATTTTGGTCTCTTAATATAATGGGTTTGTGTGTGTATTATTTATATATACATACAGAGAGAAAGAATATATTTTGTATGTGTGATAGTGAGTTTTTAAATCCCTCTTCATCTTAAACTGTTCTTCCTTTTTATGCCACATCATACTAATTATTGTATAAAAAGGAAAATGTATTCCTTTTTTGTAATTGTCAAAGATTATTCTGCACATCTGGAATAAAAAGGAATACTCTAATTTTGCCATATCATTATCAAAACTATTCTGTATCACTGATATAAATTCTGCTGTGTCACTTTCAAAGATTATTCGAATGTCTGTTTCTATTGCATTACTCATTTGACTGTTATCAATGAAACTGAATGTTCATAAGTGGATTATTTCTTATCAGGTATTACTTAAAATGCTGGATTTGAAATCTCTGAAAATGTGTGAAATAAGTTCAATTTCAAAATGTGAAACTTAATAGGAAGCAAGTAATATCAATAAAAATAATAATTAGATATATAAATGGCAGTGAATATTAAATTATGTGAAAATTAACTAACAATAAATAAAATTAATCAATGGAAGAACAAAAGAAGAAACTGATAATTTTAATATTATATTCAACTTACATTTCGATCAGCAATTATATTGCAATATGTTGATGTTTATTTGTGCAATTTATCTGTTTATCATATTTATCTGTGCCATTTATGGTACTAATGTAATAACATAACCACCTTGGCACAATTTCTTGATTTTTTATAGTTGAAAAGGTAAAAGTTACTTATCAGGTGCAGGTTGGTGGTTATTGTGACATTTCTTAAAACATTCCCAAATTATTGATTTATATCATATGTTGGGAAACATTATTAGCATATGAAAAGAAAACATACAGCAATTTAAAATACAAATTTTAATTATTACATAAGAATTGCATGGTACATTAAAAAATAAAGCACTTAAATTTGTCTCCAAATCTTTCTGTAATTTTTGTGCACTGTTCTGCCCCAAGTACACAGCAACCTGTTTTTCTTAAAAAAAAATCAAAGAATTGCAGAAACTCGCCATTGTGCAAATCTCAGCAACACCTGCTATCTATCAAATGTATTTCCTTGTTATCCCTTTAGAGATTTTGTGGCAAAAATCTGTATTCCTGCAGAAGTTTTCTGTTTCTGCCAACAAGTGCATATTTTAAAATTAATTTTAAAGTAAAAAAATATTATTATTATAAAAATATTATTGAGAGTTTGCCCCTCCCCCCCAAAAAAAAGCATACGAAATTTGTGATGTTGCTGAAGAATTGTTATGCACATGGTTTGGTACTTTCTGAAAATTTGGCAACTTCTACTAAGGTACACTGAGTCCCCTCGCCCCCCAAAAAAAGAGGGAAAATGGGACAGTTCTATATCTACCATTTTACTGGACTGATTAACAAAACACAAACTGCATTTTCCAAGTCTCGAAAAAACGACTTGGGATATATATTAGATTTATATATAGTTTTGTTCTAATATAGGTAGTTTCACACAAAATGTGACTTTTCTGAAATAACATGCCAATTTTTTCCATGTTTGGATTCTGGGACTCAGATTATGCTGAAATATTAAATTTTGTAAAATTTGGTGCGAAATTTATGGAAAAATTCAAAAATTGAACTTGGAGCTAATATGTGGCAATCTATTTTCCATTCCATTCCATTGTGCAGGAATGGAAAAAAAGTTACATCTTTCTTACCCTTTTATATTGTGGATGAGCGAGAAAAAAGTCACATCGTTCCTACTTTCAAATAATTTTAACAAAGTGCATAAACCACATTTTTGTTATTATCACTTTCAACAAATATGCCAAATTTCAGAACACGCCAACATATAAATTCACATATATCTTCAGAAATTTTGAATAAAAAGCTCTTAATTTTTTGCAGGTATGCTTAGAAATACACTTATCTAAGATCATTGTAAAACTTTTATAGGTTAGAATTCAAAATTTTTTTCGAAAAATTATTTAAAAATACAAATTTTAAAAACAAATCATAAAAAATGTGTGAATTTTATTTGGAATGAACCTAAATTTCAAACTATATAGGAAGGAATCACATAAGTTTCATAAAAAAAAGAGATTTTAATAAATACATATCAAATTAAATTAACATTGAGGAGTTAAAATTTTGAGAGCTAATTTTTAAAAAATTACTTATGCAATTTTTAAAAACTTTTGGAGTTTGGCATAGTTTGAGTCATAGAATCGAAATATGGAAAAAAATTGGCATGTCATCTCAGAAAAGTCTGATTTTGTGTCAAAATACCTATATATAGCATTAGATTTGTTATTAGATTATTAGTTGTGCTTTTGAGACATGAAAAACACAATTTGAATTTCGTAAATCAGCCCAGTAAAACGGGAGATGTAGAACGTACCCCCCCTTTTTTTTGCATAGTGTACATGCGATAACAAAGTACCTTTACTGATAGCATTCAAATACTGTGTCATTTGCTATTTCCAAGGCAAGAATTTTTAATGAGATGAAAACTTTAAACCCATGAGAGGGTGGATTGGTGCACCCTCTTGCTACCTTACTTTCTGAATTGCCCTTATACATTCCTACATTTTATATATTTCATGTAATAATTGTAAGGTTGGATTCAGTTTACCTGCTACTTATGTCTTTAACTAAGAAAGTATTCTTCCAGTTCATACTTTTTTTTTTAAATATACTCACATTATTTTAGATTGTGTAATTGAACTAAAAGTATGACTTTGATTAAAGAGTAAATAGTAGCTAGATAAAAATAATGCTTTTAATAGTAATAACCTTTAGATGTTTCTTGTCTAATTGTTGAAATCTGATTTTTTTTAATAACATTAAAAATACTGCTGAATTATTATATGTAAAAATTTTACTACACATAAAATTAATAATAATGATTGTGTTTGCAGGGGTGACCATACAGAAGCAATAGAAATTGATTATGATCCTGATTTAACTAGCTATGAAAAATTATTGCAGTTATATTGGGAGAATCATGATCCAACAGAAGTGCATAAGAGACAGTATCGATCGGCCATTTTCTACAGGGATGAAGAGGAGAAGAAATTAGCCCTAGACAGCAAACAGAAAAAGGAAAAACTAATTGGAAAACCAGTTGTAACAGCTATTGAACCATTTGTTAGATTTTACAATGCTGAAAAGTATGTTTTTCTTTTTAATACTAAATTTTTGTGTCTATGTTTTAATAAGCTGTTCACAAATTATGCACACTTATTATTTTAAAAGAGCCCAGACACACTAAATTATAGTCATTTTAGAGTTAAAATACTAAATTTTATAGTGAGGAAAAAATTCCACTTTTGTGTCAAATAAATACTTTTAAACATAAGATAAATATTTCATTATTGCTTCCATTTTTGCCTTGCTGATGATTTATCAAATGCTGAGCTTGTATTTATATAAGGATTATATAATCTGATACTGATATAAAGATTTCATTCATATTATCAGGCATTCATTGCTCTGTTTATTCATACAGTAATATTCTGAACCTTCCCATTCATCATATGGAAAAAATAATAAATTAATGCTTTAATTTTTAGTTTACAATTCTGGCTAGTGAAATTATTTTCAGAATAATCGACATAATTAATTTTAATCAATGAACGATTAATCTAAATACAGAGATTGAAATATTACTGAAATACTAAAATTGTTACTTTTTATTATTATGCATTTAAAAAAGTTCTAAATTTAAAAATTTGGAAACCAAAGATAACTTATTTTGTAAATTTTCAGTTAACCTTGTGGTGTAATATAAAATAGCAGTAGTAATTCTAAATTTAAGTTAAGTAATTTTCCTACATCTTTATTGTGATGAACTTCATCTATTTCTATTTCAACAGAAATATTTTCAAGGGAATTGGAACAAATTTTATCTGATTTTTTTATTCCGTTATAATTTTTATACAGTTTGTTATTATATATCACTTTCTTTTTTTTAAGTTTTATTATTTTTGCTTTTTTAAGCTTTGGTTATATATTTCATATTAAATAAATTTAGAACTTTATTATTTGTTTATTAAAAATATATTGCTGTGGAAAAATTATAGACACTTTTTTAAGAAATACATTACAAGTCTTGGATTACTTTGTGCAAAATTTAAAGCATAGTATTTGAAAGTATATGTTTTATACATGCAATTAAAAATATATATTTTGCTTTTTAGCTACCATCAAAAATATTACCTCCAGACTCATCATGAGAAGCTATTTAAAAGCCTTGGTATTAAGCAGAGTGATTTAATTAATTCAACAATAGCAGCAAAACTAAATGGATATCTTATTGGTTTGAACACTGTGGATGCTTTCAATGCAGAATGTCAAGCCTTTGGACTTTCTTCAGAACATATAGATTATGTTCGCCAAATGATAGCAAAAGGCAAACGATCCCATTGTTAAACTTTTCATTAAAATAAATAGATAAATAAATAAAAATAAAAAAACTGTTTTTTAAAAATATTTAGTGACATAAAAATTGCCTTTGAAAAAACATATTTGTGTTTATTATTTTAATTGGAAACAAATATTTTATAATTATTATTCAATTTTTTAATCCATCAAGTTTTTGTCACTAGCACAGATGTAAATAAATTATATTTTAAAATATGTAAAAAAATCAAGTATTATGCTCTTTTAATGACAAATATTAGAAAAATTTAGCATGGATTTTTTATCGCTTCCCTGCCTGATGTTACTAGTATCAAAAACTTGAAGATTTATTCTGAAAATCTTCTGCAGAGGTGCCAGCTTAGCAAATCAAAACAAATTCATTGAGAAAATGCACCAAGTGGCTTTAATGGAAAAGTACCAAAATATTAAACAAAGTTACATAAAAATGATGAGGAAGTTCAAAAAATGACAGAAGGCTGGGGAAAATCAGATTAATGAGAGTACAATCAAACATCAAAAGAGATGACATTTGTGTTTCTCTATGGAAAATCTTGTTATTTCTGATTATGCGCATCCCAAGCAACAAACCCAAACTTGTTGGTAACCAGAGAGAAACTGTTGTTTGGGTGTCTTTACATCTATTTTAATGATGCATTCTAATGCTGCATATTTTTTTACATTGTTCTTTTCCATTAAAGACATGTGTTTTGGTTTTTTATGTTGTTCTTCCCATGTACACAGTGATCTGTTGTAGCTAAAATATTGTCAGAGATTTGCACAAACTCGGCATTGCTTACAACCTTTGCACCAAAATACTCAAGTGAAAAAAAAGGTATACATAATATCTTTTAACGAATTACAACATGCTGCATGCATACAGGAAGTTTAGTACAAGGTTTTGCCGAAGATATTGAAAACTGCAGCATGTGGTCCATTGCTATTCTAAACACTGGAATTCCCATAGGAGAGATCGTAATCTGCAGTCATACTGGCAAAAGTGCCCAAAGAAACATAAAGCCATCTTAGGAGGATGCTATGCACCTACCTGGTTGCTATGTAAATAATTTTTGCAACATTAGTTGTTGCAAGTCGCCAGACAAATAGCTGTTGGCGACATGGTGATACTTTCCTAGGGCTTTTTGGTGCGGGGCAGGTAATCAAAAAGTAAAAATTTAATATTTTTTCCTCAGTTATTGAGCCATTTATAGGAAACCTAGTTTAGTCCACGTAATTCTTGAAATTTCTCGCTCCCACATTTTAAGTAAAATTCGAGTTTTCCGTATTTTTTATATAAGTAATTGTTGTTTTATTTCATTATTCAGATTCTCAATTTTAGCTACTTTTATTTATTTATTTCATATAATTTTTCTTTCATCCATATTAAGTAGATATTTATTTCTAAGTATTTGGATGATAATGATTGATATTTGAAATGATTTTGATTAATTAATTATTAATAATTTAATATAAATTTGATTAGCTGATTACAGCAGAATCATGTTTCATATATTTCTGTCAAAAAAAGGACATAAAATGGTAAAATCCCACACTCACTTTTTGTTGTAAACAAATGAAATATTATTTTCTAGAAAATGATGTATTTTTATTTCCAGCAAATTTATTGGCAATTTTCTTTTCTTATGTGTATATGAAAACAAACCTTTGAACATATAAACATTACATTTTATACTGTAACTGAAAATTAAACAGATTTATTTCATTAGTTAATATTTTCCTATGCCTGCATCAGTGGGTTTTTTTTTTTTTAAATAAACGTGGATTATGAATCTTCAGATATTTTGCTTTATTTAAATGTATGCTGCTGGATGCTCATTCTGCTGTTTTTGACAAAAATTTTGAAATTACATGGCATGTGTCAAACATTTATTTGTCCATAACTTTTCAGACATTGCATTTCAAATTAAATGCACATTATAACTGGTTTGTGTATATTCCACATTAGCAAACATGTATCAAAAGATTTTTCTGGTGTTAAAAATGGAAAACACGATAAAGGAAATGGGCTAAAGAACAGAAATTTTATTTTAATCAGTTCAAAAGTTCAATTATAGCACTTATTATTTAATTATTATTAATCTAATTGCTCATGTACGGCTTGCAGTGGGATTCAATTTAAAAAAATTCCTATTGCTGGGGGTTTTGTAGACAGTGTACTTATTATTTTTCACTCCATTTAAGACCTTTGAAACTTTGAAAGCAATTTTATTAGTAGATGTACAATTTTTCAGAGCATTTCTACAAAAAAAAAAAAAAAAATTATATGCTTTTGCTAAAAAAATAACTAACAAATGGTAAAAGACAGGGCATGAATGTAAAAAGGGGAAATAATTTACAAACGAGATGGAGGTTGCATTTTCTAATGCAAATAGGCAACCAAAATTAGCGTAAAGTGCAATCCAGCAGTCCTACCACAACGCCTTGGGCACGTCAGACTTATGCGTCAGTTCACAAGTAGCGATAGTTCCATGTAATCTAAGATAGCCAAACACATCATTTGCATGATAAAATGCTTTTGAGGACTGTCTGGATGTTGCAAGCTGGTGTAAGACAATTTGCTATTGTGGGAGATCTGAATGTATATCATAGTATCATCAGTAGGCTGTGAAATTATTTCCAAAGGAATCAAAAACCCTTTAGAAGATGTGGGTCTGAACTCCGACAGACAATTGCTTCCTGTTGCTGTGTGCAGGACACTATTGATAACTAACATCACAACAGCTGGTGTCATACCTCTTTGTTGCTGCAGGATGGCTCATAATCACACCAAACTGAGTTGCGTCGACTGCATTAAGGTGACCTATGGTTTGTGTGCCTTTGTCCCTGTTGCATGTCATAGCATTGTTGAATTGGGCCTGTAAGCATCATAATTGGACACCAGAGCAGTGGGGCCACGTACTTTTTACAGATAAGTCTCAATTTAGTATCTCGAATGATTTCCAAAGCGCAATGATATCGCGAGAACCAGAGACATGCTATCAGGTGCCAAATATGATCAAAAGAAACCATTACAGAGGAAGAGGTTTACTTGTATGGGCTGGAATAATAATGAACGGCTGCACCAACCTCTATGTGTCTCCGGGTGGTTCTGTCACACCCATCTAATATCACGACAAAATTCTACAAGCTCTTGTCTCTTGTACCTCCTTTCATCACTGCAATGGGTATCTATGCAATATTTATGGACAAAGTTCCACAAGTTCTCACAGGCAAGCCTCATCAACATAAGTAGGCTGGCCAGAGAACTCTTCCTGAATGTCATAGTCCTTGTGTTTGGACTTTTGTTACAGACCTTCACAGTATCAAATGATACAACATTAGTACCTAAAGCTGTACACATGATTTGGTAACATTCTGTAGCTGACTTTTTGTAACAGAACTAGAAGTAAGTGATGGCTCTAATCTGGTAGCGTGATAGTTCCAATTCAGACACCTTATGTTTAATGATAATTTTTTTACAAATTTCACAACACAATGTTCTAAAGCAAATATCTTTCTTTCAAATGCCAAAAATCATTTGACAAAATATGATCAAACATGAAGCTTCCCAACAACGCAAACTTTTCGTTGAAACCCGATATATGCATATAAAATATATATGAATATTAATATAAAAGTATATGCTATACATATAAAAGTGTTCAGACAGATCCAAAAAGAAGCTAACGGAAAACTCGTTAATCATTGCATCTTAGGAACCAGCAATTTAAGATTTAAATATAAATAGTATTAGAGACATATGAATTGTGTTTGTGTACGTGATTGCTACTTAGTAAAAAGAAACGGAACGAATAGATATAGGATGCCATTTAAACGAAAAAATTACCAACATTATATACTTGCATGCTAGGACACATAATTGAGCTAAGGTACAATCAATAAATTTCATACAGTCGATAAATTTATTCAAAAGCTGAGTGTTGGTAGAACTTTTATATCCTGGTGTGTATGTCTTTTTTTACTGAGTTCCTTGAGTAAGTCATTAGTTGGAAAGTGCTTTTTTTAAATAACTTTTTGATATAATAAAAATTTAGTATTTATAGCCTGTTCTGTGTCTTTAACTGTGCTTTATTTATGAAATCAAGCTACTTGATCAGAAAGGAACAATAAAATTCCTAGTCCACAAAAGATTCAGTTCAGATACTGCAGTCTTCTGTTTTAAACTATGTGAATGCCTCTGTGAAAATTTGTTAGGTTTTCATAATTTGTTTATTTTATGTTTATGTTATAAGTAAATTATTTAATGGCTAGTTCAATATATTAGAATTACTTGAAATAAATGTCAGTCCAAAAACTTAATATTTAGCTGCCAGTACATTTGAATTATGAAATGTAACTAACAGAAATTTCTTACAGATAGAAAATAAGCACAATAAATTTGAATTTTTTCCCCCTTTGCATTACTATTATTATTGTTCATGTTATATTTTGATAAATATTAGAAAGTGAAATTTGAAATTAAGTTAAAATTTAGCTAGTTATTTGAAATTTTATTTACAAAATTCTAGCCTGCCAACTGCTTTCAGGTCCTGCATGAGATTTGAGTTTGAGACCACTGATTTAGATAACTTTCATTAAAAAAAAAGTTGCAATGTATTTATTGTAATATTTTGTATTAGTCTTTTTTGTGGGAGGGCTCTTAATATACACTCAAGTCCAAAATTATCTTTACATACCCAAAAATGATGATATTCAATGAAATATCGAATCAATGTGATCCGTATTTGCAGGGAATGTGTGAAAACCAAGCCTAATTAGCATTATCCAATCAAAAGTAATCAAACGGTTTGTGATATGCAAATCTAGGCGTTACGTCATCCAAGGGTGAATCAAGCGCTTTGCGCAAACTGAATATTTGAGTGAATTTCTGCAACATAGCGTTTGATTTCAGTGTGTAGGGACTCAAAGCGGTTTGCTATGGCTTCGAAGTATCATTTGGAAGAATCTGTAAAGTGGCGAATTATTGGCCGTTTAGAAGCAGGGCAGTCGATCATGGAAACAGCCACATGTCTGAATATTTCAAGACAGAAAGCTATGCTATGGAAACAGTTTCAAAATGATGGAAGTGTTGTAAGGAGGCCTGGACAAGGTCGGAAACGAATGACAACTGCTTCTGAAGATCGGTATCTGACATTAACTGCCCGTCGTAACAGAAGGGCTACTGCTTGCCAGTTAAGTTCAGAGCTTGCAGCCGCCACTGGAACTGTTGCATCACGGCAAACAATATACAGAAGGCTTAATGAAAAAGGCCTTTATGCCAGAAAGCCAAGGGTATGTGTTTTACTGTCTTCACAGAAAAAGAGGGATCGCTTTAATTGGTGTAAAGAACATCAAAACTGGACTGAACATCAATGGTCCCATGTTCTCTTTACTGATGAGTCGCGGTTTAGTTTAACTGGTGATTCTAAACGTGTTTACATCTGGAGGGAGTCAGGAACACGAAATGATCCCTCGAACATTGTGGAACGTGACCGTTTCGGTAGTGGAGGTGTGATGGTATGGGGTGGAATAATGATCGATGGACGTACGCCCCTACACGTGTTCAGCAGCGGATCTGTGACAGGCCAGATATATCGGGATGAGGTCTTAGATCCTTATGTAAGACTTTTCAGGGGTGCATATGGACCTGACTTTTTATTTATGGATGATAATGCCCGTCCACATCGAGCAAACCTCGTTGATGAATTCCTTGAAAGTGAAGACATTAAGCGAATACCTTGGCCACCAAACTCTCCTGACCTTAACCCGATAGAGAACTTATGGGACTACCTTGGAAGAGCAATTGCACGTATACATCCTCCTCCTAGAGATGTAAATGCTCTGAAGACGGCATTGCTGGAAGAGTGGAGATTAATTCCCGAAACTGTGGTTAACAACGTTATTTCCAGTCTTAAAACACGTTGTGATATGTGTGTACAAGTCAGGGGAGATCATATTCCATATTAAATTTGTAAGACTTAATTCTTTTTCTGAATCATTCCTTTTTTTCTTAACTCTCTTTGTCACACTTTATTACCATTTTTATTGTTTCATGCTACAATTTTATATCGTATGAGGTGATCTTCAATTTTTTCTTTTGCATTTATGTGTCATCATGTTATGTATGATTCCACGAAAATTCCTTAAATTATAAGTTATAGTCTCTGAGAAATCCGTGAATTTATGCATGTAAACATAATTTTGGACATGAGTGTATAAAGACTAATAACATAATAATGCAAAAATTAAATTATTGCCAAAATTAGACAAACATAACTGCTGACAGAGGTATAAACTTCTGTTTTTACATGTATGTCATTTGGTAAATGGATATTTATGCTTGTGAAGTTATTATAATCAGGTAGTTAAAACTTTAATTCACTTTGCAAATTCTTGGAGGGTTTACCTCCCATAGTTCACAATAAAGAATGAACGAGAAACTTTTATATTGGTTTTCTTTAATTTTGCATAGACAAGCAAAGCTTCTTAGTTTTGAATATTTTTGCTTCATTTTCCTGAATTTGGAAGCAAATTTAAGTGCTTGTAACATAAAATTTTAATTTTTTATAAAAGGTGTTTTTTTCTTTCTTTTTTTTTTCTTCTTTTTGCATATTTCACTATTGTGCTTCATCTTCTTTGCCAAAGAATAATTCCATTGTGCCACTTGTCAGCATGGTGGTTTGGGATCTAGTTGCCATAGGCTTGTTCCTGATTTTGAATCCCAGAGAAGATATGAATGTTTATTAGCATCTCTTGATTTGCTTCATTAAAATAGTGTCGAGCGGAAAATCTTTTTGAGAAGAAGAGTGGTAGATTTTCAGATTCATTCATAAGAGAAGTTTTCTTCGAAATTGGCATGCAGCTGGGCAAATTCTAACTCTCATCTGTAAAATGCCCAAGACTTAAAACAACAGGTTCAATCCTTGTCATAACACAATTTATGGACCTGATTTAGTTGCAGGTTCAGATCGAGAGCATTAGAAACAGCAATTATAACAACATTTTATTGCTGGAACATTCCATGTTTTTATGAAAGGCCATAACTGTGAGCTTTTTTTGGGGTGGGAGAGTGCAAATTCCAGTGATCCCTGAAGTAAATAATAAATTTGCAACACGACAAACAGTGCAATACATAAAAGGTAACAAAACACTGACCACATTCTTAAAATAAGAGGGAAAGTTAAAGGGATGATTGCAACATAGACACGGGCATTTATTGATGATGTAGCAAACTACCAAAAAATAATGGTAGTAATATAAGTTTTAAATTGGTTATTTATTACATTACTAAGTTAATATGAATAATTAACAGTAGTATCCAATTATTTAAAATTTTAAGGATAACATTCATATATAGCTCTACATCTGTGGGGGAGGGGTGGAAATTGTCTGCATCAGTCTTCAGATAACAAATTAACATTATTCTAGCATTGTGAATGATGGGAGGAATTCTTTAAACAGAGGACACAAGAACATCACATCTGGATAAATATGCTGTTTCTCCTTAATAATGAAAATATAAGTATCGAATCATGAAAAAGGTTCTTGCTTCATTTTTTCATTGAAGCAAGTTTTCTTTTAACTATTTTGTTTAGCTGATATGGAGTGACCTTGATCGAAGTGGTTGCTTAAGTATAGTCTTTTCTGTTTCATGTTGCAAAATTTTTGTTTCAGTGCCATGACAAGAATACAGAATCCAAAAGTTCATTTTCATCATATTGCGCTCTTTTATTTTGAAAAAGGAAACAAATGCTATCAGACCACTAGAACCGAACAACGGTGAGGCATTTGCCTCAGGGAATGGCTAAAAGGGGTAGCAAATTAGATGTAAAATTTTAGAAATGCATTCAAAATTAAATTGTTAACTAAGTTTGAAATGTGACAAAAACTATTTTAAAATACTATAAAAACAATAAAAAGGGTGTTGTGTTCTTCAGCACATGGCACACTTGCGTTTTTCCTTAATCAGTTAACCAAATTAAATAAAAAGCATAATAAATTATTAACAATTTATTATTAAAAATGAGATTGAAAAGGGATTAGCATGTATTTTATATAACTTTTAGTTCATCATTTGTATTATATTTATATAAATGCCTCAAATTTATGTCAAGACATTAAATGATATATCATTGCAATGGATTAAAGTTAATAGCCTCTTCAAGAAAATCAGTTTAAAATTTTATGCATGGACTTCAGTACTGCAAGAAACAGAAAGAGTAAATAAAGCTTTGCAATGAAAACCTTTAATTATAAACAAAGCTGCACCTTTAATAGACGAATTAACCTGATACTGAATTCTAACGAATGTGTTAGCTGTAAAGGAGTTTTCATGTCTGTTTTATTATGTGCAATTTAAAATGAACTGCTTTCCTTTAGAAAGTCAAGCATCGCTCTCCTTATACACAAGTAGATAGATTGTATCTTTTATACAAGAAATGTTATTGAGAAATGGAAGATTTAGCTAAAGATGAAAGAAATGAAAAAGTTTAATAAATCAAATTGTCAAGAATTAGTCTCTAAAAGAACTAAATTTGCTGAAAATTATTTTTTCACAGTAAAAAATTAAAGAAATTACCGATATAATCTCCGAATAAAACGCACATATAAAAAATTAAACAAGAAAGCTTCCAATTTGTAACTATTAAAAACCAATTTCCAGTTTGTAACTACTAAAAACTAATGCCATTGAATTAAATTATAAATTTAGCACTAACATTGCCAATTACAATTGCTTGGGTCAAACTTCAGAAAACTCATAATAATAATAATTATACACTGGTGTGCAAAACTTAAGCAACAGCAGGGTTTTTTGCCATAACTCCACGAGAAATCAACTGAGAGACATGAAATGCAGAAATGAAGGAGAGTATTATGTACGCAAAGGATGACGATAGCATCAGAGCTGAAAAAGGAATACAAAGCATAAGGTATGGAATCAAACAAAAACAAGCTTTATTGAACGCATAGTATCGTGACTCATGCTTGTCTATCCAAGAGGAAGAACAACAAGCAGATGTTCCTTAATATAGGATATGCCCTCCCCTCACTGCAATGGTTGCTTCGCACCGTCTCCACATACTCAGAACCAGCTGGTGCGACATTTCTTGTGGTAGGAGTGCCCATTCCTCAATCAGCATCTGTTTGAGTTGTTGGGTGTTCTCCGGAGGATGTAAGCGTGCTGCAATGCGTCTCCCCAAAGCATCCCACACATGTTCGATGGAATTTAAATCTGGGGAGTATGCTGGCCAATCCATTCGAGTGATATCGTCACTTAGTTCCTCACAGCAAGAGTCCGATGTGGCCGTCTATTGTCATCCATAAAAATTAAGTCTGGCCAAAGGCACCTCGGAACAGACGCAGATGGGGAAGGAGTGCCTCCTCACAATAGCGATCCCCGGTTACAGACCCTCTGTCGAAAACGTGGAGCTCAGTTCGCCCGTTCAGCATAATGCCTCCCCAGACAAGAACTCCAGGACCACCGTTACGGTGTCTTTCCTTGATGTTACTGTGATAAAACCGAGTCCCGACCTCTCTCCAAATCAAAACGCATTGAGAATCGCTTCTGGTACTGAACCGACTTTCATCCATAAAGAGGACACCACTCTATTGGTCAGTTGTCCAGTTTTTGTGCTCTCTGCACCACTGTAAACGGTGACCAACTTTCAATGGGAAGCAGCGTTCAGGATGGCGGGTGAATAGGCCCCTTTTGTGAAGGCGTCTGGCCACAGTAAACCATGACACTTGTCGGCCCGTTGCTCAGCAATGGCGCTTGCTGACTGCTGTCGGCCTCTTTTCGCCTGCAGAACGATATATCGGTCATCTCCTGCAGATATCGTCCTGGGGTGGCTACCACCAACCTTTCTAGCAGCTGTGCCTGTGGTTTGGAACGCTTTCCAAGCGCACGAAACGACACTTTAGTTGATTCCGAACTCTGCAGCTACACTGGTGACAGTACACTCCTCCTCCAGCTTTCCAGTCATTCTTCCACGTGTGAAGTCATCCAGGTGATTTCTTCTAGCCATATTTCACAAACTGACTCACTGGCACTTGCAGCGAATATGTTGAATTGGTTGGTTACCTGGTTAAGAGCTATACCGGGCTACTGCCTAGGCAGCGATGCCGGTTCATGAAATAAAGCCCTAAGGCACATGACGTAATAGAATCCGGACGAGGGTGAATCTCGGAAGAGAAGACGGAGGCAGAAGAAAAAAGAAAAGGTGGCCTAGGACATCGCAAAAGAAGTGACAAGACCAGAACAGCGGAGAAAGCTATTCATTGACATTGAAAGAAGGCAAAAACGAGGCAAAAACTTGACTATAAACGAATAAAAGTTCAAAAGATGCTACAGAATTCCAACAATGATATTTACATAGATAAAAATACACAGGTGCAAGAAGGAGTAAAACAATGATATATAAATGCAAAAGAAGGTTAAGCAACTACCAACGAGGAGTTGTCATGAGTGCTCTTGTCAGATTCCATCTATGATTGTGTGAGCAGCTAATGGGCGAATGAATTTGTCTTCTGAAAGGACTTCATAATTGAATATCTGGGAGTAGTTCACAAAGTCACACTGCACAGCCTTGTTGAAAAATTTATCATTGGATTTTTTAATATAGTCCTGTATTGTTTCAAGCTTGAGATCTCTGTGGAGAAGTTCGTTTCTAATAAAGAAGTGGGCATCAGTGATAGTTCTAAGGAATTTATTCTGAACTACTTGCAGATGATAAAGTTGCTTACAGGTAGCAGTGTTCCAGGCAGGAGAAGCGTAACAAAGAATTGGCCTAATACAGGAAGTATAGATATGCCTTTTGGTACGTAAACTGAGATTAGAGTATTTTCCAATAACAGGCAAAAATCTGATCATGATGCCTAATGCTTTGTTCTTGACACTTTGAATATGATCAGACCAGGTAAGCTTACTATTAAGAATGATGCCAAGATATTTAGCTTTAGATACAATGGGAACAGGTTCTTGAAACAGAAGGAGATCTTGAAGGTTATTGAACTTTTTAGATTTATTGAGGATAAGTAATTGCGACTTGGTGGCGTTGATTTTGACTCTCCAGTTAGTGCACCAGTCTTCTACTGAATGAAGATATTGTTGCATCTTGGCGATGGCTTGCTTCGCTTGGATGGATTTAATAGCAATTGCCGTGTCGTCAGCGTAGCAGGCGAGAAGAGAATAATGATTAAGGTTTGGTTTAGGGAAGTCAGAGATGTAGAATAAATAGAGAATTGGTCCTAGGATACTTCCTTGGGGGACGCTTGATCTGATGGGCTTGATATTGGATTTTTCGTTGCCTTGAATAACATAGAAAGTACGATGCTGGAGAAATGAGTAAATAAGAAGAATCAGTTCTCGTTGGAGACCCATATTGATAAGTTTGAAAATGAGCCCCTCATGCCAGACGCGGTCAAAAGCTTTTGCTACGTCTAGCATAAGGAGCGCAACACTTTGCTTGTTATGAAAAGCAGCTCCAATAAATTCGACGATGCGTACGAGTTGTCTTGTGGTACTAAGATTCTTTCGGAAACCGAATTGCTCATCAGGAAGAAGAGGAAGATAAGGTTCCAGTCTTGTTAGAATAAGCCGCTCGTAAATTTTCCCTGAGCTCGAAAGCAGACTGATAGGTCTGTAGCCATCTGGTTTAGAAGAATCTTTTCCAGGCTTGGGCAGGAGAAAGATTTTGGCTTGTTTCCATGAAATTGGAAAGTAGTGTGTTGAATTGCATCTCCGTCCTTCCTTTTATTCTACTGTTGAGCTGCGCGCGCCGACATCACACGTTTTGTGTACGCTCATTGTCGCCTCTGACGTTTCGTTCCTGATATTTGCATACGCATGACGTTTCTACTGACTTACGTGTTCATTGTAGTGATCTCCAGACCTCCTTTTCTGCAATTTCATGGCTATCTGCTAAATTTTTACATTGTTGCTCAAGTTTTGCACACCACTGTACTAACTGTCCTTTAGCCGAAGCAAAACTTTCAAATATTAATATTTTCTCTATAGAACAGATGAAATCAAATAGATAGTGAAAAAAGTTTTTGTTAATTTCACTTCTTTAAAAGCAAATAATAATAATAATTAAATCAAAGAAAAAGCTTGAATATTTGTGCAATACATTGTATATTAAATGTATTACTATTAATGTTTCTTCAATGTAATTTCTTATTTATTAAAAAAGTCCTCCTTAACATGCTCCTTTAAAAGTTATAAATTATTGCATTATTTTCTGAATGCATTAAGCTGTGATTACAAGTGATTTTTATAGTAAATCAGAACACAATTCCTATACACTTTATTAAATACAGAAGTATACAGATATAGTTGATTTAATTATGTCAGGGCACATACTTACATTTTTGCCTTAGAAACAACTCAATAAATCTCTGCAGACTACTCATAAAATTTGTGCAAGGAAAAAGTGCTGTTTTTGATGACACAGTTCGAAGGTGATTTGAGAATCTTGGGCATGGAAATTTCAGTTTTGAAGATGATATCCATTTTGGATGACTATCCTCTATAAATAAGGGCCTCTTAAAAACTATTGTCAGAAATCCAATTTGTATAGTTTAAGAACTATCATATAAAATAACCATTCCAGTAAGTGCAGTATATGATCAATTGAAGAAGACTAGATGTGGAAGCTGCTATGATGTATGTGCACCCTGTACTTTAACAGAGCAAAATATGCTTGTTCGAGCTTTGGCATGTGATTCTTTGCTTGAACAAAAAATAAAGTCATCTCCTTCTTTGAAATGGCTTATTACTGGAAATAAAAATTGTATACTATACAATAATGCTTGCAAGAAAAGTATTACAGAGTAAGCCAAAAGAACCTGCTTTAATAACATCAAGAAGGGGCATCCCAAAAATTTAATGTTTTGTATTTGATGGATTGCAAAGGAACTGTTGCCACCAAATCAGACAATTGGAAAAATATTTTTCTCAAACTGTAGTTTTAAAACAGAAATCAAAGTGCTGAGAACTGACTAATGTTAGAGATGTTGTCTTCTATTATGATAATGGTTAGCTCCACATTTTAATGAATGTCAGACAAAAACTTATTTGACTGCATTTGAGATATTTTAGGTCACCTTGTTCTCCCATATTCATAGGCCTTGCCCTCTCAGATTTTCATCTGAAAAATTACTTAAAATCTGTCACTTAAGCATTCTCTGAATGGCCTGATGTTTACCATTTCTCTGAAGACTCTCAAACAGCATGTCAGTAGCTTCTTTATGAATAAATCTAATGACTTAAAAGTAAAATGGTGCTTATGTGATTCAATGAGAGCATATGTTTTCATATTGCTTTACTTATTTATTTATTGTATTTTATGTCTTTGCATTGCAACGCTACCAAATAAATATCTAGCGAGAAATGTAAATGTGCTTCTGCTTGAAACATCCTTGTGCTGGAAATGTTTTAGTTTCTACAAGTTTGAGAAAAAAAATAAAGTTTGATGTTTGACCAAATGGTGAAATTTCTTTAAATCATGCTTAAATACGAAAGGAATCTAGGATATATGAGTACCAGTTTTTTGTGAATACAGTGCCATTTTCCATGAAAATGTTAAATCTCATTACTAAATTCAACTAATAGATTTGAGCTTTCGTGTTAAAGTGCCAAATTGATTAGTTGGATTAGATTGGCAAAATTATTATGTAATACTGGAATATTTCTATTTTGAAATTTGAACTCTTGTTTTAGAGTGGAGATTTATTACAAATTTCCATTTTAAAATTTGAGCATATTAGAATCCCAAATCAAGAATTTTACTATATGAATCAAGGCTTCAATTTTTTTATTTATTCTAGCATTTCTTTATTTAGAACAGTCTTGGCAGATTTTTATTATAAAAGAGAAAAATAATTGTTTCCTTTGAAATAAAATACTTTGTGTTATATATGAATTTCTGATTTTACCACAAAATAAATAAATACACTGCTAAACTCTGCAAGTTAGTTTGAATTTTTGAATATTGAATAAAAGCAATTTTAAAATTAATTTTGACATGCTGTCCATGAATTTTCTATTTCAACAATATCTTTTCTTGCCAAGGGTAAAAAACAAGATTTAATAGAAGTGGTCGAATAATTAGGTGAGGATCTAAGAAAATAAGCCGTACTGCCAAAAAATTGGCACAACCGGCAATTTAAAAGACACAAACTGAAAGATAACTGGATAAACACTACAACAGAATAAGGACAACTTGTCCAAAAACTCATCCTCTGCTAGAGATGTGTCGGCGCCGCCAACGGGTCATCTTGACCTTCATTCAGAATAGAAACTACTTATTTCTTAACATAAAGCGACTAAATTGAACTAAAGACAACTGCTAACCTAAACAACAATTATAAAATACAAATATTGCCTAGCTTAACGAACAATAAGCATTTACAATTTTCACTAAATTATACATTGTATATATACAAATTACATTATAATTTATGCAATTCAACTTAAAAATCTAAGCTATTAAACAAAAGGATCGAAATATACATAATTATTCAAATTGGTAATAATTTTCATAAGTCCTAATTTAGCTTTATTATTGCTATATAGATATTTTTCATTATTTATTAGATATATTTCGAAAATATTCTCCCCTAATTTCCTTCGTTAAAGCACAGTCCCATATATAAGATGCATCCTGACCACATCGGCAATGAATATCTTTCCTATGAAACCTTTTTAGATATTCTTTAAATTGGCCATGTCCTATTATCAATTGATTTAGCAATCTATTGCAACTTAATCTTTGCTTTTTGACAACAGGAAATATTTTATAAACCTTTCGTCCAGTTTTGTCATAATGCCATCTTTGTTGCCATGTGTGGAGAATCTTGTCATGTAGTACACTCTTAATATAATTAAGAGATAAAGGAACCGTGATATCAAGATCTGTATTATAGCATGCTTCCTTAGCAGCAGAATCTGCTGCTTCATTTCCATGAATATTCGAATGTCCTTTTATCCAATTTATATGTAATTTCATTTTTGAATTAATATTGTGAATATAATTTCTGACTTTATTTACTTTTATAGATAAACATTTTCTTGAATTAAGAGCTCTAAGGATGCTCTGGGAATCTGTGAAAACCGAAATCTCCCAATTTGTAATATATTTCTCATTTTCTTCCTCATTAGCCCATCTTATGGCGTTTTCAAAGGCAATAAGTTCTGCATCAAAAATAGTTGAATTATTATTCAATCTTAATTTAGATTTATATACAAATTTATTATTTGCAAAAGCAACAAATGCTGCTCCAACATTTTTATCAATCACGGAGCCATCAGAGAATAATTCCAGACCAATACCAGTTGGAAGAAGTGTCTTCCAGGTGACCTCTTTAAATTGTGCCGGATGAAAATAAAACTTTTCTAATTTTGGATCAATTTCTCTATTAGAAATCTTCAGGTCACAATAATCAATATTCTTCTTCATATGAACAGCTTTATAAATCTGCGTTTCAGCTTCAGCTACTAAATCTATAGGCGTAACCCCAGCTAAGACCTGTAAGCTGGTGGTAGAGACTGTTCTGTAGCATCTCGTAATGGGTAGCATTGCAACCCTCTGAATCTGTAGTAATTTATTTCTCACCCTTTCCGTTCCAGTCCACCAAACGGGTGAGCCATACAAGATTATTCGTTCAATTCCTCTATTGTATAATTCTTTTAAAATACTTTTACTTTTAAAAGAATCCGTACATAATAATCTATTCATCTTATTCATAATCTTAAAAATTTTTTCTTTCAATTTAGTTAAATGTGGCAACCAACTTAGATTTGTATCCAAAATTATACCTAAGTATTTAAGTGTTTTTTCGCTGCGGATTCTTTTTCCATTCCACGTCAATAAAGGTAATCTGATTAATTTTGAGCCTTTTGGGATTGTTATCATAGCCATTTTATCTTGACTAATATTCAGCTTATTTACTTTACACCAGTTGTAAAGCTTATCTAGAGCATTCTTTGCTTTTTCTTCTATAATTAATCTATTACTTCCAGAAATCACCAACACAAAATCGTCAGCATAAGCCTGCAAAAATACATCCTTTTCAAATTTTAATTGTAAGGCAGTATCAGCCACCAGGTTCCAAAGTGTAGGGCCTAAAACAGAACCCTGAGGAGCACCTTTATTATAATATTTCTCAATATTTATATTATTTCTTTTGTAAATAATTTTCCTGTTATTTAGATAACTATTAATAATATTGAAGAGGTTTTGAGGACATTTTAAATCTAGAAGCCTTGATTTGATGCTGGGCCACCATAAGCTATTAAAGGCATTGCTAATGTCGATTGCAATCAAGGTAGTATGTAAATTCTTTATCTTATTAGTTCTTATAGTGTCAATAATATTATTAATTGCCAAGATAGTATCTTTTCCTGGCGTGAATCCATATTGATTTGCATTTAGTAGATTATTGCTACCCAGAAAATAAATAAGCCTATTGTTAATCAATTTATCGAGAACTTTACCCAAAGTGGGTAATAAACAAATCGGCCTGTAAGAAGCAGCTTGCTCAGGAGGTTTATCTTGTTTTAAAAGCAAAACCAATTTACCAATCTTCCATATCTCAGGAAAATATCCCCGTTGAAAACAAATATTAAATAGATCCAAAATGAATTTCCTATTTACATAATAAAGTTTTTTATAAATTTCCAAAGGAATGTTATGACCGGGAGCTTTATTCATTTTCATACCCTCCAGAGCAGCAGAAAGCTCATCGGCAGTAAACAAAACATCATTAAAAGACTCCAAATCAACTTCTATTTTCCTTCGGATATCTCGATGTTCACTTTCATCCTCCTCTTCTTTATCTTCCATAAAGTGGAAGTTCGTAATTTCTTTTATTGTATCTTCTATATTTTCTGTGTAAGTACCATTACTTTTACGGATAGCAGTAAAAGTGACAGGATTCATCTGCTTATCTGTGGCAATTTTAAAATACGTGCCAAAGGGACTTTTGCAGAGACAATTTATCCCATATTATATGCCAGTAATTTTCCTTTGCAATTCTAATGTTCTTTCTATATATTGCAAGATGTTTACAATAAATGTTTTTATTGTAAACATCTTGCAATATATAGAAATATTAGGTGAGGATGTGCCACTCATGAGTAAGGTCCCAGAACTGAGAAAAATAATTACTGGGAAGTCAGTTTTACGATGAGGAAAAAATTAAGTTCATACCAGTTCGAATAATTCCGGATCAAGAAGCTAAAGAAGAATGCATGCTAGGAAGCAAAGGCATTTAAATTATAAATAAAGCGGTTTGAACTGCAAAATCAAGAAATACGAGCTAAAGAATCACCAACAAATTTAGCAGAACTGAGCAATAAATAAAATCTAGTGGGCACAAATTACTCCAATGGATAAATTTTGAGAGAAGAGCTGAAATGGCTTAGGTTCCAAGAAAGATTGGCTGGCTTACCTTTTTGGTGTTTTACCTGACGAAATCTCCAATATGTTAGCCAGAGAAGCATCTCAAGATGCAACTAAGTACAATTATGTGAAAAGTCTAATCTTAAAAGATATAAACTTAATAGCAAAAAGCTTCTCATCAACATCAAAAAGATTCCTGAAAAGGTCTTGGAAAAATTATACTCATGAATTTTACAATTATTTTTTGTAATAAATTGAATTTTTTTGTAATAGAAATAAAAACATTTAAGAATCTGAAAGAATAGTTACGACACAAATTAACTGTTGGGTTCCAGTAGATAGGGAGAATTTTCTTGACAAATGGATGAAATTTATATGTATGCCCTAGCAGAGAAACTAGATGAGTATGAAAGTATTGAAAATTCAATGAAACAGGATGTAAAACTTTAAAAGGGTCACGAAAATGGGAACAGAATGCAAGGTAGTGCACAGTAGATAAAATTCTAACAAAATCTCAAAAGATTTTAATACTGAACCTGTAATTAAGACAGAATGGAGATAACTTCATTGCTATGAATACTTATCCCACTCTCATCTCCGATCTCAGTGTGATAAACTCAAGACGATATTATGGCTCCATACACTAGCCTAGGTAAAAGCAAATGGTTATAAAATGCCCATACTTAGAGATATTGGTGCAACTTTGGACTTAATTTGTCAAGTGTATGCAAAGCTTTGTATGTACATGAGTGAAAGTGTGTAGCTATGAATCCTCTGGAAGAATATCCAGTGTGCTTACCTTTGACTGAGGTAGAGCTTGAATATGAATTTGGTCACAAAAGCTGCAATCTTAAGATATTCATTAAATCAAAGAACATACTTTTGCGTGCGTACGGGTTCGTTATGGATTGAATGCACAAGTCGTTAAAAAGTTAACAAAAACTTATTCTTTCCACAAGAATTAAATCAAAATGCTGAAATATTTCTTCAGAGATATTCGCACAAGATCTCAAACGTTTACCAAAACTCAATTCAAAACAGATAAACTAATTAATTCTATCTCATAGCGAAATCACTACAGCATAAAGTAAACAAACAGCAGTTTGCTTTAAACAGCTACAACTACAACAGGAACTGAGATGAGGTATTTTAATTCTGATTTTATAAGCTTTTTAATTATCAGTAGAACAATCTCGATTTTTCTGGATGGCAACAGCAATTATGAGATATTTATTTATTAAACATTAAAGGAATGCGCTCTTTTATTTTTATTTTTTTCGATGTAGCTTTCTCTTCAAAAATTGTCTGCGTTGCACGGGAAATATAAAGCAATTTTAATTACAATTCTAAATAAATAGCCAAATAAATATGAAATCCGTAACAATACGTTTTAGGTAATAAAATAGCTGTATTATTTGAAGAAGCAAAACAAGATGAAGTTAAAATTTATATGATAAACACTATTAAAATTTGTATACAAAAGTGACTTCTACAAGAATGAAAAATATAAGCTCAATAGACGAGTTGAATTTTGAAATTGAATTTAAGGACAAAGATACATTAACTGAAATGAAATTTTGCCACCTCTGAAATATGAATGTTCTGAACTAGATCTGGTAAATGATGCTGAATTTTGTTCTAAACTTTTAAAACATTCTTTGTAATGTCTTGAAAATATATACAAAAAATTTTTTAGTGGAATTAGGTAAGCTGTATCAGCCATTGTAAGAATCTCAGAGATAAATTTTAAATTTATGAGATGGAACACAGATTATAAGAATTTTTATACCACACTGATCAATGTGACCCCTACTAATTAAGATTTCCCCTTCTGACTATTATATTGCAAGAGCAAAGGTAAGTACATCTGGACACTCAGTCAGAGAAATACAAAATTACCTTAACACTGAAATAGCTAAATAAGTGTATTTGGAAGGTACATGAAAATTGTATAGTGACAGATATAGCAGTATGTATTACAGCAAGTTGTTAACAATGAAATTTTCCATATTATCTTGTAAATACCACATTTTGTTTTGAAATTCAATATATATTCATTTATATACATATTTTCTATATCGGTGATCTACCAAACTGCAATCTATGGAATCCCAAAAAAATCCTGTACGGGTTCCGTAAGTCAAAATTTAAAAAGCAAAGCAAAATTTAAAAAGCCATGTGAATTACAATTAAAATAATTAATCAAATATTTTTTGTTTCTCTTATTCTCGCAAAATAATATAAAATATATTTATTTTTATAAATAAAATGTGTAGCCCTTTCGAATGTCGAAAAATTTTGTTCAGTTTCGGCGACGAAACCCCATTTCTGGTTACCATGAGAGGTTTAACTTGGTTTTAGCTTCTTGATTTTTTTTAAGTGAAAATAAATCGCTGTGCACATGGACAAAGTCAAGGCAATGTGCAATGACTAGTTTGTGCAATTCTCTGATTTTTTTAAGTGAAAATAGGTCGATGTGTACATGGACACGGAGTTTGTGAAATTCTTTGACTTTGTGTAGAGGCCCTCTTGAAATTGTGCCCTTCTGGCACCGATCTTGGCGTCAAAAAATAATCGCCAAGAAACAAGGGGCACCCAATTGTAAACTTTTACCATAAAATGATTTTCCGTTTTCATTTTATACTTAAAAATAACACACGATACCGATATAGTTTCAATGCTTTTTTTAAATTACTTTTCTGAAGAAAGTATGAGTTCCACAAGAATAATTATAGTTTAATGGATTTTCCAAGTTAACATTTCAATGAACACTATAATTCTGTAATAAGGACACACCATTATTAAATTCGAATTCTTAGTTTATCAAAGTATGCATATGTCTTTTATTTTTAATTTTATAATTATATTGGAAATCATCATTTAAATATAAATTTTACCATTTGTAAAATATTCAGTTTGTTTGGATATATTTTATTACATAGTCTTTGAGAACGGATGATGAGATTTTTCAAGGTCTCTGTGAAGTATGTATTTATAAAATGGACTGAAAAAGCTTTTAATTCATTCAGTCAGTTCAAAAAGATAATGAGCAAATTTAATAAACTTGAATATGAATTCCATTAACAGCATGATAAATGCCATAGCAATGTTCAGTTTCAGTCCATATATTAGCATATGCTGTATACACATTAATAACATACGCATTTAATCTTTTTAAGTAACTGAATTAAATAAAAATATTAAATTTATTACACATGATACATATTTCAGAGGCCTTGCAAAATACCACTATACATTCTTGGAAATCTTGTATTAAGTATTTTCTCGCATAAAAGGTATAACACTTTCAATACAGAAGTTGCTTTTAAGTTCATTAAATCTCCAGTAAAGCGCAGAATTTCCCACTTCTATGGCATGTTTTGTTTGCCTCTTTTTACAAGAGTATTAAGAAATATATTGATGTAAATTTGACAAATATTAAAAAAAACTATACATATTTTATAACCTACTAAGAGATAACAGGTACAGAAAACCACTAATTCATTGCCAACCAAGTCTAATTAATCCACTGTTTCTCTTATAATTTATAAATGTTTTACCTTAAATGCAGTAGTAAATACAGAGAAGACTTGCATGATTTTTTATGCACAGGATCTAACTGTTATTGAAATACTTTTGCAAAGTAAAACGATTACATTTTCTGATATTTTGATTCTGTGGCAAACAAAAACTTTGCCTCAAAAATGAAAAAACTAAAACAGTTGCACATATTATTTAAATAATAAATGATATGCCAAAGAAATTCTGGTACACTGATTTTCTACAACCCGAGAACAAACACACCATTGAAAAGGCCATTTTGCCAAAAAGTATTTTGTGGTCAAGATGTTGCTAAAAAGTATTTGGTGGCAACCCAGACATGCACATAGAATCCATTTTACTTGACATTTCGTAAACGGGATGGCAGATTATGATCGCTATTATAGGAATTTTAGCACAGCAGTGGATCGCATACAGTTTTCAGGTAAAGTGCAGAATCACCCACTCCTTGGCACATTTTTAAGATCGATATCCATATACACATCGATCTACTTAAAAAAAAAATCCCAGAATTGCACAAACTCGGCAGTGCACACTTCCTTGACCTTGTCCATGTACACATCAATCTATTTTTACTTAAAAAGTCAAAAGAAATTGACAAAAATCCAATTCTTCTTACTCTTGTAAAAAGTGCCAAACAAGTAGGCGATTCTGCACTTTACTGCAGTTTCCGTTATGTTCGGTGAAATTTCGCACTTAGTTTTCTGCACGCATACAAGACAATACAGCTCATTTAAAAGCATCAGGTGACTCCTCCTTCTTTATTTTAGGATTTCAGTGCCAAGTTTGTTCAATTCAATGATTTTTTTTTTTTTTTAGTGAAAACAGATCATTGCTTATCTGGGAAATGCAGCAGCAGAATAATAGAGACATCCATACCTTGTATGGAAAGAGAAGAATGTAATAAAATAAGCAGCACTGAATGAATCATTTAAATAGACATAATGATACCCAATTTTTCTCCAAAGTTGGCAATGAATTTTCAAATTTTCCGTGGAGGAAGGGATAATCAGAAACTACCAAAATTTCTTATATCTCCAACTTCCAATTTTACTAAAGCTTTTCACTACTAAAAGTCATGGTAAAAGTTTACAATTGGGTGCCCCTTGTTTTTTGGCGATTCTGTTTTGATGCCAAGATCGGCGCCAATAAGACAGAATTTCAAGAAAAAAACCAAAACAAGAAGTTAAAGAATTTCACAAACTCCGTGTCCATGTACACATCGACCTATTTTCACTTTGAAAAAAAATCAGAGAATTGCACAAACTAGTCATTGCACATTTTGACTTTGTCCATATGCACATCGATAAAAAATATTTTAAATACATCAAGGAGCTAAAACCATGTTAAAACTCTCATGGTAAACAGAAATGGGGTTTCATCGCCAAAACTGAACAACATTTTTCGCCAAAAAAGAAGAGGCACCCAATTCTACACTAGAGCGAAAGTGACATATTACCTGGAATAATCTCGGTTCTATTGTATTTAACTATAATTACAGGACATGAGAGCTATTTGCTTTTTTATGATAGTTCACTAAATAAAACTCACCCATGTAAAACTTACAGAATGAATAAAACTCATTTTAACAGGGAACAAATCACTAATAAAAATACCCATGTTTGATAACTTAAATTATTTAGCCAACAGAAAGTTTTCTCAAATGTATTTAGTAGACTGAAAGCCTTTCGGTATTTAAATTACTTCAGTATCGTTTACACTAGCAAATGATTACTATATGATAAAACATTCATTAAAAATGCATAATTTACAGTTTAACTGTGAGCAGAAATGTCGGTATCAAAACTCTTCTATGCAATATAATGAATACACTCAATGTTTTATTTTAGAGATCTTGATATATGATTACTAAGTCAGATCAGCAAATGATATCAATGTTAACTATTTGTTTTACTTTCCATTTATATCTACTTCAAATTTAATTTTAAATTAAATTTTCAGAAAATAACTATATAGTACACACTTTTATGTCATGATCTTAACCAAAAAGATATTCAATACAACTTACAAACATCGGTTTTTATTCCTTTCATAACACACGAGATATCATTTATTCTGACAGAACTCAAGGGATTTATTCTTAAATGAAGACAATTGTCAAATATCGTTAAGACGGGTTGTCAAATGAAGACGGTTATATTCCGCATACAGAAATGTTTTTTCTTTGTTACATGCTGCAAAACACTGCCATGAAGCCGTTTGATAAATTTTAACATGAAAAAAGGTTCAAACATGAGGACAAGTATATAAAATGATTCAAATTGAATATGCGCTTGATTGCATGATTGAATTACAGTGTACTCGTTGCTAAACTTGGCCATTTAAATTCTAAGCTCTTTTTGCATTTTTCAGGTGCACTTCCTGAAGCTCTTTCTGAAGCTCCTGCAAAATTTCCTGTTGCTTCTCTTGCTTGCTACTTAAATCTTTCAGTAAATCCTCGGTCCTCTTGAGTTCCGAACTTATGAACATAATCCTTTTTTCTACGTTTTGCTTTGCCTCCTCGATCTCCTGTTGAACTAATACGGGTCCAGTCATTTTATACACTTTATTTTCGGGGGTTAAAAATTCTAATTCTTCTTTTACAATTTTATTTTCTGACAATTGGCCATCTAAGGTTTGCTTAGCCGTCATGGCTTTTGACAAGTCTTTCTGAATAACTTTCAATTTCTCCAGCTCTTGAGATAACTTTTTTTGGAGCTCTTCTGGTGACCCCATTTTCATGAAATAACGTATGTTATATATATATTCAAATTATAAATGGAAAACCTAGCAGTTGCTTTCACCGACAAAACACCTTCGCAAGGCTTACTTAAATCGTTGCCAAAAGCATTCTGTAACTACGTAAAATTTGACTTTTCCTCTAGAACATGGAGGCAGGCAGCTAGACATTACGTATATAACTAGACGTAGCATATTTTAGCTAGACTCTTGTATATTTTAACATGAAACTGGAAAAAAGAAGCACAATATACTTAAGTAATACATACTAATACATTTAAATATGCATGATTAAATACATTTAAATATGTAACAAAATTATTCTTATTTACATTAAAGAACTGAAAAAAGGGCGGAAAAAGCTCTAAATAAGGCAATATTAAGTTTCAGATTTGATTTTACTTTATTCAGATCGTTTTGTTTTTTTATATGATTTTAAAAAGGAAAACTTGAACCAGTAATTATGCACAATAATATAATCAATGAAATAAAGAAATGAAACAAAGATTATTGGTTAACCATGGCATTGATTAACGGAAGCAAATGTGCTTCGAGCAGAAAGACGTAGCTGTCACAAAATAAAACCTCAATTTGTCTGTCTGTCTGGCAGTGTTGTGTATTTTGCGTGCAAAATATTGTTGAAGCGTGTTTTTTTTTCCCTTCTGTATTCAAGAATATTCTACCGTAAGTGGTTATTCGTCGTTAATAAAAAAAATATTTGACCATAAATGTGAAAAAATTTGTCCAATATTCTTTAGTATTGTGTACTGTATAATAAGATCCTGTGCAGTATGACGGAGAATACTGTAAAGTGTAAGAGTTTCGTTACTGAAGCTGAGATTGAAGCGTATAAAAAGAAACGACAAGAGGAATGGGAAAAAGTGAGAAAGCCAGAAGATCCTTTGGGTAAGCTCTCTTGCTATACAATCGTTTCTTTTTATGTCAAATTTAGTTTATTTAATTTATTTAGCAAGATCTCTGAAATATCTTTTTCAAATCAGGCAACCCCTTATTGTTTTGCTGTATTTATTTCACGACAGTACATTTGTAAGGAGCTACTTTTCCTCCTTTGTATGCGGAGAATAATATAAGAAAAATAGTTTTCCTTTTTTATCTCTGCCGGTTGTAGATAGCATTATTGTGATGTGTGGACTTTCCTGTGTTAACTATTCATTAACTAATATGGTCTAGGCTCATACCTGTATTCAGGGGCCGGAAACAGAAGGGACTGCGGTTTCCCATGAAGCTGAAGTATTAGTTCATAAATAGAATACAGTTACAAAAACATTAGTTTTAAATAAAATTTACCACCTTCCCCCTTGAAGTTAAATCCTTGCTACAGCCATTTCTGGGCTTCAAAAACTGGCATATTTCGTCACCTTTTATTGAGCAGGTACAATATTGTGTGTCTTTAATTCTCTTCATTACTTTCTGTGAAAGTTTTAAACATATATTTCATTTAAAATAAAGGTACTAATTATTTACAGAATAATTGATTATCTATGTCTGAAGTATTTAAAAAGTGGGATTTTATTTTGAGGTCCATATTCAACATCTTAACTATGTATAAATTTTTCACCATATAATTTTAAAATAAACTGAGAAACTGAATAAAAACTGAGAAGCTTCTTTATATATACCTTCACTTAGAGGAGTGTGGAATAAAAAATAAATTTTACTGATGTATTAGCACCAGTTCAAGAATCATTATTAGAAAGTCCGAGAATTTCAGACACAAAAATTGCATGTGAAAAAGATGCAAGAAACGGACTGTCTTCAGTGCTAATAATGCTGATGGTATCAGTTAAAACACTAAAATAACAGGAACAGCATGCTGTGGAGTTTGGAGTTTGTTAGCATGGAAACTACTGTTAATACCATGACATTCCTTGATATAGCTTATTTAAGGCAGAAGACTGGTATATGTATTTCCTGACTGAATAGTTCATATTTTTAGCTGTTTCAATCAGTAGGACATTTGTTGTATATAAATAGATTTACTATTTTTTTTTTTTTTTTTTTTTTTTTTTTTTTTTTTTTTTTTTTTTTTTTTTTTTTTTTTTTTAAATCAACAAACTTTGAATCTCAAAAAGAAAATGGTTAAAGGTGTCTTTGAGATTTAAAGTTTCCATCCAGCTCTGTGTCTTATGCAATTGATTGCATGTGTCATTTATGTAGATGTACCTTTACAGTGATTTTGAGCATACTTGGCTTAATGCTATACCAAACAATCTGGTTTATTCAGGCACATGGAGAGCCAGCATTATTATTAGCTAGGTATGCTTAATATTTTGCATTTCAATTTACATTTATATGTGTTAATACCTCAAAGTATTGCCTTAAAGATGATAAGTAGTTTAAAATTTGAGTTTTATAATCTGAAAATGCTAAGAATACTTGATACTTACACAGGATCCCATCAAACTGTTGCCAAGTGATGTGATTTAGCACCAGTTTGGGATAAGTGTGACGTAACCTCTGCGCTTTCATTTTATGTAATCCTGATTGATTTTCAATAAGGCACATTTTTTTCAGTGAATAAGGATATAAATTAATTGTTTGTGATGTATTTAAGCTTGCATTTTGAAAAAAAAAATTAAATTTGGGAATTTTGCCTTTGTAGTTCAACTGTCTTAAATGCAACCTTGACTGGAATTCTGCCAAAACACATAGAATCATCCAAAAGGATCGTTAGTTATGTGAAAATTCTCTCTTTGCCAGAAGGAAGGAATTTTTATGACTGGAGGAGGGAAATCCCCATGTCATCAAGTCATGCTGTTGTCAATTGTCTTTTAAAATTTTTTTTTTTTTTTTTACAGAAATAAATTCTAAGGTTCACATTGGTTTGCAACCAGAAAACAACAATGGTTTTTTTTTTTTAAATTTTATTTATGAATTTTACATGAACAATTCGTATTTCTTCACTTATTTTCAAAGATAAAGTCACTAAAAATCATGGAACTATATTCTTTAACAGAACTATTCTTTTTATAGTAAAAAAAAAAGGAAACTCGTCAATAGGTTTCCAATGTATCAACATAGATTACTTAAAAAGTAATTTTGTCTCTAAATGCTGAGGAAATGAAAAGGAAAATCTGTATTATGTGTTTCCACCCTGATTACATCTACCTTATTTTGAGTATAAATTGGTCCAAATTTGTTTGAGTTTACGTTCATGTTTGCAGCTAAGGCAGTCAAACTAAACAAAGTATTTTTTTTTAAATTATGGGATCTTAACATAAAAAAAAGCATGTATAAATGGTTATGATGTGGTAAGCTGAATATGGCCATAAATATAGATTCGAATAATTACATATGGAAAGTTTATACTCATAGTGTTTTGAATAGTGCTTCTGGTAAAATTGGAATGCCTAACAATTTAGTAGAAATCAATGAAAGCCTTTTTATAAAGCAATTCTGTTGTTACCGATGATTGTGGATTCTTTTCTTTTATTATTTGGCATCAAACATCAAATAAACTATTGCTTTTTTAAATGTTTTTATTCAGAGTAATCCATTACAACTATATTGTTCATGTAACTTACAAAACTGTTCTGAAGATTTTTGCTTTATTTTTAAACCATTGCACACATTATCTACTTTGAATTGCAATATGATAATCGTAACCGTTTACTTTTTTTTTCCATCATTTCTGTGGTGTTGGCATCCTTGTTCTTCATAGAGGTCACAAATTCAAATATTTATTGTTTATTAAATAAAGATGTGTCAGTTCCTTCAGAACTCCACAGGAATGATTTGTGCAACTTTAGCAGGATGTCTGCCAATCTTCATGGTTCATTGGCATCCAACCTTCACATTTGATGGGGTAATGTAAATGCAATAAACATTTTGTTCAAAATTAATATCATTTTTAACAGCACTAAAACATATAGAAAATTCTGCTCAGCTTCGTAAAATTTGAACAAAAGGTCTTTATAGTAAAAAGTAATACTGCAAGTTAGTATTTGTCATACATGTATATAAATATGTTTTTATTTATATATGAATAATCTAGAGGTTCCAGAGGAGGAATATGACCCACGTTCCTTGTATGAACGTTTACAAGAGCAGAAAGATCTCAGGCAAGCAGAGCTTGAAGAAAGTCGCCGTTTAAAAAACTTAATAAAAGGACTGGATGATGATGAAGTGGCCTTTTTAGAATTGGTTGATCAAACCAAAATTGAGATGGAAACAAGGCTGTGGCAAGAGGAAAAGAAAGAATTACAAGAATTTAGGTAAATTGTTTATATTTTGTCTTTTTAAATGCATTAAAATTGATTTATTTGTGTCTTTCTGGTTGCCAAAAAGAAGTAACAGAATTAGTTTTCTTGAATATTTATGAAATGACAAAAATTTTTATTTTAAACCTGGCAGATTTCTAATAGTGTGTTCTTTTCAGTCAAAATATAAGGAACATATTAATAAGAGAGTATATCATTGTCTGTGATCTTCAGAACTGAGAAACTTATAGTATAAAGTTTAATGTGTATTTTGTGAATGTACCATCAGGAATTTATAATAATAAATCATGTATAAAGTTTGATGTTTTCTAGTACCCATAATATATGTAAATTATGATTGCTGTAAAATATGTTTGTTATAATTTATGATTAAGTATACAGTACTTAATGCTTATTAAACTCTGTGTTTAATAGCTTATTACATTCAGATTTCCACGGATCAAAACAAATGCATACTAATCAATAGAAAAACTACCATTAATGAAACTCAGATTGGCAGAAGGCAAAATCATCAGTGCCAGAATATCCAACTTCTACCTCTCAAGATTTTTCATTGCTCATCGATTTAACATATTGTGGCCTTATTGTTTAGATATGTAGCGCATCAACAAAACTGCTCTGAAATTTTCTTACCCCATCCCTATATCTGGAAATACTGTTTGCAGAATGCTTTATCCCCATCAGATTTCGGAAAAGTACAATTTCCTTAACAAAAACAATTTTCTAGAGGCATTGTGAATGAAAGAGGATTCCCTCTCAAATACCAGCTAATAACGACATGGAGGTGCAACTTCTGGACCCCATCTTTTAAGGTTTCCACTTTCAAAATCATTCCTTTAGGATAGACACATAGTGTTAACAGAGAGTTATAAAAAAATTTTATGAAATACTCTTAAGTATTACCATACATTGAAAATCTTTGAATGGAGAGGTTATTGTAACTGTAAACCAATGGTCTTCAAATGGTGTTTTGCAGGAAAACACTCACACTAGTTAACTAGTGTTTATTAATTAAAAATTATAGAGATTCATTTAATTATACTTGAAAATTAATCGGAAGTTTTTTGTGTTGGCTGCCATCATTTTAAATGAAGTAAACATGTTTCTTCAGGGACTGGGTGTACAATATGTGATAATTAAAAAAAAAATCGATCGTTGGTTCTAGAACTCAACATGACACCATCATATGTCAAAAAAGATGGCACGAATGTTCAAAATTATATGATGAAGCACCATTTTTACTTCCTTGTATGAAGTATTGTAATAGTGAAAAATTTCGAGCATCATATCTCAACGAAAATGTCCATTTTGACTGCTATCGAATGCAATTAAACGATGTTTTTGCATGACATCTGTACATAAAGACAGATTGAATGACTCTTCTTCCCCCAAAAAAATTATAAAACTGATTTAAAACAGATTCTGGAGATATTTTTTTTTTTTTTGTGGCGCCTGTGGTATATATGTATCTTGCATCAGTCGGAAAACGAGTAGCCTTAGAATGCTAAAATTTTGTATTTAGGACTGCTATGCAAAAAAAGTAGATGTGCACCTCCTATTTTGTTTGCAATTGGCCACACCAAAAGCTTGTAAATATATATATATATCTATATATCCACTCTGTTACTTGGCTGTGAGCTCAGTTTCTTTATTTTTATATGCTTATAAATTGTGCTTTTTTTTTTTTTTTTTTTTTATTATGTTGTTTCTATTTTCTGGTTAAGGTTTCTGTGCCTTTAGTTAACCTGCAGGCAATATTTATAGAATTATCAACAATTTAAAAGTTGATTGAGTTGATCGATTGAGTGTTTTAATAAATGTATGCCAAATACAAGGTTGTTTCAGCGATTTTGATTGTCACATTAGCGTGTTTCTCTTTTATTCTAAATTTAAAAGTTGTTCATGTGTGGCTAAGCCTAATTATTATTATTAACATATCAGCCATATTTGTTTACATTTGAAACTTAGCAAAATAGTGGAATTTGTTGCCAATCTAAAGAAACTAAGCTTTGCAACAACAAAGATAGCGCCGCCTTTTTATTATTGGGAATTAAATCATGCTTAATCAATTCTGGAATTTATTCGAGGAAATAAGTGTTTAAGATTTACTTCGTAATTTTTAATATAGATGCTTTGAGTTTTTATGTATATTTGCCTTGTGATGAAGTGACAACTGAATTAATTGAATGAGAAATACTGAATCGTTTGTGAAAACTGTTTGTTTCTTTTTTTTTTAATACATCATTTTAGATTTATTATAATATTTGAATAGAACATGTGGCAACAATTAGATAATTCCTCAGATGATATACATAATTTTTGTGCATTCTGAGTTATAAAATGAATGAGATATAACTCTGTCAAGTGAACCTAGCATCAGAGTGTCGCTATGGTAAACAAATATAGTGAATTTTAAAGAGTGCATTTATTCCATCATAGTTTATGCACTATCGATGAAGTAGATTTAATTCAATCCAATAAGTTTAAATGAAATGCAAAATGTGTATAATTTAATATTCCATACAAGGAAGTCATGTGGTGTGCACATCAGATTTTTATTTGAAGAAAACTATAAAAGAATATTTCTCTGAAGGAAAAAGTAAAAATGACCAGGTAAAAAATACATTCAAGTATTTTGATAAATCAGAAGGCTCACTATGAAGGGAAAAGAGCAATTTATCTATATTTCATCAGATTTAATGTTAAAATCAAAATTTAAGCAGAGCAGCTCCTAAATTTTAGGTTGAAGATTCATGCAGAATACCTATAATATTCTCGTGTATCTATAAACATTCAGCACAATATATTTAAGTGAAAAATCCTTCTCATTATATGTGAACCAAAACTAGAAAGAAATTAAGTGAAGAAAATGAAATGTGACTGCAGATGACATAAATAGAGTTAAGATATCAACAGCCTGTATGAAAAAAAATTGCAAGACACCCCTGTCATTAAATATAATGCAAGAGTAGGTGACAGCTTTTTAATAAAAAACATAATACTTTTCTTTAAATGTCTTTACATAAAGTACCTATAATATATTGGTCTATTTTAAATGTTATTTTAAGATATATTTTTCGATGAGTGGGACGGGGTTTGCTGAGGTTCCGAAAAGGCAAAGTAAAGGATTGGTTAGGTTTATAATCGTGAAGTTGCAGACTAACTAAACAGGCAAAAGGGAATCTTTCTGCTGCTTTTGAATGGAAGAGGCAATTGTTTAATTTGTCATGTGCCTTTTTTCATATAACATGTCAAAATGCCAAAGCAGTCAGAGGAAAACTACACTCAGGAATTTCAAAAATAGCATTGCCCAATTTACTTAAACAAGGAATTATTAATGAACTAACGAAAATTCAAATATATGAAGGAAGCACCAATCTTGATGTTTGAAAGTCAAGAATTTACCTCTAGCTTACCATAGCAACAACAACTCATGGATTGCAAGTAGTATTTTTACTGGTTTTCAAATAAGACAGTAAACTGAGGGGGCTGAATCTTTTAATATCCTAGTAAATTAGAGTTCCTTGAGAGGTAGAGTATTGAAGAACTGTGTAACAACTATTTGCTAAGTTCTTGTAAGTAACAAACCCAAAGAAGAGTTCAATTTACCCTTTATTCCGACTCAAAGAATAGATGGCCCCTTCTTTGGCTTACAATAAGCCTCAATTTGGGCTTTAACTTCTTAGGAATCGACGATAAATAGTTATGAGGATCAAATTAGATGTATAAGATTTCAAACTTAACAACATTTATTTCATCTGCACTTCCAAGCTACACACGTGCGTATCCCCGAGCATTGGACAACTGACTGTCCTTGCTTATCCGGATCTTAGAAGAGAAAATTTATACTCTGCAATCAGGTACTGCCATCTCTCGGCTGTGCTGGGGTTAAATTGGTAGGATGTTTTTTTAAAGGCTTTTTCAAATAGAATAAACCACAACAAGAGTATCCCGCTCCAGTTAACAAGCGAAGTGAGAGGGTGACAGTATTTACACAAAACTAGCATAAACAAGAGGAAATTTGAATGCTGGCTTGTCAGTTGCTGAAATTTCTTACATACATGAAATTAAATAAAAATAGAAAACAAAATAAAATAATACAGGTTGAATATCATTGACATAAATAAATGAAAATAAGAGTTTTTCAGTTCTGAAATTTGTAGAGAATAAACATGATGTAATGAACATTGAAAACGAAATAAATCATGAGTAATTATGTACAAGTTAACCAATTTCTGTGATGAGTCTTGCAAAATTTCACAACTTGTTCAGATTTTATGGTTTTGGAATGGTCGACAGAGTTTCCATTTCTATTTTCTGGGACTTTAGATTCATGCTGTTGGGGCAAATTCTTGTTGTTCCCATAATTTGTGTGAGCTCACTGAACAGAGAGGACTCAAATTGGTGACCTTAATCTGTGGTCATGGTAGAAGGTCATCGAAGCGGGATATCTGTCGTTTGAACAAAGCACTGCATACTGTTGCTGCTGTCATATCAGCGACGAATATCACTTCTGGCCGTCTGGTAAACCTGTCGATGATGGTGAGGCAGTACATTTTGTCCTCAGAAGGAGGCAAGGGTCCTATTAAATCCACATGGAAAAACCTTGCATCTGATGTAGCAAATGTACCCAATTTTTAATGTTCTTTTTCATATTGGGCATACATGGCGAGCAGAAATTAACTTGCAGGATCCTGTTATTTCTGGATGCGAGAGGTTGTGAAAATGGTCAAACACAATTTTACGAAAAGATGCTGCCGCAAGAGGTCTTGGAATTCCAGTTGATACATCACATATGAGTTCTATTGTTGACACTGGGCGGGGCATAGACTTTGTGTCCAGTGGGAATGATTGGTGTTTTGCAGATTTTGTAAATCATCAGCTTTTTTAGCATGACTAAAAGGCTTCAAAATCAAGAAATGAGGAATTTGAGATGTTGTTTATCTCGATTCTGGATAATGCATCTGCAACTGTATTTAAACCACTGATATGACGAAAGTCTGTGCTAAACTGAGAAATGAAATCAAATTGACACCACTGGCACGGGCTGCACTTCTCTAGATTTTTCTGGAAGGCATAGATAAGAGGCTTTTGATCAGTAAATGATAAAGTCTCGACCTTCGAGTGTGTGCCGAAATCTCTTCACAGCAGTGTAAATGGCCAGTAGTCCTTGATCATAGGTGGAGAATTTTTGCTGACTGTTGGTGAGCTTAACAGAGAAGAAGGCAATTGGTTTCCAGTTGGTTGTGTTGAGTTGCATCAAAGAACCACCAACTGCAAGGTCACTGACATCAACCCAAACACTAAGTTTGGCTCCTGGAATTGGGTGACAAAGGAGAGTTCCGATAGCTAGTGCATTTTTGGCATCTGTAAATGCGTGTTCACCAACCTTAGACCATTGAAGTGTTTCTTTTGGGTCATTTCGTTTAGGTTTTCTGCTCTTTTTATTATTTTTGATACCCTCCAAAAATTTATTTAAAGGTGCTAATATGCGTGCTGCTCTAGGAACAAAATGTGAATAGAAATTAAATAGACCTAAGAAGTGTCTTAATTGAGTTATTGTATTAGGTTTAGAAAATTTCAAAATACAATCTACTCTATCTCTCAGTGGTTCGGTTTCTTCTTCGGATACTTTGACAACTAAGAAATGTATTGAGAAAACACACTTAGAAGGTTTAAGGCTAAAGCCATAATTTTGCAAGCTTTCAAAAATAATTCTTAGATGCAAGATATGCTCTTCCTCAGATTTAGATGCTACCAATATATCATCTACAAATGCATAATCAAATTTTAATTCTCGAGTAACTTCATCGATAAATCTTTGGAATGTGGCTGCAGCATTACACAGGCCAAATTGCATGCAACAGCTTTCAAATAATCCAAAGGGGGTAATTATAGGACTGTTGTGAATATCATCATGGTGTATAGGGATCTGATCATAAGCCTTAATTAAATCAATAGAAAAATTTGCACCATGGAGTTCAGAAGTGAAATCTAAAGTATTAGGAATGTTATAATTATCTTTTATCGTTTGTGCATTAAGGGCTCTGTAAACCTCTACAGGACGCCATTCCATGCTGTCTTTTTTAGTGACCATATGCAAAGGTGATGTATAGTTACTTTTTGAGGAATGAATGTGGCCTAATTCTATCATATTTTGGAATTCTTCTTTAGAGATTCGTAGGTGGTCTGAAGCAAGACGTTGTGCTTGTGCTTAATTTCTTGATCAGCACAGGGTGTTTTTGTGATTTCCAGAAATTCTAATAATAATGTATGGTACATACTGTCGCCAGATACTGTCTTTATTGAATGTATTGCACGTATTCGTAAACTGCATTTAGAGTCAAAGTTAGTGTTAGTGCCGATTAATCTTTTTGTGTAAAGTTGAAATTACATTAAGTTGAAATTATATAAAAAATTTGCACCAATAATAGGGGTTGAAACACTGCCGACAAGAAAGCTCCGTTTGAAGATGTGTGTTAAACCAAGATCTAAAGAGAGATTTTGGCTAGTGTAGACTAAAATTGGTGTAGTGTTTTGCTGCTCAAAGGGTCATTTGGATGCGATTCCGCCTCTGCAATGCTGTTGCTGGAATTATAGATACATCAGAACCCGTGTCTATGAGAAAGTTGACATTTGTGCGTGCATCTTTAACAAAAAGGCGACGAGAATTGGAGGGCAAGGCTGTAGTCGCCTCTATGACTTGCCCGGACAGTTTTTTTGAAAATTTACAGGGTGGGGTGCACTTTTTAGCTCTTTCACCAAATTTAAAGTGGTACCAACAGTTATCAATTTTTTTTTTTTTATTTTGAGATGGCTTTGTTCTCTTTGGCTGTGATTATATACTCTAACTATGAGTGCGGCTGCGATTACACAAGATATTATCAATTCATACGTGCAACTTTTTTGTTTTCGTGAGTAAATGTTCTTCAATGGAGTTTGAGGTATTAGCAGAACAAATATCTGTGGCACTTACCGCTACAGGAGATGGTGATACATCAATGATGGGATCCACTACTTCCGCAGCTTTATTCATGGTTAAAGGCGTGGTGGCTGCAAGTATCGACCGTATGAAATTAGGAAGATGCTGTAAAAACAGTTTGAGCAATTATTCATCGGGAATGCTGTATGACTCAGCATGTCATCGTATTATGTGTAGGAGTTCACTTGGCTGGTGATCTCCCAACTGTTCGCCGCTGAGGAGTTTTTTTATTTCTTGATGCGTCGATTCTGAGCTCTGCTTGATTAGCTCAGTTTTTATGTGAGTGTAAGGATCCATGGAACTGGGGGCCTTGATCACATCTCTCATGATTGATGTGGCTTTGATGGGCAGGTGCGAAACAATATAATTATACTTTGTGCGAGACTCCGATATCGCTTTTGGTGTTCACAGTTGAAATGTTGATTTGCACATCGTGAACCATAGTGCAGGATCGGCGAAGTTATGCACAGGTATTTTTACTTCTCTGATTACTGCCGTTCCTTCTGTCATTTTCAGTTGTGTGGCTAAGTCCCAAGAAATACGTAAAAAAAAAAAAAATTCCCATGCAAATATTAGACTAAAACAAAAATGCTTGGTTGCTGCAAGGCCGGGTCACCATTCTTATTAATCGACGATAAATAATTAGGATCAAATTAGATGCATAAGATTTCAAACTTAACAACACTTATTTCATCTGCACTTCCAAGCTACACATGTGCGTATCCTCGAGCATTCAACAACTGACTGTCCTTGCTTATCAGGATCTTAGAAGAGAAAATTTTTACTCTGTAATCAGGTGCTGCCATCTCTCGGCTCTGCTGGTTTTGAATTGGTAGGATGTTTTTAAAGGCTTTTTCAAATAGAATAAACCACAACAAACTCAAGATAGAAAATATAAAACTGATCTAATACTAACTAAAATTAATCAGTCAAAGCTGCCCAGAATCAACTATCGGAGTTGGCCCTTATTTAAGATCACTGGCATAAACTAGCAGGCACATAGACATATGGCCGTAGAACACTAAGCTTAGATTAGCAGCAACAGTGTGACTGAAAAGCAAAACATACTGTTCTACTCAAGTGATTTAGCTTAGACCCATTTCTACTTCACTTACATAAATCGTAATCCTGTAAACTCATTCTAGCAGGGAAATATAGGTGAGAAATTGAAATGTATAGGAAAGGCTTGTTCTAAAATAAAAATAACTATTAGAAAATTAAACTCTACAAACTTCAGTAATTAGGTGATTGTGCTGCACACACACTTCTGATCACTTTCTGAAAAATAGTTAAAGTGTTAAAAGAACTGCAGAAGTAGGTAGCAAAAGTGATCAAGAAAAAATCATGGCATGCTATCATTAATTGAATCTAGAAAAGCACTGCAACATCTAGGAGAAATTTTGAACTGAAAGGTGCTGATCAGATAGCTATCAGCAGTTTTATGAAATTGGAAATACAGTTGGAAAGCTGTTGCTGAACAATATGAAATAAAGATAGATCGCATAGTTATTTTTAAGACATAAAATTTCATTTAAAAATGTAATTATAAAAAGATTTTCAGAAAATATTTTAAAATGAATTTTGAAATTATATAAATAGTTTAATTTTAGTATTTATTTTTAATTATTATTTTGGAATTAATTAATAAATTAGTTGTTAGCTATTATTTTATGCAAAAAGTTAAAAACTGATATCAGTTTGCAACACGTACATTACCAGCTATTAAATTCAGCCGCTTAATAAACTGAAATACGTTTGGAACAGAAGTGATTTTAATAAACAATGGGTACTGTGTGTCTAATTAAATACGAAACAATTTTTATATGATAATAAATTAAAACTTTGTATTTATATCGTAGGCGGGCTGTGTCCCATCTCACAGAAGAAGAGCAAGAAGCAAAATTACAACATTTACGACGTACTTTAAATCTTCAGGGTGCTGGATCTGGGAAAAAATCACAGCAAACCTTACTAGCTGGTGCTTTAAAGAGAAAAGCGTAAGTTTATTGTTTGTTAGTGTGTTTTTATTCAAAGCTTAAAATTATTTGCTCTCTAAAATTGGAGTGGCCAAATATAATGACAGTAAAAGCTGCATGTTAGAATTTAAATTATTCAAATGCCTCAGCTAAATATTAATACAGTAGAATTATGTTAATCTGCGCACGTGAGAACTAAGCTTATGCATATTAGAATACTCTACAGACAACCTTCACTTAATATTGAAAATTTTTTATAAAAGGGAAATTTCAAAATCTGTATTTACTGAAAACCAAATTTTAGAAAACAGTTTTAAAAAATATTCCTATATTTATTATTGAGCCAAAGAAGTCAGGGACGGTTTTAAATATTTACTTATAAGTCTACAAAATATAAAATAAATTAATTAATTAAGAACCTCCCCCCCCCAAAAAAAAAATAAGTGGTACAGTTTAGTCATTTAAAATTTTAAAAAACAAGTTTTTCATTTTTAAAATAGTAATAAATAAAAATTACCTGTCTGTAAAAAAAAAGGGAGGAGTTATTGTAATCTATTTTTAGTCCAAAGGGGCTTTGTCCCTGAAGAACTATTGTTTTCGTTTTGCTTCAGAAACATTAAATGTAGGTTCACTTCTCAAACAGTTGCCATCAAATATTGCAGCCTGTATTATATTTAAAGAAATTAAATAATGAAGAATGTACATAAATGTATGTATATTTCTTGCATTGTGATAAAACAACGGTACCTAGAGCCATAGAATTTTGAATGTCGTAATCCTGCTGCGAATATGGGCATCTGGAAGTCCAAATTTGAAATTTGGAATTTGTTTTATTATCGATTTCATATTTTGTAAAACTTTAACGAATTTTTGATTAACAAACTCAAGGATTTCAATGCAAGCAATGGCAGTGTTGTACAGCAAAAACATTTTTATCTCCAGCACGTGAGACTGCGTATTGGAAACTCTAAAGATATGCCCAGTTTAAAATTATTTTGCGATATTGTTCGTTAACTGAATTTTATGGTTTAAGTGTGAAGAACATGATATTTAATAAATAAAGCTAACGCACAAAATGTTAAAAAAACGCCCTTTTGGATGTACTTTAAAATCTGTTTCTTTTTTCTTATTTTGTGGAGCATATTTCTTCCATCTCATTTAATCTAACAACTTCCCTGTCCATGCTTTAGTATGCTACTGATCATCATTTTCTTCAGAAATATAACTCTTCACTGATCCTTAATTTTAAGTATATAATTATCATTAATGATATAATGTGCAGTTTACTATTTTTAGTTAGATATTTATTTCTTTAACAGTGCCACTGATATGCTTTTTTAAATATGTATGAACGTAAAGAATTAAGAATATACATAAATGAAAATAATGTTATCAATTAATTTGATAACCTATTAACTTTAAATTGTTCCAATTTTATGAAACAAAAGCAGGTGTGAAGGCTGTTTTTATAAATGCTGTGTAGCATGACCAAAAAATACTCATCACTTTTATTAATGGATCTCCGTCATGCTTCTGTGAAATAACATAGTAGCATTTGCTGACGCCTTGTGCTGTGCGAAATCGTTAGCTTCAAAATTCCTCAGCATGATTCAGTTGTTTGAATATTAACACAGTCAAATACCGAAAATCTGCCAACTCCTGAAATCCGCATTGCCTCTCAAAATATAAACATTCAATTTATAGGTTCCAGAAACTGCAACATTTCAGAAGAAAAAAATATTCACCCAATAATGACTCATAATTGCCGAATAATAATGATTCTGTGTTAGTGACAGAAAAAAATCTTAGTTCAGAAGAAGTTTTAATTATGGATGATGTGTTCAGGTGAGCCAACATCGGCATATCAGATAACTGATGATGAAATCATTGACTCTGTTTTGAACTCGCCACAGCAAGAAAACGATTCCGATACCGACACAGATAGCGAATTTGATAGGAGTGAGAAAATATCTTTAATGAGGGTTTGGAACATGATGAAAAATACATAAAATATTTAGAGCAACAGAACTGTGTGACAGAGCAAGCGATTATGACCCTATAGAATTTACAAAAGAAAAGAAAAAAATAACTCTGGAGCACCCTAAAGTTTTAAAACAAACCTGTATCAGAAAAATGTTTGAAATAGGTTTAAAAAAGAAAAAATTATGCTTTATTATAATATCCCTTATTTTTACATGCCTTTATTGTATATGTTCTTAATGCTTTAAAATATTCCTGTAATCACTACTATAAATGAATAATATATATATATATATATATAATTTAGTGCATATAATAAATTAATGTAATAATGTATATTATTGTATGTAATAAATTAATTAAATGTATCTAATATAACTTATTTATTTTGCACTCTTAGTCTGAATATTATGGTTTAGCTTTTCTGTCATGAAATCCACAAAATCCTAAAATCTGCACAACTTCTGGTCCCAAGCATTGCGGATTTGTGGACTTCTAGTGTACCTTCTGCAGGATTGACAAATTCTTTTCCATTTTTGTAACCAGTTTTAGTGGTACCATCTAAAAGTAAATGACCGAATAAAAGCAGCTGATCACGTATTCTATCATTACTTAATTATCTTTTAAAAATAAGGAGTGTAATTTTGAAGTCACCACATAGCATGATTGTACATTATAATAAATAACTACATTTGTTAACTATTTTTTTTAAACTCAGTTTAATTCTTAGTTCCTCATTTTTATTTTAAAGTACTGTATGAGTAATTTATTTATTTATTTATTTACTTACATATTTTTAATTTCCTTATCTTATTTTCTAAACAGCTGAGTTACATATTTCCTGCATATATTTCTTTCATTTGCTTCACAATACAACTTAATTTTAAAAAAAATAAGAGTTGGTACCATTGCATTATCCATCCAATGTTGACAAGAATCATAATTGTCACCAAAGTAGGCAATCTAGATTTTAGAAAAACTTGTTTGTCTTAAGACCCAGTTGTTGTTACATGCACAGCACATAATGCCACCATTTATGTGGGTAGTGGTAATAATTTGCGTAGTTTCAAATTCAAGCGTCGCGTTGGCAGTTTCTGTTCATTGTGATTAGTGTGGGGAGTTTGTTTTCCTTGTAACAAATCGTAATGCTACCGTGTGCCTGCTAATGAAGAAGAAAGCATTGCATTTTTTGAGAAATTCGTCATTTTATGAAAGTGTAGAAATGCACATTCCATGAAGTTTATTTGTGCAATTCTCTAACTTTTTTTAAAGCTAAAACAGGTTTATGTTTACCTGGAGGGCAGTGCCAGTTTACTTTGCAATACTGGGAATTCTGTTATTCTCTGTTCTTTTTTTTTTTTTTTTTTTTTTTTTATTTTTAAGCAAGTCATTGTGCACACAGATAGAAAACTTAGAATGTTGTTTTATTATGAATATTTATTGCATTTTTAATTTAGTTAATTTGTTACTATTTTATAAAGTTTTGATTGCTTCGTCATGCATGTTTGTTTTGTATAATTTTTCCTGTTTCATTATGGATATTTCTTGTGTTTTTAATTTAATCAACAAACTATTAACTATCATTGCTGTTTCGCATAATATTCAGCACACCGCCATTTTTGTTTTTCATATATTAGGTTGATGAAAAATTAGCTACTAACTATTGCTGACTTTGTGCTAGGGTTGGGCAAATACCAATAGAGTACCAAAAAATTTATATTCCTGTGTTTTCTAGTGATTGCTTCAAATTAATTAATTCTTTAATGTAACTTGCTGTTTAATTCATCATGCTTGGTGTAGAAATTTTTCAATTTGGTCATGAAGAATCGGGGAAATTTGAAGTTGAATTTCAGTTTTGAACTTTGCATGAAGTTTTATTTAAGAATTAACCCACTGATCACAGAGAATAAGTAGCATTTCAGAATGAAAGCAGATTTTATGTACTTGCTATCTTCCCCAAGAGCTTGGCAGCTTACCTATCTTCCCCAAGAGCTGTCTTGGTCATTGATATCCATTCGATATTTTGATTCATAACTGAATACATGGCTAGATGAAGATGTGTTGATTGGCAAGGCAAAATCATCTAAAACATTATCTAAGCATAGTTGAATCATCATCAAATAGCCATCTAAAACACAGTGTTGTTTTGCAAGTTATTTAAAAAGTGTTTAGATCAGGGCTTCTCAACAGGGTTTGGTAGGGACTCCTTGAGGATTAATGAAGTTTTAGACAAAGTCAGCGATGATCAAGGGGTCAGTAGCTGAATATGCGCAAGCAGTAAATCAGCATAATGAAGATTCCACTGATTACAAGAAAATTATTAATTTTGTAAAGTTGATAGTCAATAGTTTTTTGATATAAAGTAATATCATATAGTAAGACAGAAATTATATAAAAGTAATATATGAGGAAACATTTATGAATTAATTAATTTTAAAAATCGATCATATTTTTTTAAATTAGAAATTTTTTATGCAAAAATGCAATATAAAAAATTTAAATGACGGAACACGACCAAAAATATGTGAAGAAAGAAAAACTTCTTTAGAAGATATATTGTAATGTACCAGCTGCTTACAAAATTTAAAAGATTTTAATATTTGCTTTCAAAATATTGAAAATTTTGTATCTGTCACCAGGGCTCATTGAATTACTGAGCTGTAATACATTTAATCTTGATATTATGATGCAAGAAGAAAATTTTAAGGAATTGATTGCATTGAAGGAGGACGTTCAAGCACAAGCCTTATTCAAAGCACTTGAATGCCAGTTTTGGAATTTAAAAGGTGTTACTGAACAACCTTATTGACTTTTCTTCCTTCCTATATAGTAAAAGTAGGCTTCAGTCGACTCAGTAATTTATTGTTAAAAATAAGGAACAGGTTGAATATTTTTGAATGAGGTTATTTAAGTGGTTTTTTGCCAGATATTAAAAAAATTGTATAAATACATTAAGCTTAGCCATCATATGAATTAAAAGCAAAGTTTTGTGCAATTTGAATCTGTAATTTTGTTTCTGAAATCTTGTTGATATTTCTAAAGTATTAATGATACAAAAAATAATAAAATGAAAAATCTAATAAACCTTTTTTTTTCCATAACTATTGGTCATATTTTTAATGTGATATTAGCTGATACATTAGTTTAGTTTAACTGTTAGGTTATTTAATTATTTGTATTGTTATCATGTTGTATGCTGTATGTTATAGAAAAAAATGTGAGAGGATCATTGAAGAAAACCATTCTTTTAAAAATGGTCAGTGTAAGAAAAAAGTTGGGTATTCTTGGTTTAGATGGGCACATCTATATCTGTAATCATCATTTGGGTTAGTTTGACCCTCTGTTGGATGAAAAACTAACTTGATCAACTGGCTTCTCTATCCTTCTGATTTGCTGGTTTTCATATATAAATTCCTGATTGGAGTGTCCTTGCCATTCATAGGGGTTCATGCAATGCAGTTGTCTACTGTCACGTATGCCTGCATGTTTGAGCATTTTTCTTGTTAAACCCTCCTTTTTATATGTTTTCCATATACTGTGGTGAGCGACTATTTCGTTATTGGCTTTGATTTTTAAATAATTTGTATATCAGAGTTTTTACATGGACGACATCTGGGTCAGCAATCTCCAAATTGTTTTGATCACGTATGCCTAAGGTGAAAATAATACAGTATAATGTAAAACTGTAAAATGTAATATGAATGTACTTTAAAAGTATGATTTTAAATGCAATTATGATGTTGAGTTCCCCAGTGAAAACAGAGCATGGGCTTTATAAGAAAGGCGTGGACATTATAATCTTATAAAAATGTTGCATTCATGCAATACATGATCATACACTAGTAAGAGATCCTATATAGCATATATGATCACTTACTTTCATATATATATGAGCCTACTTCGTTGGTGTACTCCCAAGTATCATTTCATATACTTCACTTTGGAGACCACTTACCTAGATCATGACTGATTAAAGGCTTAAGTTCTGAGCCATTAATAGTTTTCCTGGTTTCTATTTCTGGTGATTAAGAGAGCATGAGGTTTTTCCCTTCCTCCTCTTTAATTTTTCCTCGTGTTTAACATACCATATTTCCTCCCATAATTTTCTCTCTAGCTTTTAAGCTTCAAGTTTTAAAAGTTGTAAAAAATGTTTACATAATTTTCCCTTTCCTCAGTGCATTTAGAGAATGATCCCCAAACTACCTGTGAAGCTCGCACCAGACCTTTCCTTTCTAACTGTTAAACTTTATGCCAGCTTAATACAAGAATCAATCGATCACAGCAAAGCAAACACAAGCTGCATTCAGTCTGCAATTTTGCTGAGTTAGCTTCACATTCACTTTTTTTAATTATTCATGTATGGTTTGATGCCTAAGGAGTTGCAGAGAAAATAATAAGAATGGATGAGTTTAATTTACAGAGAAGTAGAAATAAAGATATCTTATTAGATATTGTAATGCTATTATTAGTATGTATTTTTATTGAAATGTAGTTTTCCTTCAAAGAACTAATAGTGAGATAGTTACCTGTTCATTCAGAAATTATTTGCATAATTTTCCCCTCTTCATTTTCAAACAATAAAATAAGTAAAAAAAGGAAGAAAACTATGGAAGGAAATAAGTAGGTCAGTTTACTTGCAAAATATTCCCCTTGAAAGCAAGCCTTCCTGTAGGTAAGTAACAGTTGTATGTATCGCCATGAGGGAGTCACCCAATCCAGTCTGAGTAACAAATTTTAAATATATCTTTGTTTATCCCCCCCCAAAAAAGCTCAGCGGCGCAATAGCCCTCAATAGGCCCTTAATGGGCCAAGGCCTGCAGTCCCCTTTACTGCTTTCTTGACCTTTTGGGCTCTGGAGTGCATCAGCGTATGCCCTGGACAAGCAGTCAGCTTGTCGCAGGGCCCCCATTGTTTAGTCTCCAAGCGAACTCGGTACTCATTTTATCAACCCACTTAAGTGATGAAAGGCTGAGTCAATCTTGACCAACCAGGGATCAAACCCCGGACCTGTGGTGTAGCTGCGCGATACGCTAACCTCTTCACCACCAGGTGGTATTTATATATACATCTTCTTATATATCTTTAAAGCTTGTACCTAGTATTGCAAATAACATCTAAAGTATATTGAAACTTTCATTTATTCATCCGACGATTGCTTAAATAAATGCGCACTTTTATCAAATGTATTTTTTTTTAACGCCTGCGTTCCTTCTCTACCTGCTACTTTTGCCATTATATTAGTGCATGACTCACTGGTTTTCGCAGTTGTTAAATGACATACTAGTCATTATTTTGAAGTAACTAAAAGTAGTTCTGTTATTCAAGTACACCTTCTGTCTCCTTTGTTTAGCATCAACGTTAAGCTATTGATGCTCACAGTTGCAATTCTGACCTAAGGGGCAACTGCACACAGTGGATGAAACTGCACAGATTCCCAGGAGAGATGTAATTGTTTCACTTAAGTAGGTTATTGTTAATGCCATAGCATTTTGCGTGGGGAATGTAAATCCATTCCGACAAATATTCTTATACAGGGGTCTTTCAGATGATTGAGAAGAACAGATTTTGCCCTCTACCAATCTTAAAAAGTTAAAAAGCACACATTAATGTGTTTTCTTTCATATGTAAATTTACAGCACCACATGTACTTTGACAAATTAAGTAATCTTAGCTCATCTTAATCAGATACCATTCTGGATATGTGTTTCAAAAGGCATGTATTTCAACGAGTGCATTAAGTTTTACCTTTAAGATTTTTAAAACATAATCACAAAGCTGTTGATTGTAAAGCTTAAGATAAGTTTAGCATATCTTAATTCATATGTATAATAAACATATTAGAAAGCATTTTATATTGTTTCTTTAAATCGAATGTAATGATGGAGAAAAACTATTTTGATTTTTGTATTTCATTGGTAGTCTGTCTGTGTTAATAGGTCTTCTCCAGCAGGAAGCCCTGAGAAGAAACAAGTATTAGCTGCAGGTAAGAAATATTCTTAATCCTTTTATAAATTTAATAAAATATTTTTTATGTGTGTTTACTTTTACAAAATTTAATATTTTTAATATGTTGAAAAAATGTTAGCAATTTCTTTTCCTGAATTTAATATTAAAAAATTCCAAATAACTTGCTTTTTTTACAAAAAGTGACAACTTTTGCTGTTGTATGACAGTGATCATACAACACCAAAAGAAACTGAAATTCTTTTGCTGTTGTTTGAATTTGTTTTCAACACTCTTTTTAGAGAACTTTGAAAGCTGTTTTCAGGTTAATTTGTTTACATAAGATTATGTTGCACTTTGTACTCTCTTTGGTATGATAATTTCAAATGATACAGTATGGATCAAATTCTGTTTAATGGCTATATTTGAAATCTCAAACAATATCTCTATTCTGAAATTGATATCCAAAATTCTAGTAAGTCCTGGATTTTGTTATAATTTGTCTGTTACATTAAAATCAATATCTTATGGTCACTGTTTTCTTTCTTACATTCTCTTGTGATGTTTGTTGTAATCCTTGCATCAGTTCATTTTCTGCACAGCAAAGACGTGTGTTATTTCTTACTTTTTTATAGTGGTACTCTGCTATTTTATTCTTATTCATAAATACTTCAGTTGTAAGATTGATATTAGCATGAAGGATGCTATTGATCATCAGGTATCGTCCTCACATGATACCTAAAGCTGTAGTATTTTAAACATTACTTTGGAATAGTGTGTTCATGAATTTGATGTACATTGAATGTACTGGGCACTGGTGCATTGGGATGGTTGTTTCTGAACTTGCTAATAAATGCTGTGAGCAATTCAACTTTAAAAAAAACACTACATCCAAGCTAATGCAATAAATAATTATGTATTAAAACTTGGGGGGGCAACCAGTGGCCAGGTAGATAAGTCGTCTGAGCATGGATAATCTGCCTGGTTAAATTCCAGTAATTTAGCTGGTTGCATGAGCACTCTCATGGCTATCCTTTATGCAGATAGTGATCGTGTGTTCTGTCATATTCAGTCAGTCATTCAAGGTGGCCTTCTCTTGATATATCTGGTATGTGCCACCAAAGAATACATTGGATCTGTGAGGGAACTAATAGAATTGTAAGTGCCAGACTTAAAGAAGCTCTGTGATTTTTTGAAATCGCCTAAGAAAAGCAAACCAGTAGCAAATAACCTCTCCCTTCCCAATGGCTTTTTCTGAAGTACAGGATTGTAATTAAAGACTCCACACCAGGCATAAATTCTTGTGATATGTATAATGTTCCATGCCAGAATGTTTAAAATACATTGGACATACATTGGGCATTTTACACTGTAAGTATGAAACTCACGTTTAAAAAACAAAAATCACAGATCTCCTACTGTTCTATTGCCAATCATTGCTTGTCAGAATGTCACATTTTCCATTTATGTATATACTTTCTTTTCAATTAATATTGCTTAATTCTTTAAACCTCAAATGTGTCTTACATAAATTAAAACATATACTTAAATTATTCAAAAAATATCTTTTATTAGCAAATTGGATTTTCTGAAGGTGGTGCACATCTCTAAAAATCTTTCTGTTCTGTTTAATGATAGTTATTCTAATTCCTCTTTAACCTATTTAAGTAATTGCACACAACAAGCTTCACTACTTCCTCAAGAACACATGAGACACATGCAGCTCTGTCACAGCACGACTTGTCTTCTGAACTTGTCACCTGTAAGACAAGTAGTAATGCCATGATTTGAGAATTTTAAACTGACAAATTTTTCTTTTTTGTTAACATAACATCCTCCTGTTACCACATTAGATTTTACATTATTTTATATCACATTTATTAAATATATCTATTGGTTATAATTAATACAGTTATGGATTATAGAACGTATTTGATATTTGTTTACATTTGCCCCTTGCTTAGATTCAGATTGCTTACTCATAAATACATAACAAAATTATACTTTAGGAATAAAAGAATCAGGATTTATACTCCAAAATGAGATTTCCAAAGAAAATATTATAAATATTTAATAATGAAGTAATTTAGTTTCATTAAGTTTAGTTACCTATTTACATAAGAAAAAATTACTTTTAAATTTACCATGCTGAATTTTCTAAGAACCAAAATGTTGTTTGCTTACATAAAAAAATGGTCATGGATTTCATGCATTGTGGATGTAAGTGGTTGGAGGTTATTTGAATTCTTTGTATTGCGTATATTTTGGGAAATTATATACCTATTATAGAAATATTTATAGAAAAGAATTTAATTTTGTAAGCGTCTTTTTTGAAAATGAAATGTTTTAGGTAAAAGAAAAAAAAATTTCCTTCTACAAAATTACTTTTTAAGTAATTTTTATGCTCTTAAAGGTGAAATACAGGATGTTTTAAGAAAGGATCATCTTATTTTAAAAACCATAACTATTCAGATTTTAATCTATTTTGATTGAATGACATATAGGTACAAAAAAGTGGAAGTCTTGAGTTTCATGCAGTTGGTGACAGGTAGTGTTAACTCTTTTTCTTCACCCGTCACTTCAGTGTTTGTCTAGATGATGATTGCGCAACAGAAATTGTTTTGTGTTCAACACTGCACAAAGTGCAAGTCATAACAACTGTTCAGTGTAATTTTCTTCCATGTTTAGCAGCTTACCATGTGTAAAAGGAAATCACCTGTTCATCCTCACATGTCAGATGAAAATGTACAGTGCACCTGACAGAATTTTGCACATAGTCCATAGAAATCCACTCACCGTGCCAGTAGGGAACTTGACATTCTTGTAACATCTGCCGTATTTTACGATGAAGTTTGTTTTTCAGCCCATACCGGATTCAGTTGCTACTACGTGTGGAGTTCTTCAGAATGTGTCACAAGATGATAATTTTAACATGTTTTGTGTTTGGTGACGAAGCTACTTTTCACCTAAATGGCAAGGTCAACTGCCACAGTATTAGAATATGGAATATAGAGCAGCCACATAAAACTGTGTAACATGAGAGAGACTCACCAAAAATTTGTTTTTTCTACTGTTTCTCAGAAAAAAGGTATATAGTCCCTTTTTTTTTTTTTTTTTTTCATAGAGCTCACTGTTATGGCAATCGCATATCTTGATATGCTTGAAAACTGGCAACTAGTTAGAAATCGATTGAGATGACGTTGTTTTCTAGCATAACAGGACACCACCACACTGGAGTTTGAACGTTTGAGAATTTTTGAACAATCGGATTCCTTAATGAAGAATCGCAGTTTGGGACTGATGATTCAGTTAAACATCACTGTTATCCAAGATCACTGTACCACTCAGTGTGCGATTTCTTCTCGTGGAGGTTTATAAGAGACTTTGTTTATGTGCCTCCACTTTCAGCTAAGTTAGCTGAAATGAAGATATGCATAACAATAACAGTGCAGCAGAGGCTTCCATGGCTGTGCCAGATATGCTCACACAAGTTTGAGGCAAATTTGACTACATTATGGACATATTGAGTACCTTTAATTTGGTTTGTAAAAAGGCTTTATGATTAATTATATAGCATATAATTATTGTAACAATTGTATTAATGTATATATCATATAATTAATTTTAAGTTTCTATGCTCAGTAGTTTTCATAATATACACATTTCAAATTGGATGATTGCAAACACACTATTTTTTTATGGCAGACACTAGCCATTTTAGGCTTTAGCCACTGATAAGGCCAGAAGCTGTGATCATTTTATTATGGAAGTGTTATATAGGTGGCCATCATTACATCCTATAAAGGGACAGATAATTACATCCATGCCTTCTCTGGTATTCGAGCCCAGGTCCTTCAGTATGGCAGTCAGTGTCACTAACCACTTTCCCGTCTGGGAGTCAGTTCTCTGTAAATTAGTACATAGTTTACTAAAAACCTCAATTTTGATGCTTTCTATGTTATGTATATTCTCTATTATCTCTATTACATCCTACATGTGTGTAGGATGTAATAGAGAATATAATAGGCTTAATAATAACTTTCAAGTGTTAGAATTGAAATTTTTAATTTTTTTTTAATTAAAAGGAAATATGTACTTTTTTATACTGTTGAATTTTTGACACCACATAAATGTCTGTAAGGGATATTTTTAGAAGCTGTCTCTATTGGCTGGAGATCTAAACATATTTGCATTAATTTGGAGAATGTAAACAAACCATTATTAAGTGCATTTCATTCAAAGCTCATCATCTGTGAAAAGGTGTGAATAAATAAACTTATTACATATGTTAACTGCATAAACTGCATAATGAGAATAGCAAAGTAATATTACCACTTTATTTCTGTTAGTTTAATTATAAATGACTAAAAGACTTCAGTTTCACTTTTGCAATTATGTATCATACTTGCATCATAAGCAATATATAAGAATCGTAACATGACAGAGAGTAATTTTGAATGATTTGTGAGTTTTTTACATCTTAAGAGAAAGTAAAAAGAGAGGTTAGTGACAACATCCTAACAAGGAAGCTAACAAAGTGGGAAAGTGATGCATTCAAAAGAAAGCATGGGAGAGAAGTCCAAAGATTATGGGGGATATTGTTAGTTTGATTTTGATGTCTATGATTGGTTAAAACATTTGTATAAGTAATTTCTTCCACAGCAGACAAAAAAAAAAAAAAAAAAAAAAAAAGAAAGAAGAAGTAGGCAAATTAAAATGGAGTGTTAAGAGACTGTTGCAAATTAGTTAGAATTTTGATTTGCATATTTTTATCTTAAACACATACACAGATATAGTGTAATAATAATAATAATAATAGTGTGTGTATAATAATTTGGACAGAACGATTAAAGAACTTATAGTTGAAAGACACAATTAACTCTAGAAATCATGGCCGGAAAAGTAATAGAAAGGACAAATATACTGGTAGCATCTTAAACCAGAGGCAATTTTGTAAAAACCACAAATAATTGGATCAAGAAAGCACATCTTTATTACTTGATGACTAGTCTATTAAGATATAGCTTAATGATTGGCACAGCACAATGGGTGCAATCTGCACCTTACAATTTTATACATTGTTACCCTAGATGAAGATGCCAAGTGATTAATTACATGCTTACAAAGCAACAACAGAGGGAAAAGTGATGTTTATTAAGCATTTGGAGTTATTTATAGGCTGTTTTATTTTAATCCTGAACAGCAATTGGGTAAGAGTTTACAGCAGTGCAGATTACTTCAGGAGAATAATGATGTCAAAATGTTGCAGCTAAATCCTTTGAAGGGGATATATCAAAATTAAATTAGGGAATGAAAAAGGCTATTGTAGATTAAGTTGGTAATTTTGTTAGTACTTGTCTTACATATATGTATATATAAATATATATCCACTTGTCCTAATCTGTTTCTGATTATTTTTGAGGTGAACTAATTTCCTTTTTGCTTTTGATATCTTCTTTTCAGTCAAGGCAGAAAATGCATCTGAACAAGCAGCTGATGAGCAGACCAAAAAATCACCAGTAGCACCTAAAAATAGAAATGTAAATAATATGATTTCTTGTTTGGGAGTTCTTCCTGGACTTGGAGCCTATTCAGACAGTAGTGACTCTGAAAATTCCTCTGACTCTGATGTTGAAAAAGATGGTGAATACGACTTAATTGGCAGAAGACATGTGCAAGTGCATAATGCTCATGAACGGTCTTAGATAAAATTTTAAGAATCATGTGCCAGATGTCAGAGTACATGCCAATTAAAATTTTAACAACAGTTAACATAACCATATAATTATTACAGCAAAAGAACATTAAATGCATTTTGAGATGATTGGATGTTCTCTTTTTATTTAGGTCATTCCATATTTCTAATTAAAATGCATCTAACCTTTTTTTTTGTTTGTTTTTCTGAATTGGCACTGGTAAAATGTTGATTTTTATAATCAAATTTGTTTGTGTCCAATCTGTTTTCAAATGTATAATATCTTTTAATAAAAATTCTTTTTAAAATAGAAATGATCAGATAAAGAGCGTTAAGTGGCAAAATATAACCCTTATTTGACATTAAGTTCTATAACAAAGGGTTACGTAGTGGTCTTTCTATCGCTGCTGTGCACAAACAATGTTAATTTCTCTCTTTTAGCCCTAAAATATGTTCTTTAATGCAGCATTTCAAAGCTTTTCAATTTTTTCAGTGCCTAAAACTGCAGTAATGTGGAAATCTGCATATGTACTTGGGAAACAGACCTACATATTGGTTTGTGAAGGACAAATTGCAGTTTAACTCCCCCCCCCAACACAAGAATCAACATGATGCAGTTACTTTATTTCTGAAACTTGGCACCATAAATCAGTACGAAAAGCGAGCTGAAACAAGGCCGAAACATTAATGACTGTGGCAGGGATACAGACGCATTAGCTTAAAGCATTCGGCGGAAAAGACTAATTACATCTCAATATCATGTGATCAATTATATACAGAGAGAATAGCATATACAGATATATATCAAGGAGCAAAATAGCAGTTACAGACAATATAGCAGAGAGCTAAAGTAGGCATGTTTGCATTAGGAGCTGCATCCCATTAGTCACATCAATGCACAGGTCTTACAGTCAGCCTATGACACATGCTGAATCAACAGTGATCTCTTGCATCCTTCCTTATTGAACATTATTATGCTTAAAGGAGTGTTGTACTGCATCTGAAAAATCAAACAGTGCATTCACATAAACAGATGTCCATATTGATTGCATAGGGTAATTAGTTTTACCATGTGGTTCACTGTATGGTTTCTGGGTTGCAGACAATTTATCAGCTTCACGTGCACCAAAACAAGGATGGCACAGTTACTATACCTAAGAGATCATGCCATTAGGTGATGGCAACCAGCAAGCTAATACTGGATTCTCGCAAAACCATATTGGCAGGAGATGTAGCTTTATAAATTTTTTCACTTCTTTCATTATTTCTTTTCAAATGTCACTAAAAATTATCTCAGAATTTTCTGCAGTTGCTTGTGTCAGTTGCTTGCAAGTCAATTAGATTTTCTTGAAGCCATACATTTTACCAGCTTGTCAGTTATAGTCATTGACTTTAATTTTATTGCAACATTCAGTTGTCATTATACACATTACTATGATAGGGATTTTCGTTTTCTTTAGTGTATGGTGCTAAATGCCTATTGTGCAATGTTCAACATGTGTGCATATGCAGAATAATTTTTGCAGTTAAATTAGTATTCCTTTGAAAGTCATTTAAACTTTTTTTATTGAAATTATCAAGAAAGGAAAGTTAATTTTTTTTTCAGTTAATTAAAATTGGCATGCATCTCTTTCATCAGTTAAGAGCTTTACTCAGTAAAAATTGATTTTTATGTTAATGAAATAAAAGTTAAGTTCTTAATCATTTTATTTCATAATACTGTGTAAAGTTAAGTGAATCCCTCCCCTTGATTTTAAGTTGCACTTGTGTAAGTCGTTATTGAACAGTAAATGTTTTTATCACTGCTGTTATGTAAATTAAATATTTTGTTTATCTATTTTCTCATGCTTTGTTTTCAGTAAAATAAAAGAATGACTGTATGAGTGAAGTTAATTTCTAAAATTATTCATTTAATATACTTTTCCCTGGAATGGGATTCATTGGCATGGCTCAGACTCGAAGTTATTAAGTTTTATTGCGTCGTAAGGCAACATTTATCTAAATGCTAGGATTTTTAATTTTTTGTTTTTAAAATTCATATTTTTAGACTTTTTAATTGTAAAATTTGAAATTTTAAATTGAGGTATGTATTTGCATTTGATGTAAGTCTATAGTGGTCTCTTGTTGCTTACCGAAAACGCATGGTGGGATTAGTACCCAGATAAGCAACTTACTTTTTTCCTTATCATTGAAGAACTCATTTGTGAATCAAAGGATAGAGCTGCAGGAATTTCCAATAAAACCAGGAAACTCCCAATTTTTTCATCTCTTCTGTCATACTCCTGATAAATTTCCAAGTCTTCTAGTTGTAATTTATCTGAATTTAGATTCTCCCTTTCAGTTGTAGTTTTAGAAAACTTACTGATCACTAATTTTGGAAGCAAAAGGAAATGGAATCTCTTTTTAGTGATTGTAAATTTTCTGATTAATTTCTATTCGATCTGCTGTGTTTTAATCCACTATAAACAGGGCTCTTTCAAAATATTGTCTAGTATACAAGGCAAGGGCTATATATTGATCTCATTTTCTGATGGGAAAGATGTAGTGTATAGCATCCAGACTCCAAACATGCTTTTGTCAAAGTACACATTGATGAACCAGAAGGTTCTTATTTTGATACCAAATAATAAAAAAAAGAAAAATCTGAAAGGTTTCAGATATTAAATTACGTCCAAAAGAGCATTTTTTTTAACATTTTGTGTGTTACCTTTATTTATTAAATATCATGTTCTTCGCTCTTAAACCATAAAATTCAGTTCAACAGCAATATCGCAAAATAATTTTAAAATGAGTCTATCTTTAGAAGTTTCAATACACAGTTCCGCGCACTAGAGATAAAAAGGGTTCCCCCCCCCCGTAGAGTGTTGCCATTTCTCGTTTTTAAATCATTTGATTTTGCTCATCAAAAATTCGTTAAAGTTTTACAAAATATGAAAATAATAAAACAAATTCAAATTCCAAATTTGGGCTTCCAGATATGCATATTCAGCTGGAAAGGTACGTTATTCAAAATTGGATAGCTCTAGGTACAGTTGTGTCACATTTGGAGATATATACATACATTTATGCAGATTCTTCAGTATTTAATTTCTTTAAATGTAATACAGAACTGCAGTATTTAGTGGCAACAGTTTGAAAACGCTTTTAGTGATTCGACACAAAACAAAAACAATAGTCCTTCAGGGACAAAGCCCCTTTGAACTAAAAATTATAGCTCTCACAACTCTTATCAATAAATGGTTGTATCACCATAGCCTATCAGGGAGATTGCTACATATCTTAGTACAGGTGAAAATTTATTTTTATTTTCATAAGTATTTCTTATGGAAGTATGCTGAGAGTGGATATGCTTATATTAACCTTTTTATGCTCCTCAAAAAAATGCACAAATAATTTCAGTGAATTGGGATATATATGAATAATAATACTTTCACTTGTTTCAAGAGCTATTCCAAATAATCATATTAGTTTAGATACTGGGGAGAGTACTACATTATATGATAATTATTTATTCAAATGAATTATATAACACAGAAGAAAGTATTGGTGACAAAAAAAAATATTTTTTGGAGTTCAATATTTTTGTTTCATTGTCAATATAAAACATTTCTGAGTCACCTGACATTGTACATATTGGGCACTAGTACACTGCCCGACATTGAAAATGCAACACCAAGAAGGAGGGGTCAGAAATTTATGCAAATTTTAGAGTAGACGCACTGAGTTATGCGAATGATGTGAAATGCGCAGCTCTCCGATGCACGTGAAGTAAGATATAAGGAAAGGAACGGGCAATATTCGTGTCGTTATTTCTCTCAGACGAATTATCGAAGAAAGTTGGTTTTTGTCCCGGAGGATACGTGTAATAGGAGAAAAGGCCTGGCCGCCGTCAACGAAGGCACTTCCAGCAGATAGACGATTTTACGAGGGATATGGTGATCGGATTGAGAAGGGCGGGTTGGTCCTTATGTCAAATCGCAGCTGATACCCACATGGATGCGAGTACGGTGCATCGGCTATGGCGAACATGGTTGGAACAAGAGAATGTGGGAAGAAGGAGGGGTGCAGCCAAAGTGACTTCAGCACGCGTGGATCGACGCATCTGCCGGCAAGCTGTGCCGGTCCCGCAAGCCACTTGTACCGCGATTCTGCAGCATGTGCAAGATACTTTGGATGTTCTCGTGTCGACCAGAACCATTTCCCGTCGATTGGTTGAACGTGGCCTGCACTCACGGCGTCCGTTAAGACTGCCATTGACCCCACAGTATAGACGCCGACGTTTAGAATAGTGTCGGACTGGAGCAATGTGGATGACAGAATGGCGAAAACGTCGTGTTCTCAGATGAATCACGCTTCTGTTTATCCAGTGACAGTCGCCGCATACGTGTAACCCCCACAGCATAGGCGGTAATGTTTAGAATGGTGCCGGACTGGAGCGATGTGGATGGCAGAATGGCGGAACGTCGTGTTCTCAGATGAGTCACGCTTCTGTTTACTCAGTGACAGTCGCCGCATACGCGTGTGGCGTCGACGTGGAGACAGATCTAATCCGGCAGTAACTGTGGAACGCACCACCGCGCGACAACGTGGCATAACGGTTTGGGGCGCTATTGTCTACGATTCCAGGTCACCTCTAGTTCGTATTCAGGGCACTATGATGACTCAACGATACTTGTATAATGTACTGCGGCTTGTGGCAGTCCCCTACCTTCAGGGGCTGCCTAATGCAATTTTTTAGCAGGATAATGCCCGACCACACAGTGCTCGCATCTGCCAAAATGCTCTGCAAGGCATACAGATGCTTTCCTGGCCACCGTACTCTCCTGACCTGTCACCAATCGAACATGTGTGGGATGTAGCACATGCTTCCCTGGCTACCATACTCTCCTGACCAGTCACCAATCGAACATGTGTTGGATGTGGTTAGACGCCGTTTGCAGACTCTGCTCCTGCCTCGTTCAGAAGACGAACTGTGGCAAATGGTTAAAAGGGAATGGAGAGCCATCCCTCAGGACACCATCCGCACTCTTATTGACTCTATGCTTAGACGTGTTTCTTCGTGCATCGCTGTCCGCGGTGGTCTTCATCCTACTGAGACGCCCCCCCCGGGGGTTGACTCAGGAGAATTCCTAGGAAGTACTGGCTAGGATCTGTACTTAGACAGTCTCAACCACGGGGGCAAAATATCAGGTACTATTGTACCTTATTCTTCACAGGACTAGAACCCGGGTATTGTACCTAGGATGGGATCAGGCTCGGCAGGGACCGTACTGGTACTGTCTTGTCCGCTCCCTCGGCTGTGGTGGAGCTGATAAAAACAGACAAAGGGGAGGGCGGTGGACATATGCCTGTCAACCAAAGGTGTACATCGGGCGTCCCCGTCCTCCGTAAAGTGTCCCTATCCTAGTGTACATCGGGCGTCCCCGTCCTCCGTAAAGTGTCCCTATCCTACTGAGACGCCGTTCTCGCTCTGTATTCTGACTATCATTTTGAAATAAAGATCACTTATTGCTGCTTGCTGTCTCTGTCTTTTTTTCCAAATTTCATCACTTTCTGACCATTCCTTCTTGGTGTTGCATTTTCAATGTCAAGCATTGTATATGCAGCCTGTCCCAAAGCTAACTTCTGGATCCATACAGATAGTCAAACGACTTATTGTCCCATCTTAATCTTCCAGAGAAATAACCATGAGCTTGGAAGAAGGTTTAAAATAAACCTTTCTGTTCAAATGTCAACAACTTGTATAATTAACAGAACAATTCATGGCAGCTTGCGAGATCTTGCATGTTTGAACATGAAAGTAAAATTTAAGTAGTTAAAATATGCAATTCACATGGCAGAGCCTTACGATCTAGTCCTTTAATCACGGAAGTAAACATAGCTAAAAAACGGCTAAAGTCGATCCAGATAAATTTAAGCTGAGCATGAATAGTACATATAATATCAGTAATCACTGACAAAACCGCTCCCGTAACTAAGAAAACTCTTTTTCTTATATACATTAAATAAATTTGCATCCTTATGAGAGTAAAGATTAAAATAATGGCTTAATGAGCAAAAAATCTTACATATTAATTGTTGATTAATGTGCTGTTCTGCATTTTAATGGTTTGGCCGCTGAAGATATTCAAAAAATACCCCAAAAGTTAACACTTGTAGAAATCAGGTAAAATGCCATTTCGTGGTTGATGGTGTTTGACCATTTTGGTATCCATTCTGAGTGGTTTATGAGATGTTATCCAAAGTTAAAATTGGAAGATTTGTTCATTTGTCTGATACATTGTGTTAAAAGAATGAATAATATTTTTTTTGGGGGGGATTGTACCTCTACAGTCGGATTTTACAGATTAATGTATGCTTTGTTCACTAACATTCTCATTGTGTTCATTGGTAAAACAATTTATTGTGTTTTGTAAATCTGAATGTATAGTTCGAAATGCATTTGTACTACATTTGGAACCGAACACACTGCAAATGCACATGAATTTTTCGAAATGTGTGCTGAGAAAACTTAAAAGAAAAAATGCACATATAAGGATAGAATATTAATCCTCTTTATTAATCTTAATTTGGCAAAGCAATTGTCAGCAACAGAGTAATTTTAGTTTTAATCATTGACAGATAGGTTATCCAGAGACACTGATAACCTGTTAGGTCTGTTTTGGTTATACTGGTTTCGAAAAACCTGCCTTTGAAAGAGTACATTCCTCCAACCATCATCTTGATCTACAGCATCGTTGTTGCCATTTAAAGCACCTCTTGCGTGGAGCACTGCTCCATTTATTTGAGGTCTGTTTCTGTGAACTATACCTCCTGCAATGATAAAAGAATCATTAAGTTGTTATTTTGTAAAGATAGCGTAAGTTACAGATCAAGAAAGTGCAAAATTTGTCAATTTGAAGAATTTGAAGGGCAAAATTTGAAAGTGCAAAGTATCACGAATTCAGAATTATTGAAATTAATTTTGTTTGCATGTCAGATTTAAGTCATAGAAATCTGTTTTTATTACGGTAAGAAATGAATGGAGTATATTGCTGTAAAATGTATAATCGTGAATCACTATTCTCATCAAACAGTTTCCAGCAAGAAAACTTTTGATTCTCAACCACCCAGTTCACCAGGTTTGGCACCTACAGGCTACTTCCTTTTCGCTAAAGTGAAATCTTACCTCAGACATCATTGTTATAATAACATTGAAAAGATTATATAAATTTTAACCAAAGGCTTAAATAGTTGTCTTAAAAGACTGCGTTCTACTAAGTAATTAAGCATCTGTATGAACATTCCAAGTATAATATAGATTTACAAGGGTTGTCCACTGAATGTTCAAGCATTCTAAGCGTTAGGTTTATAAGAATCGTATACCGAAGGTTAAGAAGTAAAATATCGTATTCTTCAACTTTTTATTTTTGTACAAACTTTGTCAACTACTGTGTATATGACTAGATATCCGTACATTTTGACTTCTATATAGCAAACTTACCATCTTGCATCCAAGTACGCCTTCTGCTTGGTCTTGTAGCTTCTTCTTGAGAAGGAATCGTGAGGTTATTTCTCATTTTACGCCGTCCACCACTACCAATGAATCGTCTGCTCATCGGATCCCAGCGAGGAATTGATGGGACTGGTTGTGGAGTTGGACGTATCCAGGTAACATCTCTTGTTGTAAACCTCATCATGGTATGCAACTGTAATTTCAATCTCGTCAGCCAAAAGTGTATTTTAACAAATTTTGAATTCAGTTTTCATAAAAGTTTTTAAATCTGGTTTTATTTAGCAAGAAAAAATATGCTTGTTAGCATCCTCCATTTACCGTTCCATTATGAATATGTTTCTTAAACCTTTGATAAAACAAAACCGAACAGCCGAGGAAAAAAAATTCGATCCCGAGCCGCCCATTTTCGGCTGCTGATAAGTGTGGCATCCAGTCAAGAGCTTAATGGTTGGCTAGAGGTAAGAAGAGTGATAAAATAAATAATGTAGACATTGGTGAATGTGCGGGGAGGATTCTTTTCGGAAAACTATTATTTTATGTACTAGTCGTGCATGTTCGGCTACTATGGTATCTAGTCAGGAGCTTAGCGTTTCGCTTGAGATAAGATGAGAAAATAACGCAGGTAATAATGAATGGACGGGGAGACTCTCTTCAGCACAAAAAACACGTCCCTATGCAACACATATTTTTGCATGATATTTGACTATTTTGTCTCTCATTTTAATAATTATCTCAATTTTTCCTTCCACCCTGTTTTCAAGTAACACTAGCGGCCGTCAGTGCTTGGGAGGGTGACCACCCACATGACTGACGCCAGGTAATCACTATATCAGCCCCTCTGTCTCCCGGATTCATGGGCTCCTGCCCATGTGACTTCATCAACTCTGTTCCATCTAATATACTCACATCCCGTAGTGCTTCCCATTGCACAACGTTTCTCAGGTCAGGAACTGAAATATTACTACACAGAATCATTTCACACACCAGTGACCACATCTGAGGTTTCCCCTGATCTAGGTATCTGAGGTGCCTGTAATAGCGGGATAAATTTTCGGCTGACACAGGCCTACGAACGGTATCAAAGTATCTGTCTTCAGAAAAACCTTATAATTCTGCTGGTGTGCAGTGTCTGTCGCCAATAGCGCGATAAATGTTGTAATATGTGCACCCTGCAGATGAGTTAATTGTTGTGACTCTTTTTCTTATTTTTTTCTTTACTTTTTTCCTCACTCCTTCAAGAAAGGAAAGTGATATATCTCTCTCTTTATATGTATTAGGAAAACTAATGAATCTTAATCTGTTATTATATATAAATAAACTTTGCAAATTATATGACTAAAAATATATAATACGTAAATTTATATGACAATAAATAAATCTTGGGTGTTTGTAACCTTGTAATTTTTATCTACAACATCTTTTTGGATTATTCCTCTTACTAAGCTATGATGACGCTGCGCCGAAATACAAGTTAAGAGAATATTTTCTACTCTCTACTTTGGTAATTTTGTGAAAATGTTTGCTACAAATTGTTTACAACAAATTCTGAATGTGATAGTGAAATAAATGGAAAGTTGAGGTAGCGTTAAATCAACATTTAGAATTTTAATGTTTATTCAAAGTATTCACAAAGTTCATTCATAGTTTCGAATAAGATATACATTCTATCTACAGGGACCTCGCAACTTCTGACTTTAGGCATCGATTTTTTAATGGTTTGGATATAAAAATGGGTTTATATGTCCCTCTATCATGTCATTAATCTCTTTCGTGCAACTGAAAATAATTCTATATATTCGGATATTTTTTTATTGTGTTTGGGAAGGGGTTTTTTTGGGATCAGCGGAGCTGGTGTTGGGCTCTTGTGCAGAAATATTTTGAATTTCATCGGTTACATTGTTTTTGTTGAGGCTGGTGGTCTGGTTTTTGAAGGCCTGGAAATAACTGAAACCTGGTTTAATGAATTTAGTATTTGTTTTATTTTGACGAAATTTGGAACTTTTACGATATGATGCTGGTTGGCAAGATTCACAGTTGCTGCATTTAGCGTTTTCTAATTTTCCTTTATAGGGTAGTCTATTGTTTTGTATCATAAAAAGCATTTACGCAATGGGGTTGAAAGAAACAATTTCCGGAGGAGTGGTTCCACCTGTAACAGTTATAATGGTGTAGGACTGTATTTTCTGATTAAAAGAAAAGCAGTAAAATATAGTAAACATAGCCTGTGCTAAGGATGAACGGTTTCAAAAAATTCATATGAGATGTTCCTCCTACTTCGCAAATCCGCAACCAAAAGAAGCTTCATAAATGAGCTGGAAGTTTTATGACCAAGCATCATATCAGAGCTGGATCAACCATTAAGCAAAATAAACACGTGCTTAGGGCATCAAGGAAAGTGGCATCACAAAAAGTCATTATTTCATTCCCTCAAAAAAAAAAGGGTGCTTAAAAATTCTGCGCTGAGACGCGTTGAGTGAAGGACGTGTTTTTTGCGAACTCCGGTGATTACTACGGTGCAGTGATTACCTATCGTGTAAATCTGTTCTGATCGTGTTCTTTTTTGTGTGCGAACTAGTGAAATTAATTCTATCGCTGTGTTTGTGCCAGCTGCTCTTGGGTTACGTTATTATTTATGTGATTTGTAATTGTGTTAGGCTGCCTGGCGGCTAGCCCTAACACATGCGAAAATGGCTGAAGCCGAATTCCCGCCGCTTGCTGCTAGGGATGCAAGGAGTGTGGTTCGTGAACTATTGCCTGAATTAAAGGATGAGATTTGTGTTATTACGGACACGATTCTAGATGCCAACTAGTGTGAATTACTTCAAAAAGAACAGTACACGCTGAAGGAATATTTCAGTGCGCTGCAACAAATTCGTAACTTGGAGATTGCTGTTAAGATGAATGAACTCACTGCAGTGGGAAGTATTGAACGATCTGAAACTGAGGAAGAAAAATTGGTTTTTCAACAGGAAGTTAAGACTCTCAAAGGCATTGCTGCTGGATTAACACAGTTATACCGAGGTAAGTGCGACACTTTTAGTGCCTGTAATCCTACCTTTGTCAATTTTGACATTGATAATCTGGATAATAGTATTTCTAGTAATATTAATTCTGTAAATAATAGTTCAGAGTGTAATGTTGTGTCTACTAATAGTCATAACAGTAATAATGTGAGTAATACTAGTGTTGTGAAAAATGTAAATAATACTGATAATTGCAATAATTCTGATACTGTTAAATCTAAGGTTAAGAAGGGTTCTGATATTGTTAACGAAACCCAGCAAAGGCCTAGACGGTCCTTAAAAAAACGAAACGCAGTCTTGCAGAGTTGCAGGATGATGGCTTTATTCAGTCGCGTAATACGGCCAGGCCATCGAAACTTGTTAAGTGTAATTCAGAAATATCAGTGTCAAATA
>KK117931.1:0-32345 GCA_000611955.2 Stegodyphus mimosarum
ATTCTCTTTACAGTATTTTACATAGAAAACTAAAATCCAGAAAGGTGCGCTAGAAATTAAAATTCTTCTTCGGTTGAGTATTTATAATATTCATTAGTACGATTTTAGTCTAATAATCTGGCGAAACTAGATATTATTTTAGTAAGCAGAGATGAAAAACATAATTTATGACATTTCATATTTTTAATATTTGAAAAACTCTTCTTTGAAATATTACTTAGGGGTTTGAAGTTTATAGATTGGGAGTTTTGTAAATATAATATTCTTCCTTCTATTGGTTTAATTTATTTTTTGATTGAACTTTGTTCGTAGAGCTTAATAAATCAAAATCTAGTACACTAAGTATTTCAATATTGCTGCGATGAATATTGCAACAATAGCAATAATACAATATTGCTGCGAAGGTTAAGTAGATACGATTTTTGGTTAATATCAGATATAATTACTCGAAACTGGAAAAATTCGGAACTGGAAACTGGAAAAGCACATTCGGAAAACATTTTATTCTGAAAATTATAAAATGCGAAGATGATTTTAAGATTTTAATTTTTTTATAATTCCATATGCATTTAGGTTTAAGGTACACTTTTCAAACTGTATTTTCTTAATAGGTTTTTTTTTAATTATTTTAATATTTGTTTATTTTTAATGCTTTCAAATGATTATAAGCAAAGTTACTATAAAACAGCAACAACGAATATTCAAATAAGCATTTCAAATTATAGTACCACATAATATTTGTTTTTATTCCTAATGTTTTTTATAATTTCACTCTTATGAGCACCCGAAAAATATTTGTACGTATAGTGCCATTGAAAACGGGAAATATGATATTAAATAAAAATCGTTCATTTCAGGAGAATAAGCAGAAAAGAAAAAATGTGTGTTTTAAAAAATTAAATTTTAAATATGCAGTATGAATTTACGAAAGTTAAGGGGCACTGTGTAATTTAACTGCTTTTGAAAGTAAACGGTAGGAAAAAAAGCACAGTCAATGCATAATAAAACGTGTCTTTGCGTAGTATGTATAATAGTCTTTCCTATTCGTTACGAATTTCAAAATATTTCTATGGGAAACCTTAAATTTTTCTGCATAGAAAGTTCTTTTAGATTTTATATTACATCTACAAAGGCGTTTTTGTTTTTCATTTACAGACACATACACGTTTCGAGAGCATTTGGGCTAAAGCGACATCCGGGCTTCCAGGTGCCTATATTCTGGCGGAGGACTGCGTTATTCAAAATTTTATGGCTCTGGCTATTGTTGTTTTTTCACAATACGAGAAACATATATATTGTTGTTTTTTCACAATACGAGAAACATATATACAGTGATGCAGATTCTTCATTATTTGATCTCTTTAAACATTATGCAGGGCAATAATTTTTAGTAGCAACAAACTGAAAAGTGATTCGGACAACGCCGTTTCGAGACTAATAGTCCTGGGCTAAGGCCCATTAAGGCTAAAAAAAACTGCTGAAAACATATTTACTTTTAAAAAGACCTGAGAAAATATGAAAAGCTTGTTCTTCAGAAACACTGTATTTCTTACAGCAGAAAAAGGAAAAAAAAGGTTAAGAATAGTTCAATTCCATTCAGATAGCATTGATTTGATAATGGCTTAAGAAATGAAATGTTATAGCAAGTTTTACATATGTTTAATATTTTCCAGAACTATTAAATAAATATGCTTGCAATATCGAAAAGCTTTATTACCAGTGTAGGCTGCTTCCTACATTATTATATCGAGCATATATTTTTATTCTATTTCAGGAGAAAAAACAGATAGAATCAGAAAGAGGTACCATATCGTGAAAGTTTTAAAAACTATCCACGTTTCAGCCCACGACAAAACTTACTTTTTTATTTGAAGAAGTGAGTCCTTTGAAGACGAAATTGCACAATGCATTATTTCTTTATTCATACAAGGCCAAAGCTTACATGCTTTGTTCCCTTCCATTTGTTGAAAGGATTCTTTTCTGTTGATAAATATAGATACTATTGTCTGAGGTTAATATGAAACGCGACTGTATTTTCATTTTTTAATAAAATTCAAGGTATATGAAACAGCAGCATTTTGAATTCATTTCCAAAAGCACTGTCTTATTTTCAGAAAAATGTGGACAGTTTAAAACGCAGTTTTTTTATAGAAATTAGAATTTTGCATTTTTCTTAAGCAAACCTAGATTGCTTTTTTCAATTCTTTACACAAAAAAAGTGGGGCCGGCAGTGGTAAATGAAATTTTTTCAATTCAACACTCCGACGAGAAATCATTGTTTTAAAACTTTTTTTTTCGTTTCATGATTATTTTTGCTTATATTCATACAATCTTTTCTGTATCGGTTCTTTAAGAGTCTCATTTTTTTAAGAATATCAGTCTTGACATATACTGGTCCAAGTTGTATTCATAATGAAATTTTACTGCAAGGAAAAGAAGTTAAAAAAGCCTAACCTTTGAAACATGGCTATCAATCTCTACTTGCAGTGATATACAGGAAGCGCAAGTACGATATTTATTTTCAACATCCACCAATGCTCATGCTATGATTGAAACTGTGCACGATTTTTGGTACATTGCTGTGAATGTAATAAATTAATCCTAATCTAAATAGACCACAATTTTAGGTTTTACAAAAATTAGAGATTTTCATAAATATATTATTTATTACTAGAGTTATTGATAAAAATTAATAGGTGACACATGTACATTAACAAGAAGAGGGAGACCAAGAAAAACAAATATACGTTTTTCAAACGCTTAAGCATTATATTAAATAAAAAATAAGCAGCACGCGGTTGCTCTTATTTTTTATTTACGTTTAATAATTTAAAGAGATTTGTCCCCGCATTGTTCTAACAGGCTGTAATATCACATGTGCAGAAATTGAAATCATAAAATTCACATTAGTTGCATGATAGCATCTTCTGTCGAAACTTCTGTTAGAATAAAATCAAAATCTATTGTTAATTTTTGAAGCAATAACATTTATTACCTGTAAAGAAAATTAATCTGCAAGTTTCAAGAGATTTCGTTTTCAAAAAATATCATACAGTCGAATGGAAATATGTTTCCATAGTAACAAAACATTTATTTCGTCCCTTTTCACAAAGAACCGCAATTGCGCTTTCATTATATATATTTTGTGTGAATTTCTTTATAAACATATACTAATTTAAATTCAGAGAGAGGAAAACCAAGAAAATTCACGAATATCAGAAACATAATTCTACATTTTGCTATTAAGACCAAAACTATGTGAACAAATCCATTTCAAAATTTAGGGGAGCTCCTTCTCTGAACACACTGAGGAAAAGGAAAATTATACGACTATTTTTACAATTTCCAGAATCTGACTCTAGTTAAGCTGTCGGAAAAATTTTACACTAAAAATCTTCAGCTTCCATATGTAGATCGTTTTGTCTATTTTGTATTCTGATATTATTCGTAAATTCCTTTTCCGACAATGTTAAATGGAATTGCTGAAAACAGAAAATATTGATAACAAATTTTATAATAATATTTGATACATTATACTAATTCAAATTTATGCTACATAAGCAAATAATTCAAAGAAATTTAATACTTAATTGGGTTCCTTTAAATGCAACAGTGGCAGTTGTAGAGTCATTAGGATTTTTTGAAGCAGGAGTCCTGAAAAATGAGCAATGCCCTCGCCTGGACTCGAACCTCGGACCTCTCGAAATACGCGCCGAGTGTACTGACTGTTACACCCCGAAGGCATGCTAAGAAGGCGGGAGAAATACCTTATATGCTTCCCTTTTAAAGGGCGATTGGGGATTAGGTGACCGAATCACCAAATCCCGGTGGAGGAGAATCATTATCCACCACCGTTTTTAGTTCGAGCGCCACTATACATACATTCAGATTTTTTTGATGCAGGAGACATGAAAAATGAGCATTGCCCTAGCCGGGACTCGAATCTTGGACCTCTCGAATACGCGCCGAGTTTGATGACCATTACACAACGAAGGCATGCTAGAAGACGGGAGAAACACCTTATACAGTTAACAATACTGTTATCCAACATATTTTGTAGCTCACATTCATAAATTTTTTCTAACTTTCTTTTTACTCTTGTAAACGAAACGATCTGTTGACAACCGGCAATTTAAAATCCAGTCACAAGAAATGGTGCAGGTAATTCTGAATGTCACATCTTAGCGGCCACTCCAGCTGTCGCAATACATTAAAGGCGACAGGAGTTGTGTTCGCTTTCAGGCAGCAAAATATTTGTTGTTAAGTTAAGCGCCAACGATTGTTCGATAAGGAAGCATCTAATATATGATGTTAGAAATATCATTTATTAAATTCAGTAGTAACGCAAATCTTTAATAAAATTGTACATAAAATGTATTATATAAATTTTAAAAACAAACTATAAATGCTGTTGCTTTTCAGACAAGACTTGCTAAAAAATGTTCTAGTACAACTTGAAACTAGTGATTTTTACGGTTTTATGTGTAAATGCCACTGTGAACAAAGACAGTTTCATTCATATAAATTCTGGCTTGCAATTAGTTATTATTAGTTTTCATAATTCTTTATGTAAAAGACGCTCACAAAAGAAGTCATCAAATGCGTCGTGGTTTACTAGCATTAAATTTACAATCAATACAGTAAATACTGTAAAAAGTGATTATGGAATGCATGGTAAAAATACTTTGAAAATCCGTAAGTGCCAACGATGATTCTGTAAATTCCGAGGTTGAAAGATATCCCCCGCTGTGGGTGCCTTCTCCCCCCTTTTTATTTTATTGATAATGAAAGCTGCAATTGAAAGAAATCTGTATGCAGCTCTTGAAGAATTGTCAAAAGAAGCTAATTTCTCACCATCAATCCATCGTCATTTCATGGAACTCGGAATCTTGTCTATGCTTAGCAATGAGTTTCACTAACTGACACTAATCTAGGAAAACGCTCTTCATTCACATGAAAAATAAAGTCCCTTTTATGAACCGTATGATTGGTGATGAAAAGTCACTGGTGATTGAAAGCTTGTAAAATTGCATTGACGGAAAAGTATACAATTTCCTTGAGGCACTTATAACGGAGCTTGAAATATGTTTCTTTATTATGCCTGTGATTTCTTTAGGAATGTCGTAAGAAAATTAATTATCAAAACTGGAAAATAATATTTAATCAGTTGGGAAATATTTAGTTGATTAAGTTTTAGTGCCATATTCATTTTTTTAAAATTTCTTCAAAAGCTTCTTCCAATGAATTATGCGAATTACATGTACTAAAGTTGAAATAACCATACAATAAGTGAAGGCATAAATTGCCTCAGTTTGTTGAGAAATTTATAGATTAAATTGTTTAAAATACACTGGTGTGCAAAAATTAAGGACAAGACGGTTTTTTCAATATAACTTTGTACAAAAGCTTTCCAAATCAACACATTTAATACCGTAAGATCCCCAATACGTAAGGACATGAGTAATGTAAGCAACACTTACTAAAAGAGAAATCAGAGGGATAAAAAGAAGCTTTATTGAAAAAGTAGCATGGAGCGCAATGCGACTGAAGGCCGAAACATCCCTGTGATGGGTGTCCAGCAAGAAACATCCGGTCTTTAATAGGGGATATGATCTCCCCTGACTGCTAGGCAGGTTTCACATCATTTGTGCATGCTGGATATGTGGTTGTTAATGAGCTGTTGAGACACTGCTGCTCGTTCCTCTTGTAGCACCAATCGCAGTTTCGATTCACATCATTTGTGCATGCTGGATATGTGGTTGTTAATGAGCTGTTGAGACACTGCTGCTCGTTCCTCTTGTAGCACCAATCGCAGTTTCGGAATCGTTACTGGCGATACGTTACGTGCTGCCACGGGTCTCCCTAGTAAGTTCCGTACATGCTTGACGGGATTTAGATCCAGAGACCTTGCCGACCAATCCATGTGTTCAATATCTTCACTCTCCAACTGCTCTTCGACAGTAACTGTGCGATGAAGTGGAGCGTTGTCGTCCATGAAGAGGAAATAAGGACCAATATCCCTTGTGAAAAGACGCATGTAAGGAAGAAGAACCTCGTTACAATAGCAGTCCCAGGTGACGAACCTCCTTGGGAGATATGAAGGTCGGTCCGACTACCAAGCATTATGTCTGCTCGAACGAGAACTCCGCGACCGCTAAAACAGTCCCTTTTGATGATGTTGAAGGGGCTATTGCGTGTTCCCCGCTCTGTCCAAATGTGTATGTGTCTAGAATCGCAACTCAGACTAAATCTGCTCTCATCTGTAAAGAGTACTCGTCCCCATTCATTGTCTCTCCAATTCCGGTGTTCCCGGCACCACAGAGAACGCCTTCTCCGATGGGCAGGCGTTAGAGGTACACACCGCGCAGGGCGTCGTGCAACCACCACCGTGCAGTCTTCTGGCCACGGTAAAACGCGATATCGGTCGCCCAGTCGCCTGTGTCGTGTGTCTAGCGATTTCTCCCGCTGTCTGCCGCCTGTTTCTTCTGGCCTGTAAGGCAATATACCGGTCATCTGCGGGTGTGGTTCCTCGTGGACGAACAGTACAAAACCCCCGGATAGCTGTTCCTGTAGTTTGAAATTGTCTCCAAAGTCGTGAAACGGTGCTGTGAGCAATTCCGAACTCTGCACCCACACTTGTCACACTAGTTTGTCACTGCGGCCTTCCTCCAACTTCCCAATGATTCGACCTCGGATAAAAGCATCCAGATGTCGTCTAACAGATTGATTATTCGCCATTTCTCGCTGAGGCAGCAACTCGGTGTGATTTTAACTGCTATACGGCGTGCAATCTCTTTGCCAGAAATACTGATCTTACACCGACAACATGCTTTATACTACTCAGATACTCCCCCATTACGTCTACCTGCATATATGCGCATGTGCTACCCTACATCACCTTACTTAATCTCCTGATTGGTCTTTCTGTCCGCTCTGCCTCTTCGTTCAGCTGATATGCTAATTTTTCGACTTCGCCCTTAATTTTTGCACTCCAGTGTATGTGCCATGAAAAATGACAAAACTAGAAGTTCAAAATAAACCTCTATGAACGCTTATGTTTGATTTTCATTTTCCAGGTATAATTTTATTCTCCTACAGGCACTTTTAACGAGTTTATATTTAGAAACAGAGGATAAAAGGAAATTCTAGTGCAGGAATAATACGCACTATATTAAATTTCCTATTGTTATTGAAACGTTTTTCACATAAAGTACATAAAAACTGAAAATAAAATAGACATTTATTTGCTCATTTTTCTTATATTACATGCACTATAGTCATTGCGGTTGAAGCACTATTACGCTGTGTGCGCTTCATTTGTAATCTTAGTGGTCAGCACATCAAGCTGGTAAATGAAAAATGCGTCCATATTTTCTTAAATGTAATCATTTGATACATTAAAATTTTTATTCAGAAAATGCCTCACCACAAGCTGTAGATTCTCTCTATTTGCTATAAAATAAATTAATAAAATTCTCAGCAATGAAGCAGACGGAATACTTCTTATTAAAAACTTTTGAGTATGTCATAATTGTAGGAAGTAGTAATACAGAGCTGAATAAAAGAAATAATTCACAAAAATTTGTGTTAGAATGTTTAAACTTTATACTGAATTCTCATTTTACCTCAATTTTAATTTCCTTTAATTTTGGGAGTATCCTTATAATTTATTATTTGTCTGAAATAAGGCATTCTAATTGAAAAATTTCTGACATAGATGTGAGCTGCTTTGCTCTTATTTATGCAAGAAGTGTTCATTTATTGCATCTGAATTTGTTTTACAGTTTATTACAATTGGTATTTGGTATTTGTATCTTTCGACATTTCCTTAATTCGGCAAAATGCATTGAAAGTAATTGCTAACGGTTGTTTTTTATGTATAGATATATATTTATAATAATATTAACGTTAGAATTTTTAATGAAATAGCATCTGTAACGCATATGTAAATTTTTTGCGTTTGAGTCCCAGCGAGGAAATCTCATATTTTTCACGTCCCCTGAGTCAAAACGACCTAATGACTTCTGCAGTGGCGCCCAAACTAAAAGGTGGTGTAAAAGAATTCGTCATTACCATGATTTGCGATTGGGTGCCCAAAAGGGAGAGTATATAAAGTCCCTCCTCCCAGTATGTCTTTGGTGTAACAATAGCACTGGTGTATCAATAGCACACTCGGAAATTATTCGAGAGATCCAGGTCCGATTTTCGGCCAGGGCATTGTATATTTTTTACGTCTCCTGCTTCAAAAAAAAAAAACTTAATGTATGTACAACGACAAGTTTTGATTATTAAAAAAGCATTTTATTAAAGCATAATTCAGCTTACATGATAGCACTTTTTTACATAATACCCTTATCATGAAACAGTGTACAATTTCATAGTGTTAACAAGCTATTTTATGCAATATTTACCTTCGTGAAATGCATTTCAGATAGTTTGATATAACTTACGAAAACTCAATAAGAAATGCTTTTATTGCGTTCATTTAAAAATTGTAAAATGAAAATATAACAACAAATGTCTTACTACTGTAGTAACTTTTGCTTGTAATCATTGCCTGTATGATTTCACTTAGATGACATCATCGTTAGTCGGAAATTAATGACATCACAAAATTACATGTATAAAGATTATGGTTTATTAATTTTAGTTATAGTTTTTGTCTGTAAGTGGGCTGAAAAAACTAACGAAAGAAATAATGCTGCATTGCAAAAGTAAATATTAAATGAATATTCTCCTAAACAGACGAATACGCCATATCTGTTTTCAAGAATCTTTTAAGAAATATAGAAACTTTCTTATAAATGTGTGAAAAAAGCCATTAAACATTACTTAAAAATCAGGTCTGGGTAAATTATGGCCCGAGAGCTATATGCTGCTCACAAGGCATTCATGTAGTACACGAGCAATATAAACAGCTTACGTCTCTATCTTTGGATGCTTTTTGATAAGCTTATATTTAGTTCACTCATGGTGTTTCACTGTGGGTGGAATTTTGGCATCAGATATTAATCAACTTCCTGACAAGTTATCGAGTTTAAAATTTGTACATACACTGTTTGTCGATGACATCGCAATGTCGTGAATTAGTCATTTTCTTTTCATTTCCTTTTTCAAAATTTGACGTTTTTGTTTATTTAAAAAAATCATAGATATCTTTGTTTAACGAACGAACTAAGCACAACAGAAGTCTACCGTTTACATCATCAAATACAGCGACAAAAATATCTTTTCGATAAAACTAATGCAGAAATTGCAATTTTATTTCTGAATTTTGGGCGAAGTTTTTAAAATCCCTAAATTTTTTAGATCATTTGACAGTTACGATTTTCAAATTTCAACTTCTAATATTGTATCGGGTACAAAGTTTCGAAAGATTCACGTATTAAAAAACGAAACTTCCGCCCTCTTCTGAAATAAAATTGATAAAGAAATATTAATTGAGAGACTTTCTACAGTATATTAAAAAGTGTATTGCAGTCAGAAACAAATGGAAAAAATGTTTCTCGCGGAAATTTTGCTTTTGAGTTTGTCTTCTTGGCGTATTTAATGACTAATTGGCGATATTCGTTTTTTCTTCCTTGTACGAAGTAAATGGAGTACTGTAACTGTGAAAGATTTCGGGTATCACATTTCAACAAAATCCCCAATTGACCTCTCTTGAAGCCATTTAGGCGATTTTTTTGTATGACATCTAAACATACGGATAGAATAAGGGATTATTTTTTTCCCAAACGGATTCTAAAATTGATTTAAAAGGAATTCAGAAGGAAATTTTTCGTGTATTGTATGTATGCATCTCTCATAACTCAAAGACGGATAGCCATAGAACGTTGAAACTTTTGTATATGGGACTGTTACACCATGCAATTAAATGTGCATCCATCTCCCTTTTCGATTGCAATCAACCGCACAAAACATACATATAATACCCGCCCTCTTAAACAGTACGGTAAGCTTTGTTTTTTTATTCTTACATGTTGGTCATTTGCTCATTTTTGCTTTAAAAGTGATTGAATTATGCTACTGTTATGTCTCAGTTAAGGTTTTTATGACTTCCGTGAATTTCATGCGATAGTTGTAGAATTATTAACAATTTTAAAGTGGCGCTAGGCCTAATGAAGCTGCTATTTGTTTACACTTAAAATTCTTACAGAATAATGAATTAAGTCAGTGCATCAACTTGAGTGTCTTTTTGCTTTGTGTGTCAAAAGGTAACTTTCAATTTTGTGTACCGAAAAATTTGTCTTCCTACCCGCTGGCCGATTTGTTTGTTTTGGCGTGCGAACTTTAATTTTAACCGTAAATTTTTTTTTGAACTGTATTTGGAGTTTTAGATTTTTCTGTATTTTACGATTTTTAATGAAGTTGTTCTGACTTTTTATGCATTTTTCGCGTTGCCGAGAACTGAATTAATCGAATGAGAAATATATCTGTAATGAAATTCGAAGAACTAAGTTTAAATGAAATACAGCAAAAATGTATTTAATTTAATAAAGTATAATACTTAAGTCATATGGCATTCACATCAGATTTTTTCATTTAGCTTCAAGTAAAATGGTCGTTTTAAGACTGTTTTTACATCCAATTTCCGAACCTGAAAATTAAAGCAATTCCTTTAACGTAAACTTTCCTGAATGACGTTCAGCTATATTTATTTCATAATTTTCTTATAATGCATTGTTTGTGTGTCAAAAATCAGTAAACATTTAATGATTGATAACGTGTAATTCAACCTAAAAATAAAAAAATAAAATACAGTAATTTTTTTTAGAATAAGGTCTCATTTAAAATCGATGTGATAATTAATGCACTAAAAGCAGAAAAATAACTTATCATATATTTCAACGGGAATAATAGCTTAAACAATTTATATTTAAGCTATTGACAGAACTCTTTTGCAATTTTATATCGTGAATGATAAAAATGTGGAGCTTCTAAGTAATGAAATGTATCAATATAATTTCTTTGTCAAATGTATAAACCATTAACATTTAAAATTTTCTATTAATTTAATTGCACTGTTAAATGTATACACCATTATCTTTTTAGATCAATCATGAACTCCCCAAGCTTCTATTATTTGCGATGCAATATTGTAGATGAATTCTGAAAATGCTACTTTGGTAGACGGTTGCACGGATTTTGGCGAGCTATACGACTTAAGGTAAACCCATTGCTGGACAAGTTATTTATGGTAATCAATACTTTGTTGTCATTTCATTTAAAAAATAATGCATTTTATTACGCATAAATTCCGTGTCTTAAATATTATTTATGGCTTCTAAATGTTAAAAATCAATTTAATTTTGCATTTTTATTTGAAATAAAAATTTTATTTTTTATGATATTTTATGTTGTGTATGATTTAATCAATGACGTTACGTTACTTTAAACGTTATTGGTCTTAATATCTATAAATTTAATCTAATGTTTTAAACATTATTTATGTCTGTTAAATATTAAAATACAATTTAAATTTGCAATTTGTTTTTGAAAAAAGATTTTATTATTTATGATTATTTAAATAATTTTAATTGTATGCGTGATGTAATCAGCTCCCTGATTGGTTACAGAATTTTGTGCATTAGGCAATTGCTCTTTGTCATTAGATAATTGCTAAATTATGTATTCTATCGTACTAATAAAATGGCAAAACAGTAACTAGTGTTACTACCAAAAATTGCTGAGATATTTATTGCCACATATGTTTTAAATTAAATAAGTATATCCTATAAAACTTATCTTAAAGTATTTGAATTTAAGTATAATTTTAATTCTTTTAAACGTTGGTATAATGTTTTTAATTCGATATTCAATTTAAGTAATATTTTAATCCAATTAAATATGTTGGCGCAATGATTTATGGTGTTTTTATTCTATTTCTATGCTATATGAAAGTAATAATTTAACCTTACTTTAGTATTTTATACTGTTAGTAAATGTATTTATTTACATTTGCCTGCTATCTTAAAAAACGACGTTTTCAACGAAAATTAATCCATTATTTTTAACGAGATTTATTTTTTTAAAGTTTCGAATACTTTACTATGCGTAAAATACGTAAAAGCAGCGTTTTTCAAGATGGTGACGATTGTAAAAACCACGCCAACAATTGCGCCAACGTAAATCGCCAAAAATCCGTGCAACCGCCTACCAAAGTAGCACCATTCATGAAAATCGGACAAATTTTCATAATGTGAGGTTCTAAGTAATAAAATGTATCAATATATTTTCTTTGTCAAATGTATAAACCACTAACATTTTAAATTTTCTATTAGTTTAATTGCACTGCCAAATGTATACGCCATTATTTTTTTAGATCAATCATGAACTCCCGAAGCTTCTATTATTTGCGATGCAATATTGCACATGAACGCTGTAAATAGAATTATTAAGTTTGTTTTCCCATTTTTACTTATACATGATAAGTTATTTTTATCGTTTTAGTATTAGTTATCATATTAATTTTAAATAAAAGTTGATGCTATAAAAACCTTTCCGAATTGTATTTTATTAACTAAATTAAATTTGACTTTATTATATACTTTGAATTTGTCAGCTTGTAAGATATTTTACAGCTATAGTTTTTCTTAAATCAAGGTAGAATGTAGGTTGCAGTTTGTTCATTGAGCTTTCAGTTGAGTGGAATGAGAGAGTTACAGCTTGAAATTATAGATCTGCGGTATATAGTATGATATCGATTTAGGCGAACTGCGATTTTTACCCTACACTTAAATCGGACAAATTCCATATACTGAAGGATTTGGCTAAAGAATGTTGGTTTTTTGGATCCATTTTCATAATGTAAGCTTACATTTTTTTTGTCACGAATCGAAATAAAAATGTTTGAGGGTCAGACATCAGCGATGATGATTTACAAGCACTTTTAAGTATATCCACTGGAAAATAAAATCTTGAATTAAAAAAAAATATTCTGATGAAAATTCTAAAACAGCATAATTCGATTTGTTAAATTATTTGTTGTTTTTAGATTTATTTAATTTATATTTCACTTAAATTAATTTAATTTATATTTTATTTAAATTTATTTGAATTACATTTTATTTAGATTTATTTAATTTAGATTTTATTTCGATTTATTTAATTTATATTTAATTTAGATTTTATTTCGATTTTTTTAATTTATATTTTATTTCATATTCTTCCCTGGTAATAATAATTTATATATAATAACACTATTTTATAGTCTGCCCTGTTTTTTCGCTCCAATTGTATTCTTCTTCGACCAAAACGTTTGCTCAAACTTTCTCTAAATACTTTTATAAAATCTGGACAACTATATTTCATCGATTAAATACAGTTTCTTGCATTACCTTTTCTCCCCCAAAACCTTTGAGGGCCAGGTTCAGAAAATCTTAAAAATATTCGTGCAATGTTCCTCTTCCTTAATGCGTTCAGAGAACAATCCCACCTAAATTTTAAAATGGATTCGTCTACGTAGGGATTATATTCGTCTTAATAACAAAGAGAAGCCCTCACAAAGTCTGCAAGTTAAGCCAAATATTTCCCTTCTAACTATTAACTTTATGTCAGTCTAATACAGGAACTGACTCACGACAACAAAGCAAACGCTATCTGGTTGCTCAGTCAACTGCACATTCATTGTCGTGAGCAATGATTGTGAGTTCTTTTCTTTTATTATTTGGCGTCAAAAATATTTGGTTTAAACGTTTTTTTATCCTGAGTAATGCAGTACAACTATATCGTTCATGTAACTTACAAAACTGTTATAAATATTTTTGCTTAGTATTTCAACCATTCGGAGTACGATCTATTTTGAATTACAATATAATAATCGTAATCGTTTTCTTTTCTTCTTCGCATTTCGCTGGCGTTGGCGTCCTCGTTCTTCATAGAGGGCTCCAGTGCCTTACACACCTTCTCTATTTATGAATGATCTGAGACTCAAAAATAAGAACGAGGGAGATGCAAGTTATATATAAGAAGAAATGAAGATATCAGATATTGTAATGTTGATAATTACTAGGTGTTCTTACAGGAATGTAAATTATTCTCAAACGAAACAATATTATGTAACCAGTAGATAATCTATAATTGCTTTTCATTTGTTCTGCTCTTACTGTAACAGCTTCCTTCAAAAATTAAATTACTCCCATAATTTTCCCCTTTTGATTTCTAGACGATAATATTAGTAGAAAAAAACGAGCGGCGATATGCGAGGAAATGCGGTATAGGAATTCTAAATTTAGAAATAAAACAACGAAGAAAATGTTTGAAAGCATAAAATTACTTTATGCGTAATAAATGAAGAAGCGTGGTCTTTCAAAACAACCATAACCATTAATAGCAGCTTAGCCTTTGAAATAGCTCCTTTTCCGTAACTTAGGGATGCGTAAGATAACCCGTAAAATTCTCAGCAAGTAGCATGTTCTAGAGAACATTTACATTCCTGTCGTAATTTCCAAAGGGAGATGGTTTAATTAACATCCATTACTCTTTATCTCCAACAAGCAATTATTCTAAATGACTGCAGTTAAACTGCTAACCGCCAATGTGCTCGGTCTGAGGTTTGCAGCTTTCAATTAACAAATCTTTAATTTACATCACTTACGATTTAAGTCCAATGAAACGGAGTTTGTGGTGGGAGACGTGAGATTGTTGTTGTTGGCTTGGCAGGATAAGACAGCCATCAAGTCGCTTCGTCGCAGTTTCGTTAATGTGATTTCGTTTCGGACAGCTCCTTGCGTTGTGATGTAATAAGTGTCGTCCAGTAGAACAGAATCCCTCCACCACGTGACTGAAGGTATAGGAGAACCTATTGGAAAAGGGAATGCTAGATCAGTAAATGCAATATTGTTGCAAAACTACAATTATATTATTCTATACATCTACCGAACTGAGTATGGAAGCTGAATTTGCTTTAATATTTATTATTTATTACCACTGAAATATTGCTGCTTATAGAGCGTAATTTGGATTGGAATTAATTTGAATAAATTTCTATTGAGACCATCCAATTCAGGTTCATATTCTTTCAGGGCACTATGGAAACATAATTAGTTTAATTCATTTGTACTTTATTTGTTTAATTTTTTTAAAATTTACTTATTCACTCGCTCGAACTTTCAACCAATCACCTGTTATTAGTCCAAAGAGGCAATTTGCCCTGAAGGACTATTAATTTCGTTTTGGTATTATGCGTTGGTTCATTATAAATGTCGGTTTAATTTTCGAACTGTTGCCACCAATTATTAGAGTCCCGCATTATATATAAAGAAATTAAATGATGAAGAATCTGAATAAAGGTAGGTATGTTGATAAAAATACGGTTCCTAGAGCCATCAAATTTTGAATGAAGTACGTTTTCAACCGAATATGGGCATCTGGAAACACAATTTTTGGAATTTGTTTTATAATCTATTTCATATTTTGTAAAAATTTAACAAACTTTTGATTTACAAACTCAACGATTTCAAAGCGAGCAACTGCAACACTGTACGGGAAAAACCATTTTTTTTCTCCAGGGCGCGCGACTGTGTATCTCAAATTCTACAGACATGCTCATTTTAAAATTATTTTTTGCTGTTGAACTGAATTTTATGGCTTAAGTGCGAAGAACATGATATTTAATAACTGAAGGTAACACACAAAACTTAAAAAAAAAACGCATTTGGGCGGCAATGTAAAATCAAAAAGCTTTCAGATTTTTATTTTTATTCAAAATTTCATTATATCAAATTATTCAAAATTTGATGGCTCTAGGTATCGTTGTCTTATTTTATTTTATATATTATTATTCATTTATTTTAGTTTAGAAAACTGCTTTTATTATTTTGTAATTTTCATAGTAATGCTTATGTTTCAAGAATATGTATAGTATTTTTTTAATTTTTGGCCCACTGCGGTTCAACCAATCGATGATCACTTTGTTTGAGAACACTGCATGGTGTCATAGTTTTTATGCAGACGGAGATCATAAAATTGAATTATATGCATTAGTGTTATCAGATGTAGAACAAAATTAATTTGAACATACATATTTTTACGGACTAAAAGAGCACATTTTTCTTCAAAAAATTACTTTCAAAATTCAGGTATGTTTTATACTCGAAATTAATTTTAAAATGTCTAGTGTTTGATTTACAGTTCTCCCCCGTATTAAAAATGGCCATATATTCGATGACGTGGGAAACCTATCTGTATCTGGCAACATTGTATTCAAGTGGCAGCAATTGGCAACACTGTCTCTCTCCCGCCCCGCCATCACAAACCCAGAATATTGCCTAACCTATGATGCATCATTGCAGTCTACGGTGTCAATAAAGTTCAAATGAAGATGATTTGTGTTATCGGTAACAGTACAATATTTTCAGTAGCTTCGCAATGGTAAAAAATAAAAGGTATTCATAAGATGCGGGCTATAAGCTGAAATAATAGCCTATGAAGAAGGACATAAAACCGGGGCAGTTGAGCTGCACTTCAGCCTTCCACCAGCAGAAAAAAAACCATTCGCGATTGGTGGGTTAGTAACGGAGACCTGAAAGAAATGAGAAAATCCAAATGTGTAAATAGATGGTTGAATGCAAATGGTCAAAACTAGAAGATGATGTATTGAGATGGGCTCAAGGACGCCCTCAAAATGGCATTGGAATTAATACAAAAATAATTCAAGTACACGCTCGTAGGCTAGCGCTACAGTGAAATTTAACAGACTTTAAGGATGAAGTTGGTTAGTCTTACAAGTTTATGAAGTGTCATGGACTTAGCATGCGAACCAAAACAACAATATATCGTAAAATTCCACAAGAGTATGAAGAGAAAATATTACCTTTTCATCGGTTTATTATTCAACATCGTAAGAAAAACAATGTGGAACTAAGCCAAATAGCGACTATGGCCGAAACTCCTCTAACATTTGATGTGCAGAGGAATAGAACTGTTGCCATGAAAGGTGCTAAAAGTGTAACGATAAAAACAAGTGGACAAAAAAAATTGCACTACACTGTTGTCCTTTCATGTTGTGCTGACGGTACTAACTTAATCGAATGATCATTTTCAAGTCCAAAAAATGCCGAAACCTTCTGAAATACCGCCAAGTGTTATTTTTAACGTACATGACAAGGGGTGGATGAACAAGAATAATATCAAATTATGGTTTATCAGAGTGTGGGAGAGAAGGAAAAGTGCTTTATTGACGAAAAGTCTTCTTGTGCTAGATCAGTTTAGTAGTCATTTGAAAAATTCTGTGAAAGAGAAATTGAGGCAGGGAAGTACAGAGCTTGCTGTTCTTCCAAGAGGACTTACTTACAATTGCAACCTTTTGATACCGTGATAAAAAAACCATTTAAAGTGTATATGACACAGAAATGGAACAAATGGATGATGGATGAAACCCAACATGAATTCACGCCGAAAGGGAGCTTTAAAACGACCTACAATGAAACAAGTGTGTCAGTGGATAAAACAGTCGTGGTCTAGAGTGAGAGAAGATATTGTTGTTAAATATTTCAAGAAATGCGGCATAAGTAACGCTCTCAATGTCAGTGAAGACCATCTTATCTATGAAGAGGACAACAATGAAGATGAAGAGGAAGTAGAAGAAGACAGTTCAGATAAAGATTTTCAATGATTTTAACGGTCAATTGCGTTACAAATTAAGAATTTTGTTAGTCTAGCTTTGCAATGTAAAAGCGGTAAAACTGTTATTTTTTAAACAAAATTGCTTAAACATTAAGGTAAGTCTTGTAGTCCATAAAATACGATATATAGCTGAATAATTATCATCCATACAGACTCAGAAGTAATAAAATTGTCATGAAGAAAAATGTAAAACCTTTAGGCTATATTAGAGTTGTGACCTACAAAACATTTTGTATTATTCATATGCTTTACAAAACATTTTAAATACGTTCATGTTGATCAGAATAAACACTTTATTTCATCCCATAAAGTATAGTTCTTAGGTGCAGGTCTAGAATGGATAGAATGGTCTAGAGTGGACATCGTAAAGCTAAGTAGACAGTAATTTTAAAAAAATTGAGAGGGCACAGATTCATGAAGCCTAACGAAAATGAACATTTTCAAGCAGAGCAAAAAGAAAATACATTGCTTACTTGCTACTAGTAATAAAGAATTCGACATACGTTATTTTATAGCTTAATACATGGTATCAGTCCACATACTAAAACAGATAGGAAATTTCATATCATATGTATCTCATTTTCAGTAAGGTTTCACGTAGTACTTGTCACAAGCCAGTCTGCCACTCATAATGGACACTTCTGCCACACTTCACCAGTCATAATCTGATAATATAAAGAGTTTGCTTGCATGTATATGGCATCTTTGACAAATAACACCCAGCGAAAATGGCGAGGACTTAGAAATGGAAGGAGAAGAACTTCAGGTTTCTGGTCTTTTATCACAAAGGGAAACAATTACTACTAATCACAAAGAGACACAATGTTTCTCTTTGTGATTAGTAGTAGAAACGACTGTAGAAATATGGAGAGATCAAAAATGTCCTCGCTGGAATTCCAACAATGGAATTTATAATTACCAACTGGATGTGCTAGCCATTTGCATTAGAACAGCACGCAAGGTAAGGGGCAATAATTCCTTATATTTGCTCCCATTGAAAACATGCCGGGCAAGAGACACCAGAGCCAGTAGATCAAAAACGGGCAATAGTATTTTAGACAACATTTATAATTCGTGTATCACTGTATAGCCTATTAAGTTTTCGGTGTAATGAAAAATTAACAGTGCCCTCGCCAGAATTCGAACACAGATCTTCTAACAGCTTATTGGATGAGCAACCTATTTACACTAGGGTTGCAATGCAAATCACGCATTGAGAAATTAAGATCTTACAAAATATGGAGTCTATTTTATTTCTCAGGGCAGAAAACTCGAAATATCAGCGATGACCTCGCCGAGGTTATTGGAATTAAGGATTTAAGATTGCTACCTCTTATTTTTCGTTTTTCATTTTCTACTTTTTGCTATTTTATTTTTCCTAATGAATTATTTTTATTCTTCCTAAATGTAAGTTACCAGAGCACCATATAAAAGACAGATTTCATAATCTTTATAAAATTTATATTTTAAGTTTAAAAAAGCCAAAACATGAATATTTGCATCATTTAAAATAATTTTGTAACTGGAAGCACATGTTTACAACAAACGGTTGCGAAACTAAAGGCCAAATAAAGATTTTTATAAACATGATGTATAATATAATTAATGAAACTTGTATGAAACTAAACTTAAATCTGTATAAAGCAAAGTGAAGGCAAGCAAAATAAGAGCTCATCTTTTTAACTTACTTTTATGTTTTATTAAATTCATTACTTGATGTTTTAAAGAAAATTAAATTAAAATTTCTCTACGTCCCATTTTAAAGACGACCTGCTTAATGAAAACATGATAACGAAATAAAAAACTTACTGGAGGTAATGTAATTTCGACTGAATGAACATTTCTCAAAAATTGTAACACTTCTTCATTATGAATACATAAAACTTGCCTACGTACACTTGACTCATATCTCAGCGAAATATAAGAGTATTGCCAGTTAATTAAATTTTCTTCAAAAGTTTCTTATAAACTACTTATTTGAATTTATTTATTACTTATTTGAGTTCAACTAATAATTTTTCTATCTATTTCTGAAATTAGATTTAGAAGTTGGAAAACACGCATGTATTATACATACATACAAGTACTTCAAATACATTTATACAGCTACCTGGTTGATGAATACACATACATGCATACATATATATATGTATGTATGTATGTATGTATTTATAATAAACAGTTATATATATATATATATATAAAATAATTAAGTACATTATTTTGCGTTTGTGTTTAAAAAACATTGATATTGTTAAAGATTTGTATTTATTTAGCTTTTTATTTAGAATTGTAACTAAAATTGCTTTATTTTCTTTCCCACGCAACGCAGACGATTATTGAAGAGAAAGCTACGTCGCAAGAGTAAAAATAAAAGAGCGCGTGCATTTAATATTTAATAAATAAATATCTCTTATTTACTGTTCCCATCCAGATATATCGAGAAAAATCGAGGTTTTACTAGAATATTCCAGTAAATAATTAAAAAGCTTATAAAAGCCGAATTAAAACGCCTCATCTGATATGTAGCTGTAGCTGTTTAAAGCGAACTGCTGTTTGTTAACTTTATGCTGTCATTGATTGTAGCGAATTCGTTGTGAGATTGGATTAACTTTATCTGTTTTGAATTGAATTCCGTTTAACGTTTGAGATATTGTGATATTGTGCAAATATCACTGAGGAAATATTTCATTATTCTGTTTTATTTCGTGTGAAAAGAATAAATTTTATTAACTTTTTAATGACTTGTGCATTCCATCCATTACGAGCCCGTACGCATGCAACAATATTTTTGCTTCATAAAATGAAATTTACGGAACTTATGTCTTACAAGGAATACATGCAATTGTTGGAAGAGCATTAAATTTTTTGTGTATGTAGTTTCAAATATATGTAAAAAAATGTTTATAAAAAATGTAGTTTCAAATATATTGGGAGCTAATTAGGAAGATCGGAATTATATGATTTAGTTTGGTTTACTTGATTATGGAAAAGCACTCTGGATTATTGTCTTCAGGGAAGAGATGACTTCGTGAGGAACTTTTAGAACAACGTGTTTTTCCGGAATCATATTTAACTTTTAAATTATACAAAAGTCTTAGTCGTTTTAGACTGTCGTAGATTTTGAGGCGGGATAATATTTATTGGGAAAATAATCCCTTTTCTTCTGGAACAGCTTTTTTTCTTGCAAATATGGGAGGAGCGAAAACCATATATTACAACAGTTAAAGGATGAAAGAATAGCAGAAACAAGCGTAGCACCAACTTTAGAGAAAAATAGTAATAAAACTCGGAAAAAAACAGATACTAATATATTGAAACGTTTACGAGAACTAGACTGAAACTAATGTCTTTAATTAAAGACATAAATTTTTATTAATTTAAAGGCGAATTGGATGGTGATTGGAAGGTGTGTTGGAAATCATATCCACCATCTCTTATGATCGTTTACGAAATCGATGGATGTATTCAAATTTTACGATAATATAATAATAATTTTAAGTATTTTTTGGAGGGAGAGGCTGATTTCCAGTTTAAATTGGAGTATTTGCCTTTCAGTTGTATATTTTTATATGATCAAGGACCCAACGAAAAAAAACACTTAACAGGTCGAATGTCGAATTATAAATAGTAAAATTCAACCTCACTTAAATTTTCTTCTGAAATCAAATTCCAAAGGCTGAATAGCTTGCATTTTAGCTTTAGTAAAAATAATGACCCATATTCCAAAAGAAACATGCAATAAATTTAATACACAGATATATGTTTCTTCTGTGTATGCGCAAGAGCAGGATTTGAAATAGATGCAAATAATATTTTATCTTGGCAAATACGGTTATGTGTTGATGAAAAGATGGGATATTCATTCATTTTTTCCATAAATGTAAATAAAATAAAATAAAATAAAATAAAAAATAAACAAAATCTGAAAGGTTTCAGATTTTATATTACGCCCAAAGAAGCGTTTTTTAACGCTTTGTGTGTTACCTTTATTTATTAAATATCATGTTCTTCTCACTTAAACTATAAAATTCAGTTAAAGAACAATATCGCAAAATAAAATGAGCATTTTCCGATACACAGTTCCGCGCGCTTTAGATAAAAAGTCCCTACCCCCGTAGAAGGTTGACAGTGCTCGCTTTTAAATCGTTTGAGTTTGTTCATCCAAAATTCAGTAACGTTTTATAGAATATGAAGTAGGTAATAAAACAAATTCTTAATTCGGGCTTCCAGATGCGCATATTCGGTTGGAAACCTACGTTATTCAAAATTGGATGGCTCAGGGTACCGCTGTTTTATCACATTTGGAGAAATATACATGCATTAAAGCAGATTCTTCATTATTTAATTTCTTTAAATATAATACAGGGCTGCAATATTTTGTGGCAACAGTTTGAAAAGGAATTCAGACTTTTAATGTTTCCGACACAAAATCGCAAAATGAAAACAATAGTCCTTCAAGGACAGTGCCCTTGGACTAAAAGGTATTTTATTCATTAAAATAATACTAAACTTCACATATATTTAGTTAAACCGAGTTTTTTTATTTATTCATTATAGATTTTTAATTTCATATTGTGATTATTGCAGACGTTTTGGGGAAGATTTTTTTGGTGGAATAAATTTTAGTTTTTTTTTTTTACATGTTTGGCTTTAAAACTAAATTATTCCAAAAATATTATATTAAAGAAGGCGAATGCGTGTGCCCTGGACGCAGTGTGTAAGTGTAATTTTTTTATTTCTAATACTACTAGTATGTATATTTGGGATGTAAAGTGATGGCAGTATTCCAATGATTTGCTACGGACATCTTCATTTGTAAAAATTATTACTGCTTGGAAATGCAAGGAAGGTTCCAAATGTTTGCTCAGTATTCTTTTTTGGAATGTTTATTTACAAAGTTTATGTGAACTATTAACAAAGAAAAATGCTAACTCAGTATCAGAAACCACTGGAAAATATCGAAATGTTTAATTTAATTATTTTTTGTTTTTGAGCTGTGGATGGTAACGATTTGTAAAGCAATTTAAAATGGAATGCTGCGTTATAAAACTTAGCATGCATTTATAAAACAGTTAAGATTATTTTTATATACTTAAAATTATGAATTTTACTCTTCCAATAACACGATCTATGGGATGTTATAAACCTTCCATTATTATGATCTAATTTTATGATTTGCATTTTGAAACTATTTTAATGTTAGCTTTGATATATGATATATTATGAGATGAATGATCTTTACGGAATATGATTACTTTATATTTATTGTTACTTTATTTATTCTTCTTCTTCTTAGCGCTAGTAGTGAAATTATCATCTTGTGTTATATAATTCAGAAAAGAGAAGAAAAAAAATGGCGAAGGGAAAAGAAGCTTGAAGATAAAAAAAAGTGCAGGGCGTGGATGTATAACTGCAGTTAGCAGCATTCTAAAAATGATAATAAAACAATTTCTTATTCAGTAAAACTCTAAAGTGTTTCTCCCGCCTTCTTAGCATACCTTCGTCGAGTAGTGGTCAGCACCCTCAAAGCGTATTAGAGAGGTCCGTGGTTCGAGTTCCGGCGAGGGCATGGCCCATTTTTCATCTCTGCTGCTTTGAAAAAATACCTAAAACGTCTCTACAAAAGGAACTTCAATAATACACTGACTACCAATAAGTATTTGGACACATATGCAAATGACGATATCTGCGGTCCTAAGGTACGTCACGGACTCCGCCGGTATATATCGTGTAGGAAACAGCATCGGCTTTAGTCGCATGCAAGAGTCGCATTCGGAGCTCTCTGATTTCGAGAAATGTATAATTATCGGGTATCATAAATGTGGCCTATCCTTAAGGGACATATCTAGCAATCTGAAGTACCCAAAATCGACAGTGGCCTATGTGATTAAGAAGTGGAAGGTGAGCGGTGATTGTCGGAATGTGCCCCGAGTCGACAGACCAACGAAACTGGGAGATAGAGACCGACGAGTGCTGTCCAGAGAAATTCGAAAGAACCGCACCCAACTGATGGCCCTCATCCGCGAGGAGGAGTTTCAACAGGCATCCTGGAGTATTGTTTTAATGAATACCATTTGTAAGGATGCACATCTGCTTGGTTTTCTTGGTCGTGCTGCTGCCCATAAACCTTTGATCACAAAGTCCAACCGCGCTGTTCGGTTAATGTGGTGCAAAGCACATCGAAATTGGACCGCAGATCCGTGAAAACGGGTTCTTTGGAGTGACGAATCAAGGTTCACCCTTTACCGCTCGGATGGCAGGGTCTGGGTCTGGCGTCTACCTGGAGAACGTCTCCTGCCAGAATGCATTGTGCCAACAGTGAAGTTCGGCGGAGGTGGAATTATGGTCTGGGGGGTATTTCTCCTGGTATGGTCTGGGACCCTTGGTCCCCATTCAGGGTAAGCTCAACTCCGATGCCTACTGCACTATTTTAGATGACAATGTGCTTCCTACGTTGTGGCAGTTTTACGGGTTTGACCCCTGTTACTTTCAGGACGACAATGCCAGTTGTCATGTTTCGTCGTTAACCAAGGCTTGGTATGGTGCCAATGGAGTTTATCGAATGGGCTGGCCTGCCCAGAGTCCAGACCTGAACCCTATCGAGAACCTCTGGGACGAGTTACATCGCCGAATTCAGGGGTGCATTAACCGCGCAAAATCGGTGAAGGAACTTCTATGTCTTCTCCGAGCCGAGTGGAAGAAAATACCACTAGCTGTCATACAAAGACTTGTGGAAAGTATGCCCTGGAGGGTCCACGCTGTAATTACCTCTCGTGGAGGCTCTACCAACTCTACCAACTATTAATTTTGAATAAAGTTAGTTTTTCTTTTCTATCACAGGTGTCCAAATGCTTATTGGTAGTCAGTGTATTACAGCTCATATATGGAACAGTATGTTACGTTGATTATCGCCACGTTATTTGCCTTAATTAAAGTATCATTTCCGCTTGTCCATTCAAATTTATTATGTCTTCAAGTACCACTTCCGTTTGTGAAGCAAGAAGAGTTTAAAGTATGCGAAAAGACATGGAAAACATTTAATTTAAGAATTTTGAGTAAATAATGTAATGTGCAGCATCTTTCTCTACAACATATCTCCGAACGCCGAACGAGCTGCAGAATTCTTCAGAGAACTTCTGCAGAGAAACATTTATCCAGACAAAAAAAAAACTGTTGATACAATAGGTGAATCGTGGGTGAGCTTAAGCGATTTCAAAACAAAGGTATCCATTTATTATCATCAAGGAGCAGAAAAAAATCTTAAAACATGGTCCAAGGAATCTAAAGAAAGCTTTTTTCTAAGAGATTTATGACTGCTGCTGATTTTTCATATAACGGCAAATTAAAAATAAAGAGAGTGGAAAAAATTATTAAGATCACTCCCACATAATATCAGAAACATATGTCATACCCAATTTTCAAATATGAAATACCTTCTACTTACACACAGTGAGATCAAACAGTAGAACTGCATCAAGACTAAGCAAAAAGCGAGGCATCAAAACCTAGTGTTAATAACCTAAAAAATAATGAACTAAGAACGAGTATCAAGGTCCATGTCCTCCATTCATATCCCTACTAAATCTTTTGATCTATCACCAATTTATTTTTGTGCTTTTGGAATTTTAAAAAGCAGATTGTCCAAATGGCGGCGTACAACCTCCTTATAGTTTGAAAAGCTGCATAAGAGCAATGGGATAAAATGCCTTTTCCCGTACTATAAAAGGCTTTATTGATTTGGAATTTACGGTGTGAAGATAGTAAAGACCTAGGATTATCAAGCAGAAGATTTGCAAGTAAAAATATTAGGTAAAATATTTCTGTAATTATAATCAAAATCGTCTAAAACGTGTGTCAACGGCAATAGCGTTCCATGCAATTTTCTGCCTTTCTATAGAAAAAAATGTATTCAGAAATGTGCATAAACATATTCCGATTTCCCGTTAGTATGGTATCATGTTACGCAATCTGTGAGTTCAACATAATGTGCTACAAATTACTGACATCCTATGTTGTAAGAAAAGCTTATTTTCGCTGATAAAATTAAACAAGTAACTAATACATAGCACTAAAAACGTTAATAAAACAATTCAATTGCATATTAAAATGACCATAATGTAGGCTTTTGGAAATGCATCCCTAAGGGGTTAAAGAATGTTATGATTGTCTTTTATTAAGAAAAATGAGAAGTGGAGCAAAATGAGCATTTTTAAATAGTAGCATTTTAATTACATAAAAGTACCGGGATAATAAGCATTATATTTTGTCAGTATACTTGATCATTATCTTTCCCGCGAGAAACGTTGCCATGGAAGTAAATAATTTTAATCGACTCCTACGACATTACACTTTGCCTTTTGTAATTATCCAGAAACGTTTGTAAACTGAAACCTTTTCTTTTTATTATTAGAACGAAATAAATTTCTCCTAAGATTGCGCTGTATTGTTTAAGCTTTTCTTTAATATGTAAAATTAGTTCAATTCACGGTATAAATTAAAATTCCTATTTTAACATGTTCTTTTACGATAAGAATATGTGACACGTGTAGAACGTATTTGTTTATTAAATCACTTTTAGGTGTTTTATTATTGAAATTATTCAAGCTAAAAATTATTTCAGTCTTTCCAAATTAAAATTTTAACTTCCAACAAATGTTATACGGTTCCCAAGAATTCAGTCTACGTTTTACCGACTATAAGACTGTTTGATTAATTTATTATAATAACTTCCTCATTTTAGTGTATAAATATTTTCTAACGGCTGATATTTTGAGCTTTTAATGATCTTAAAATGTAAAATTATTGCTAATTTGTACAAAAACTTTAATATGAAAAATGCTTCGGAAAAATACAGTTTTATTTGCGGATTTTGTGTTATATTGAAAAGTGTTAAATTAAATCTTTGAAAGATTGAATCATATATTTAAACGTAAATGTTTCCAACCTAATTAGATAATATAAGCTTATTTTATAGTTTACTGAAAGTTTTCATGATAAATATTTGTGTATTCCCGCGATTTTATTTACCTTATTTTTACTTTATTTACCTTTATTTTTTTACTTTCGCTGATGATTTAGGTTAAAACCAGAAAATTTTACCTAATTCTAACAATCCCAGATACGTTCTTACGATGATAATACAGTATTCTGCCGAAAGTGTACCAAAATGTAGTATAAATATTGCTATATATAGTATACAACATTCGCTACGTACTCGATACACTCAGTGTTCAAACGTGTTCACCAGTCTACTCAGTGTTCATCGGTCTACTCGTATGTTAACGATCAATTAATTATTTCAGTATTTTGAGTTTTATATCACGCGAAATGTAGATAATTAGATTAAGCTAACTAATTAATGCAAAGCAATCCACAGGCTACTTGCCATGCGAATGTATCATTTATAGAGGATTTTCTGAGGGAAATCGAATTATACTTTAGTTACATTTATCGAAAATTGCGAAATCAACATGCAACCAGCCTTTTACCAGAGTTTTAACAGGGTCGAAGTATCAGTGTTCAACGATTTTAACCCCTCAGCACCTTTTGGGCTTTTGGAGAGTTCGAAACTTTATCTTGTACAGTGTAGTGGAATGATAGAATTCTTACCATTATTTCTTGAAACTTGGCTGTTAATAAAAAATTCGAAACAGATGATAATTGGTCTACATAGTATAAAAGTAAAGAAGACTATAAAAGATTTATTAAAAATTAGGTATAGAACTAGAGAAAATAGAAGAAAATCCAGGTATGAGATATATAACTAAAATTTGTTTAAATTCATTATAGGGTAAATCTGGCCAAAAGAAAAAACATGAAAATTACTGAATATGTTGTGGAATTGGAAGAATTTTATAGAATCATATTAAATGATAAATTTAAAGATTTAAATATGGTATTTATGACTGAAGAATAATGATGAAAGACCATTTTGTAAGAAATAACTTTAATACAAACATGTATATAGGTATTTATACTGCCAGTTCAGCTAGAATGAGACTCTATAAAATTTTGGAAGCATTATAAGATAAAGTACTTTATTATTATACAGATTCTATAATTTATATTGATGATGATACCAGTAAAAGCAAAAACAGGTTGTATGTTAAGAGAATGGACAGATGAACTAGGAAGCGACGAGGTTTTTGTCAAATCATGGATATCAGGTTCGTCCAAAGATTATAGTTGTATTTTAAATAATGGTAAAGAACTTGGAAAAAAGAAAGGGTTTAAGATGAGTCATTAAACTGAAAACAAACTCAATTTTGATGAGAGAAATAAAACAATAACAGGAAAAACTAATTACATAGATGTAGAAATTAGTTAATTTAAAATTCGAAAAGATAGAGATATCGAAGGTCAACAGTATGAATAAAAAATACGCATTAAATTTTGATAAAAGAAGAATTTAAGATAATTATGATACTATCCAAAGTATCATAATTATTTTATTAGTAAAAAAATAAATCAATTAAGAAGATTACATAACATATTAAAAGAAGAATATGATAATTTATGTCGTAGAAAATCAAGTCCTGACTACACAATAGAAACTCTCACTTATGTATATTATTATGTACTTGATAAATATGATATTGAAATTGAAAAATTAAAAAAAAAATAATTTATAGGATTCCTCAGGATTTAGAAATGGTTTTGGAAAAACTGAAGGTTGACTGGAATATTGAATTCAAAAAGCATTAAAAAATAATTCTATAAAACTAGAGATGGAGGAATTCAATAAACTTAAGAGTTTATCCAAAATCCTTAAAATTGAAAGATTTAGATCCTGGATATTATAATGTGATGTCATTGAGAAAAATTCATTCAAATACAACCAAATGATTATCATCTTTTCAAAAAACATGGAGAACTTTCTGATGAAGCAATATATCAAATTAATGATGGAGACTATGTATTTCATTATAAAGGAATCAAAGAAGGACAATATGTCTATAAATTAAAAGAATTAGAATAGAGAAATATTTCCCATTCTTTAAATTCTTCAGGGTCTCCTGCATTTTATTCATTTTTTTCTTAATTTTTTAATATTTTTTGCCTAATTTGAATTTGTGCTGTTTGAAAAAAAGGTACATTTTTTAATTAATTTTATGTTTTTATGTTCTTTTTAAAGTATTTTATGTATTTTTTCATTAATTTTAATGAAACTTTTGCCCACGTTTTTCAGATTTTTTAAAGAACAAAAAATTGTAAAAAAAATGGAGAATGTTAAAAAAATGTGGAAAAACGTTTTGTTTTGGTGAATGTCGTATTTTTTCATTCAAAAAGGTTAAATAGCTCTTAAAATAGCAACCTATGTCCTAAGGTGTCCCATAGTATAGGACACAGGCTGCTTATTTATTTCTATAAAGTAAGAGTGGTAGCTATTGGTTTTAGACATATTTTTTTAAACTTCGTTATTGTCATGCATATGAACTATGAATTTAAACGTTACTGACATTTTTGTATTGGGAGCTTTGAAAAACATGCTGTTCTTTAGCTTTTGGAGGGCAGTGTAGTTAAGACAACGAATGTTTATAGGTGTTCTGAATTACTACATTTCTTTGTTGATTAAATAATTATATATTTTGTACATAATTTATAACAGTTCATGTACTTTATATCCTTTAATGCAAACATTGCTTCTTTTATTTTCTTAAATATCAGTATTGATATTCTACGCTGTTCCGAACTTCCTCATGAAGATTTAGATTATATTCCTCTTGATTAGCAGTTTTAGATCTAATTTTTTAATTAATTTTTAGCAGGCATTGAAGCCATTTAAATTACTTTGACTGAAGTAAAGAAGCCAGTATTGTTGTTTTTAACATGACGATTTCCTAAGCTATGAAAATGCTGTAGGCGAAAAAAGGGAGATGTTTATTTCTAGATATAGCTTTCATAATGCAATTATTTTCTAAATGTATCAAATGTGTTATAAACGTAACGTAACAAGCAAACGTTTAAAATCAAAATTCTGTTTACCAAATTTTCCAATTCATTTATAAATTTCATGACCTGAAACAGTTTATTTATACAGACTTCATTTGCATAGTATTGTTTTAATAAATATTTCAACAATGCTATTCAATTTCTGTAAAGATATTCATTGCTTTCATACATGTTTGAACTTTCATGTGTATGGAATCTCATTGACATGAAAATCATGCTTCACCTGACGAATCCATTGTCTGAGAATTCTGGCAAAAGATTGCAAAATTAAACTTAATTTGAAAGTCTATAACTCTAGTAAATACAACAAAGGTTAAACCCAAACAGATGGCTTATTTAGTAAAAATAAGTAGTTACATTTAATCACGAGGCGAGGCAAGTCGAAGAGAAATGACTTTGAAAAGCTTATTCTAAAATAGTGAACTATAGCTAAGTCAGATGGCATTCATCAAATCAGCCTAGATTACATGTAGGCAGAAATACGAAAGCAGGATAACTGGTTCTGTTATCCAGAACTTTTCTTCGTGACTTAAAAAATTTCCCTGCTTATTTAAATACCACTTAATTTATATTTCTGGTGGAGCTGAGAGAAGAAACAAAAGTACAGAGAAATTTAACATGAAAGATAGTGCTAACTAAAATAAAGCTTTCCAGAATTTTGCACTTCTTGTATGTTTTGAACTACATTTCTACAATTATAAACCAGTGGGAAATTTTTTGAATATTTATTGTTCCTTGTAATCTTCTCGCATTATACCTTCTGAGATTTTACCCAGGTTTAGGCTGTTTTTTATTACTTAATTTTTTTTTTGAATTTGTCGCCTGTTGCAACATTCTTTGTCTAGAAAATCTTTCAGACAACTAATCTTTCTGCCAACATAAAATAAAAAAAAGATATTTTCAATGATATATATTATATATCATTGAAATTGTGTGTGTGTATATACACACATATATATATATATATATATATATATGTGTGTGTGTGTGTATGTGTGAAATTCAGTTCTGAGAAACTCCACTTGCATTTTATTCTGATGTGGACAAATAATTAACAAAGAAAATCGAATTCCGCATTTTATAATATTTATGCAGTTAAAGTAACATATTATAAGTTAATAAAAGAAAACGTAAAGTAAAACCTGGCTTTAAAAAAAGTATTAAAATCATTTAATTTCGGAATCGCATGGGAAGAACGCCATTTGCTCCTTATCCTTTTATTTATTTGTTTTTTGTTTCAAAATCCATTTTCCGGTATTTTTTTCTTCATTTTATAAAGTCAAGTATTCTTTTATTATCTTTAGCACGACATATTCTGGAATTCTTCTCCTCCCCCCATGCATATGCTTTTCTTTGCTTTGATCAACATTTTTAATGTGTAGAAAGAAATTTATTCTTGAGATGTCTAGTTTGTACCGAAACCGTACATGTTTATTAATTTTAAAAAACACTTTTTTGCACTATAACGAAACAGATAGGCAAATGTTAACAAAAAAGAAAGAAAGAAAGAATATGTGAAAATTAAAATTTGCAAACTAACAAATCAAACTTTGCAACACATAGAAAATGGAAACGGTTAAAAAGGATAGATTTCAGATTTTTAATGGCCTTCTAAAGATGTTTGTTAAGGTTTTTAATGTTCTCGTTGAGTTCGCAGTGCACAAGTCTACTGTTACACTGACATCTGCTAACGAGTTTTTTCCTTTTTTCAGATTTATTATTAAATAAAGATTTCTCGCACTTATGCAATGACAATTGAACAGCAAAATAAAAAAAAATTGCATTTTAAAACAGCATAGCACATGTTTAGAATATCCAATGCAGTGTTAAGTGTCGGCATGCATTTTTTCAGCCTTTTTTGTTTCTCATAGTAATGTTCTTTTTCTTAGTAAAAGGGCTTGCAAAACATTTTTGTTCTTTTATTATTAACGTTTTGTGCGTTTTGTGTCTACTAACGTGTCTTAGTAACGCTGTGTGTTTTATTATTAACTTTATTTGTTAAATATCCCGTTCTTCGCCCTTACACCACAAAAAAATTTAATTCGACGGCTAACTCGCAAAAAATTGAAAAACATAATGCTAACATGCAGATTCTTCATTATTTCATTTCTTTAAACATAATACAAGGTGATGATATTTGGTGGCAACAATTTGAAATGTGATTCCTAGTTTATTGTAAACCGATGCAAAATCCCATCTAGAGACTAATGAGTCTTTTTGAGTTAAGAATTAAAAATATGTTTTTCAAGGCTTTTCTGTAAAATGCATATTATTTTCTTTCAAAAGCGTTTCTTAAAATACTAGAGCTGTAGCTCAACCTGTAAAATATAACCATTTTGCCATACTGCATATACATCATGTCTATGAAAGGTATTATTCTGTCTTCATAGTTTCAGCCATTGAATACATTTATTACATGCATTTAATACATTTAATATATTCATGCATTTACATTTTGCCATACTGCATATACATTATGTCTATAAAAGGTATTTTTATGTCTTCATACTTCCAGCCATTGAATACATTTATTACATGCATTTAATACATTTAATATATTCATGCTTTGAATAAATATATAAAATGCTTTGAATGAGGCAGATATTCAAGTTTGGACTATTTTTAAATTTCTCAAGGCTGTTTTATAGGAATGTAGCTGCCATATTATGAGAGTCCCGTTTCTTACTGCTTTATTTAACAAAAAAATATATTGATTCTAAAGTAAAAAGCACGAAGAATTTGACTTCAAAAAATATAGCAAAATA
>KK117931.1:36247-74583 GCA_000611955.2 Stegodyphus mimosarum
AAATTATTTTTTTTTTTTTTTTTTTTTTTTTTTTTTTTTTTTTTTTTTTTTAATATTGTCGACGCACGCAATTAGTATGTAGCAGTGTGAATCTAAACCTGTACATCTACATGTATAGCCTGTATAAGTAATCATATGTCCATCTGTTTACAACAATTACAGCATGTAATTAATGTTAGTTTGCACCTATTAGTAAGCAATGATATTAGTATGCAATTACTATAAGCATATAACTTTGCAACTGAAATAAGATGGAAACAATGTCAATAGGCAAATACAAGTTCCACAGTATATGTAAGAACTGTGTGTATCCATGAATCTAAATGTATAGTGCTCCTCATATGTACACAACACATTGCAAATTGTAATTACATGTAAATTATCCTTAATATGCACCCATTTTGTAACTGTAAAGGCTTCAGTGTATTAATGGTATTAATGTCCTGCATCAGTACAGGTATAGTAACTGTTGTTGTCAATACAAAGGTAATAGTGTAACAGTTTGTATTAGTGTATTATAACTGCAAAAGATAGTATCTAAAATCGTCTACTGTACTGTAAAATAGTCATAAATTAACTTGTATATCATATATTACCAAAGCTTGTAATTAGAATGTATCAGTGTGTATTTAAATTTGTGAACTCTATATGTACAGTCTGTATAAGTAATCCTACGCCCATTTGTTTTTTTTTTATTTTTTAACAATTACAGCATGTAATTAATGTCAGCTTGCATCAAATAGTACACAATGACGTCTGTATACTGTACACTGCAAATTGTAAATACTTGTAAATAATTCTTAATATGCACCAATCTTGTAACTGTAGGGTTCCAGTGCAAAGGTATCAATATATTAATGGTACCAGTGTATAGTAACTGTACAGGTGTAATAACTGTTAATGTCAACTTAACGGTATTAGTGTCAAGGCATCAATGTATTGTAACCGTATAGCATTATAAGTGTAATCATCTACTGTATTTTGAAATAGTCACAAAGTAACTTGCATATTACACACTATTGTCAATGCATGTAATCAGTATGTATCAATATGTATCTGAACTCGCAAATCTTCACGTAAAGTCTGTATGTAACATCAGTCTGTTTATACCAGCCCTTGTAAGGCCATGTGTTTGCTCTGGATAAAGGGGGACGTGGTGCTATACCAAATAACCTAATGGTAGAGTGCCGGTGCCCACGTCCTCCGTCGCATATCGCATATTAAGTGTTGCCATACATTACTCAGATTTAAGCTTAATTTAAGTACTGTCCTATATTGTCTTTGATTCACATCACGTATATTCTGTCAGACAAGATTTACGCAAATTAAAGCATACGCAAGAGATCTTGAAAGCTAGACATAGTTAACAATAAGATATATCTTGCTGAGTGAGAAGAACTTTGTTATTGGTAATTTTGCTAGCACCGATCCACCTCTCTAGGTGAGAAAGTCTAAGAATCGGTAGGAAGTTATACAGAGACCCGTTGCTATCAATGGTTGGTAAGTGCTCCTTTCTATAGTAATTAGCTAAGGATAAATGCCAAATGTATGGAAGGTTTTGATTTTTGGTACTTTCACATTTCAAAGCAAGTCGCTTAATATTTGTCAGTTCTAATCGGTAAGTAATCCATCTTTTAGTTTTGGAAATTCCCGCTTTAGTTGTAACCTCAAGAAATTGTAAAATTAAGTTTATTAAATTATAATTTTCTGCCGTGCAATTTGATTGGAATCAGAAGGATAACGTGTCGCATTTAGAAAATAAGTCTTAGCAAAATACAAGTGAATGCGTTTAAGAATAGCTAGGAGCCTGTACTGTTACGATCGCTCAGCACTGGCAGTTCGACCCGGAATCGACGCATACGAACCATATGAATACGAACCAGAACCAGATTCTCGTAGAAATCTGCAACGAAAGCATCTTTGTTCTGAAAAAACAGCCCTCGAGTGCTTTTCGATATTCAAATAATCATACAAGAACAGTTAAGTAGTAGAGTTACAACATACATAACTTTATATATTACAAACAAAAATGATGAGCATCCGAAGTTTTGTAAATTTTCTATTTGTATATTTTAATATCAAATTACCTTAGAAGAAAACCAAGTCGAATTACTTTTAAAGTACATGTTGCTTTAAATACTGAATCCCAGTTTTTTGTGGAAGATAATAACCTTTTATGACTAGTAAATGAACAAACATAAACGGGAACATATGCATAGCAGATTAATGAACCAAGCGGACTATCCATAAATGCCAGCCTGGAAGCGATTATCCTTGAGTGGCTAATATAAGCATATGCTTAATTAGAAATTCCATGATTTATGCAACAGAGTTGTTAAACATCTAAACACCAATTCAATTAGTAACGCTTAACAGCACTGAGGAGAACATAGTACGTCGACACCTCACAAGCACTTCAAGTCTCCTTCTGTGCTGCTCGGTCGCTGATTAAAATTCTAAATCCGAGCTCTCTAAATAATTAGCTGTTGCTCCGAAACTCACTCTTTAAGACCAGATAACAAATGCAGGGTAACGTGCTCTCAGCAACAAAATAGCAAAACCGTTACTACGTAGTAGCTATTTATTCTTACACCCCATTCTGTGGCCGCTGGAGAAGAGTATAAAAAAAATCTCGATAATACCAATCGAAAGATAAAAGTCTCAGTTATTTATAGAGTTCTCTCCTAACTAACCAAATGAAAGTCTCTCTTTAAATCTTCCCCGAACTTAATTTTGCATAGGGGACGTGGATTTCTAATTAGGATGGAGAGAGGAAAAGTATTGCCCGTGTGAAAAATCGCCAAGTGTAGCCCCAAGAGGCACTTTCAATTAGGCAAAAGTCTCAATTAGGGGAAGGTGCAGTAAATTGAAAAGTCGAGGGAAATTTCAAAGACGGTTGCCTGAAGGTCTGTCCATTTCTTTCAGCATTCGTAACGGAGGAAAAAGTCTTCTTGAAAGGAAAGATTAAAACAAGAGTTGTAAATCTTGAAATGTAGAAGTGAAATGTGGTAGGAATTGTTGTGAATATTTTAGGAGCTCTTATTTATTCATAAATGTCTTATCTCGTAAGTGCTTTGAGCACATATTTTGCAAAATCGCAAGGATGGTTTGCTTTTGAATTTAAAAATTTTTGCTCCTATTTATAAAGCTCGAATTTTAAACACGTTTAAAAATTTTATATTTTGAAAAAGAGAAATGACATCATTACTAAATGTGTAAACATTTATGCCAGTGTAAATTAGTATTTATTTATATTTGCTTCGCATTCGTTTGGTTATGAATGTATTTGTTTTATGCTTTGAGTTGTTGTGGGTTTGTACATGCCAGGTGATTCAAAAGTGATAGAAAAGTGAAAACTCAATAATTCGAAAAATAGAGACAGCAAGACAATGCGGTTTTCACAGAAATGCACAGATAACACAAAAAAGACTTGAGAGTTATTTTAGTTATTAAGGATTTTGTAGCAGAATAGTTACTTTTTCATCAATAACTAGTGCTTCAGTTGTATTAAAACACAGTTCGAAACGCATCTAGAATTGCAAATGTTAGCGTGACACTATCATTCATTAGAATGGCCGTCAGACGTTGCACAGCATCGATGAAAGTTCAGGTACAATCTTATCATATGATGGCGAATAACTTCTTTTAGTGAATAACGTCGGCCGACTTCTATACATTCGGACTTAGTTCGTGAATAGTTCATAAGCAAAAGTCACAAAGTGTAAGGTCTGGCAATATTGGTGGTCATTCATGCGGATAAACGCGACTAAGGATATATTCATCATGCTAAGCAAGATTTTCACAAAAATACTTTGTCCTCCATTAATGTTAAACCATAGGGCATATTGCTATCTCTTTAAAGCACTGCATAACTGCTCGATACCCCTGTGGACTTCGTCAAAGAAATGAAGTGTATAATAAACGACACAGCCAATAAAGAACACGCTTTATCTTTGGCTGAAACAAAGGGATTTCCGTTATCGCTTACAGGTTCTCTGTTGCCCAGATGGAGCTGCTGTGCGCATTTGCACTTTCATTAAGCGAAAGTATGCTTCATTGGTCCACAGGGCGTTTAACAGCCAGTCCACAATTGCTTTCCATTTGTTGAAAAGGACCACTTTTCAAATACATGACGAAATAGGCTAGTTTTATTTTCTGTAGATGTTTGATTTTGTAAGAATACATCTTGAAGATAATCTTGAATGCTTGTCGCAACCTTATCAGGACTTAGTGCTCTGTGTATACTCTTTGCAAACATGGTGAATTACTTACAAGGTTCTTATCCTCAAATTCTAAGTCCTGAACTGGAACAGGGAGCGGAAGGTACGCTATGTTCTGATGTAACTGCTGGGCTGGAGAATAACTGCACGTGAAAGGGATTTGAAATCCTCTTTTATTAAATCACTAGTAATTACAAAACTTCCCAACTCGGAAGAGATACAGAAAGTAAAAGACCACACTTGGGTCTTAACGTAACAATCAAATAATTTTAAAACTAAACCTAAAACTAACAATCAAATTTTAAAACTAAACCTAAAATAGAAATTAAAACAACTTTGCTTCGCAGAGCAATTCGCGAAAGTTGGCCTCTACCAAAAAGGGTGCGTAGCAAGGTATACTAAATACTACCGCACTTTAATTTATTTTACAATGCAATCACGTAGTAAGCACTATGGCTTATAAATTTAAACTGCTAGCTGGTCAGGCGAACGTTGAGCAGCGTGACCGTGATCTGAGGCAAAGCTCTCACACACCGAGAGGTTTTTTTCCTCTGGCTTAAATAGTGCTTGGCTGAACTTCAAAAATTAGCATAAGCTAAAAACGCGCGCTTCTTCTGACAGGAAGTTGAAGCAGAGAGGAGATAGAAAAGATTTAAATTAAAATAAACTTGGTTAGTTTAACTAAAACCTTACAACTTAAGAAACCAGTTCTCCGGTACTGCTGCAACTCCACCTTGCAATGAAAATACTACTATCTGGCAGTAGCCCTGTTATTGACAAAATCGCATGTCTTTCTGTTAAAACTGTATCGTGTTATTGCTTATATTTCGCAAGTTCCTGAAATTTTAGTTTTTCTGTTACTTTTAGATTACACGGTCCTTGCATTGCATTTTGCATTCCTTTCTGTTGTAAGTTCGATATATTCATTTTGCATTTTGTAGATATGATTGTGATCATTACTGAACGAGAAATTTTTATTTGAAAAATCACACGTTCATGCCCCGGCTATCGAACTGTATTTTTACACTGACACTTCGAAGTGTAAATATGTGCGTGTGTGTGTATTTCTGTCAATTTCTTACCTTGTTTTATTTTATTATATGACTCCGTTGCAAATATTTACAGACTCAAGTAAATTACATGTTTAAAACATTTTGGAAATATGTAAAATATATTCTTTTAAAACACATGTGCCTCGCATCTGAGCAAATATTTAACAAAAATATAAATTTGTCTCTAAAAAAAAATAAAAACCGAAAATATTTGTGTCCCAAAAATTTACAGACAATTTTAATTTTATGTGAACTGATTAGCAACAATCATGGTGGGGAACTTGAGCCTTTTGTACAATAATGCCCTCATTCATACCTCCAATTTAGAAAAGAAAGAAACATCATTTAAACTGCGTTTAGGCATGCCTAAACCTACACATCTTTCCGACGCAGAAGTTAATGGCATTCTAAACTTTAAATTACACGGTAGGTATTTTAAAGAAATTTTGACATTTTTGAATCGATCTGTGAGCATGATTTATTGTCTAATGTCTCATAATACGCCACGTCAACAAAAATCACGTTGAGGAAAACTACGAGTGACAGATAGTCGAATACAAAGAATGGAACACAGGAAAAGTCGATTCGCCAAATTATAATTGTGGATTGCACATATCCAGAAACACTGTTCATAAGCGAATCAGGGAATCCGTGTATGTGATTCACATAAAAGTGGCTCGATCGTTACCGTTTTCAAAGCTTCACAAACGAATAAAATTATGATGAATCCGTAACCACATGGCATATGATGACAAACTGATCTCTGTCATTTTTATTAGTAAAGAAAAGAAAAATCTAGGAGGTCCTGACGGGTATTCATATTACTACGTGACTTAGGAAAAGACCCTCTGAGCTAGTTCAGTAGGAACAACGAAGATGGTTCTGTTATGATGCGGGCAGCTTTCGGTTGCGACGGGAAAGTGAGTTTCACCTTTGTATTAGATGGTCGGCAATATTCGTCTAAATACATAGAAACGCTAAAAGACAATCTTATGGAACTTCCTGAAACATTAGAGGATAAAATTGGGTGTGCCTGTATGACAATAGTCCCATTCCTACCACTAATGCTGCAAAAGACTACTTAGACGTGAAAAATGTCATTGTTCTTTAGTGGTTAGCAATGAGACTCGATCTTAACCTGATTGAGGATGTGTGAGTTATTATGTCTGGGAGAGTTAACAAGAATGAAAGGCAGTTCTCTGTAAATGCTTTAAAAGCAGCCATCGACAACGCACAGTGCAATTCCTCTTCATTTAAAAGTTGTAGGATTTCAAACTTCTTATAAAAATTAGACCTCTCGCATATCTGCTTGGGTAAACTAAGTTTCAAGCATACTTACCTGATTTCATTCCACATTCTATTCTTTCAGATAAAAGTTCTTTTATTGCTGTGAACTTTTATCATTGTGTGCTTTTTGATTAAAAGAAATCTGAGCAATCGCTGTTTCGTCTCTATAATATTCATACAAACATTTACACTTCAGCAATTAAAAAGGAAAAAAAAAATTCTTGAACATCACAAATTATTAAACGGCTATTTTTTCCAATATATACTTTTAAAATGTTTTCTGATTCTAATTTCATATTCACTGCAAATGCCTATTAAAGAAGAGCGAGATTTTTAATATTTTTCGGAGAAAATTCAGAAGTTTAAGAACCATCCTTTGAATTATATCCTTTAAAGAATCGCAGTTTCAATGTCAGTCCTGCTTCATATTTCTAAAAAGGGTAATTACTCATATAAACAGACTACACTTTTATATGGGACTCTTAAAAAGTTCAAAACTAAGATTAGCCATCTTTAAGTTAAATATACAATACAATAGAAACCTAGAAGGAAAAGAATCGCCTCCAGCGAACTAAGGAATAATAATAAATTGCGTTAAATTCATTGGCAAATAACGAATATTCTCTTCTAACACGAAGGAAGGGGTTTCATTTGGTTTATTTTATTACTGCAAAGCAATCAAGGACTATTCTCCTAAAGGAAGGGATGAATTCGTGGAGGAATTTGTAATGGAAACTAGCTCGTATCCACATTAAACATGAACTAAAACACGAAATCGCCCATGCAAGTAAACCCGCTCGCCGAACTGAACTACCACAGCATAACAACTTATCCGCTCGACCGCTATTAAGCAGAGAGGAAAGAAAGAAGTTTATTTAGCACGCATTTCGTCAAATGATGCTGCCACTCATTCGCATGTACGTAAAGCGGCAGAACGGAAGAGGTGAGAAGCATACAACTCGTTTCGTTTTGAATTTCTGATATTAAAGTCGATGATTCAGTAAAAAACTGCAGGTGAAGCACACTTATAAGGAAGGAATTTACTGTATGAATGAGTTAAGAAAGAATAAATATTTTTTCTGATTTCTAAACTTATGGCCATGCACAGCATGTATTGCATGCGCTGAAACGATAGCTATGAATGTGAAAAATATATCATGATCGTGAGAAATATATCATTAATATATAATCATTACTTTAATAAATTGCGTTAAACTCATTGGCAAATAACGAATATTCTCTTCTAACATTAGTAAATATAGGTATTTTTTCCATAATATTTTGGAATTTTTGTACATCCGAATTTAACTTTAAGATTTTCCTTGATACCAGTAATGAATGAAATTACCAAACCTTTTATCTCAAATATCAGTTCACAGTTTTCTATTGTACTGCAAATGCAGGAAAATCATTTTTCTGTTTACACTCAAATAGTTGAAATAAGTTTCATTGAAGTTACTATACATTTAATACTGAAAAATCAATCACCACTGGTGTCTTACATTAGCAAACGCCATATTCTTAAAACTGTGACTAAAAAAAATATTCTTAATCGTAGACAAATACTTTCCACTTTTGTGATTGTTATAAAGAGAGTCATGGCTGAATCTTTATCCTCACAGAAGATTTGATCAATGTCTTTTTAGAAAATTCAAAGAATACTTCTTTATTTTGGCAATGAACAGCTTCTAAAAGCCGAATCAGTCTAAAAGTCGAATCAAATTTAACACAAATTTTTCTTTAAGGAAATATGGAAGGAAATATGGAAGCAAATCAATGAAATTCTATTTCTTCTCTAACTCATATTTATAGGGCGTCATGTCAGTATGGTTGAAAAATGGGCTTTTTATTACCAAATTTTATAAAAATTATTCCACAACATGATTTAAAGTAATTTAAGCCAAGTGAAGTTTCCTCTGGAAATGTACGACAAGTAAAGTAATTGCAAGCAACTGGGGCTGGAGATTCTTTTTTTTTTCGAAAGGCTAGAAAAAAAATGCCTGTCGTCATATATATCTTCGAAGCAAAATGCACCCGTTCCTATGCTTAGAGCCGAAAGTAAGATTTTCCAATCAGGAAAGGTTTTTTTGATTCGTACGAACTGCCAGAGAGCAAATAAAAGACACAAGTGAACAATCAAATCTTTATGGGCAGTGATCAGATTCTGTTATTGGAAATTCCCAGTACATGGATTTGTAGTTTAGTGATAAAATGTGATTAAATCATTCACGTTCAATATATCCTTTCACATTTGTACTGTATATGATATTTTCAAATGAATATAAAATAATCATATGAAAATATATAGTATATAAGAAATATATAGTAATGAAATACCGCTTTTTTACAATGCGCTTTGTCGTGGTGTTAGTGGTTATCATATGCAGTTAGGAGTTAGAAGATTCTTAGATCGATTCCAAGCGACAGTACCTTTGATTTTAAGATCTTCAGACTTGAAAAGTATCAATCCTGTTTTACAGAGGCACTCAAACTGCAGATATAACTTGCGTTAGTGTTTCTTTAATGTAATCGCAATATGCATACATGTACCTTATTATTAACCTAATTTTATACATTTCCCTTCCTTCGTAATGTGTAATGTTTAAATAGTTGTACTGATTTTATATTTACATTTGTACCGCTGCTTTTATTATATTTGTATGCTCAACTTATACTGTAATAGTGAAAGATATCTAAAATATGTATTGTACGTATTAGCAGACCTAGGTAACGTATTGCGAATTTAAAAAGCTTATAGTATCTACATATATTTTTCTTTTCTTTTTAAACTTAATTTTTTATCTGCTGATATGCACACGTTGTAGCAGGTGCGTTGATTTGTCCGTTGTAGCAGACACGATCATGGTGTCTTCTTGAAAGTAGCAGCAACTTTCCAACACTCAAGATAAGCCATCATCAGCAATTTTCCCTTAGTCCCAATAACAATATCGCCATTATGAACTTTCTCTCCTTATACCGGGCCTTCTTTCAATACTCTTCACTTTATATGTCAAGTCCCGGAGAACATTGCAATAAGTCTAGTTTTTTCTTTACACCATTGAACACGGTGCAAAGCCTGACGAGCACCTAACCCACTGGACCAGCTATTCTGTCGATAGAGAAAAGAAAGAACGTGGTGTCCGAAAGGAAAATTTGGTTCATGATAATACGTCGCAAATGGAATTCTGTAGACCGAATTTTGAGTTTTATGCCAGTCACCCTTTAAGATAAAGGATGTAAGGAATTATTACATTCCTTCCTGTGGGTTCTTGTCTTTAAGTAGTTAGCAGATTCTGCTAGCAAATGAAAGATTCATGGTTCGAATCCTGACGAAAGCATATTTGATCTCTCATATTTACTAGCTTAAAAGATGGTTACTTCAAGTGGACAATTAAAAATATAGTGGATGATAATTCATCACTGCGTTGATTTTGTCAAATGGCTCTCTTGTTTTTTCCCTATTGCCATTAATTAGGGGGTGAGGAAATATTGTATTTTCCCTGTGTGGATTCTTGTGGCTTAAGTGGTTAGCATGTCAAGCTAACAGTTGGAGATTTCATGGTTCCAATCGTGGTGATAGGATAGTTGACTAACTTTCCCAATTGAAATTTAAGTTTCTATGACTTCGAAAATCATGGAAAATTACTAGTTTCCTTCAAAATAATGAGGAATAATATTAAATATAGAACAGCTGTTTTTCTAACACAAAAGTATCTTCAATTACATATAGTATTTTTAATTTGGAATAATTATATTCTGTCTAAAACCTATGATAAAAAAGCATGCCTCGAGAGCGCATTTGTGCCCTGAAGAGTAAGCAAGTTAACTTAATTTGTTTCTACCTGTAACTTTAAGAGACTACGAAACACTCCAGGGTACTAAGTACACTCAGGACACTGAGAATGAGAAAAAAATAAGAAAGAGGGAAGATAGCCTTGTTATCTCAATTAGGGAAGTATTTAACAAGTGATAAGTGGAAGATCGAATGTCTGGGTCTAGCTCCAGGAGTAGAATCCTACAAATAAAACGTTGAAGTAATTTCTAAACAACTCTGCGTCATAAATTTCACAAATAAATAAGTTTCGGATTTTGAATATTATTAAGGACACTTAACCGAGTTTAATTTCTTTGTGAGGAAATTAAAAGCCTTCAAATTTAATCCGAAAGCAAACATTCGTTGGACCATCCTTCATTTTGGGATTTTCTTTGTTCACTTGATATATGCCTTTTTTAATAATTTTTTCCGACAAACTTCTTTCTAGCACTACATTTTATGGAAATATTAGATATTAAAGCTTTAAAAATTGAACTTTAAAAAGAAGCATAAGTGGATTACTGCTTTCAAGAAGTTTACTTTAATTTTGAGTTGATTGGACTCATTTTAATTTCATAAGATATTTGCAGACTTGTAACCACTCTCGGCATAATCTAAATACAAATAAGAGTAAATATTTAACATACGAGAAAAATAATCGAATCGAACGATGAAAGAATCTGTCACGCAAATAAAATGGTGAGTTTATATTACTAAAAAATCGTCAAGTATAATTCGAATTGTGAGGGCTTTTTATAAATATGGATATTACCAAACAATCCGAAACATCTTTCAAATGCGTTACTCATCGAGTTATCGTTTAAGCTTAAAGTAACAGAACTCAAAACAATAACAGATTAAGCAAACTCATTAAGCAAACTCATTAAGCAAACTCAAAACAATAACCGAGTAACAACCAATATTTATTTGGCAAGGGTTACAATAATTACAACAGTGATAAATAAATAACTCATAAATAAGATAGAATAACACGCCGAACACGCATTAATCTAGATCAGTCAAACAACAAAAATCAGCTTTATATTTGCAAATTTTTACAGTAATAGTTTCGAGGGTTTCACCGAACCATGGAACCTCAGCTGAGGATAATGGTTCGATAAAACCATCGAAACTAGTCCTGTAATAATTTGCAAATATAACGCTGATTTTTGCTGTTTGAATATTCTCGATTATCACTTATAAATATTTGCGATGAAAAAAGCTTTCTAAATTGAGATCTTAATGTATGCAAATTAATATATTACAAATGCGTTATAATTTTTGAACACGAGAAGAACTTTAAATAAGAAAGATCTGAATTCAAACCTTAACTAAACCCATCCTAAAACTTAGTATTTAGAAATTCAAGTCAGGCAGCATCGAAGGTAACTAAGCATAACTACTAAAAAACGAGAATCCAATTTCCTACTCCTGAAACGACTCAGCATTTGTCAAACAAAGGATTTTTTCCAAATCAATTTGTTTGGCATTCACTCACATCTTTTCATGAGAGAAAAAAAAATTAGCAGAAGTTATAAATGATTTTGTGATGCTCTAAACCTTGAGGCCTTTCATCTGGGCTTTGTCAATCTAAATGAGAATTAAGCTGTGAGGATAGGGCTTTACCATTATGGAAGCAGTAATATGGTCAGAACCAAATCCTCTTCATAGTAAATCAGATTTCTTACAATTCGATGTAATCAATGTTTTTTCTTAGTTGCAAAAGTAAAGAAATTTTCAGAAGCTCTTCAATGTAGAATCACTGGAACCGTAGCACAAACTCAAAGAAATTTTCAGGTGAATGGGAAACACTAAAATCAAAGTTAAGATATCACTTTTTAAAACGCCAATTCAATAATTGTTAAATCCTTCGCACCATGTTGTTAGATTTCAGTGTGCATGGATTCACAATTTTACCGTTAGCTCTGTATATTCTGCAATATTAGGTACCACTGATTTTCTTACACGAGTACGGTGATGGAGGTGATGTTTCCAGGTTCATCCAACCAAGAACTCAATACGATTTAATTTAAAATCCAATGAATCTCTACCTGAGAATTAATATAAAAATACAGGTGACAATCTGCTTCACTAAACGTGAAGTTAATGATGTCCATAGCAATACAATACCTATTTAATTCTGTTTCAAAGTGAATTTCTAACACAGTATTTGAAACAAAATATGCCTTCGTTATATAACTAGAAGTACGCTCGAAGCGCATTCGGGAGTCTGGAGTTCGAGTGCCGGTGACATCACTGCGGATTTCTCCAGTTTCGTGTCTTCGAAAAAAGTCTAATGACTATACAAGTGGCACCTGAACCAAAAGGTGGAGAACGATAATTTATCACTACCAGGATTTGGCGATTGGATCCTTTAATCACCAGTCGCCCTTTAAAAGAGGGGCATGCCCTCGTGGTTAATTGGGATCACGCTTGACGCGTATTCAGGAAGTCAGGAGTTTGAATGCCGATGGAGGCATTGCTCATTTTTTACGTTTCTTCATCCATACAAAATAATAACTCTGCAAACTTTGTTAAGAAAAAACTTATCAAACGTAGCGAATGTTTCAATGAATTAATTTTCTTGCCTGCATAAATCACATTAAAATATATATTTTATCCTCTTTTCAATTATCGTCTTAGGCGTATGGATATTATGGAAGAAAGGAAATTTTTTAAGCGCAGTTCCATTTAGTTTCAATAATTTCAGTTTTGTTTTACTGTGCGCTTAGTTGTAGCTGAAATCTATGTTATTCGCTTTCAAATAATTTTCCTGTGTGTAAAGCTATCATCTAGTACGAAATTTAATTAAACTCTAAATTACCTTGAAAGAATTATTATTTCTGTAATAATTAAATAAAAATTCTTAGATTATTAAGGTAGTATATAAGCTAATAAAAACTGCAGTTTTAGGAAATTTTGCGTTTTTTCAGCATGAAATAAAATAGCACAAGATATAGATAACGAAAAATTACTTTGAAATCTAAGAAGCACACTGTATCTGAGCGACAAGGGAAATTCAAAAAGAAGCTATACATGCAAAAAGCGCATAATAAATCTCCATCAAAAAATGATAAATTTAAAAGATCAGATATGTAAATTATTCTTCTTGAAAAAGCGAAATAAGTGAAGATATCAAATCCTTTTGTCTTTATTATATTGATGAAAAGTATAAAATAAATTACCATATTATAAATGAGAATTGCTTCATTTTTAAAAAACTAAGCTTAAAGAAGTACAATGCAGTTTATTATTCCACAAAAGAAATCTTTAATTATTAAAGTTTTTCAATACTATATTTCTGAACTGAGTAATGTTAATTAAAATGCAACTCAGTCTTATATTACATGCGAAATAAAGTGATAGTTAAGATATAAATTAACTAATTAAATTTAGTTTGTGAATATTATTTTGTTTCATATTCACTAGTCAGTCTTCAATATTCCTCTTTACGTTTTATTCTTAAGAGATTTTTGCTTTTTTATTTACAAGCAAAACGTATTTTTATGGATGCTCCAATAATGTTTCTAAAAATAAAACAAAATAAATGTTTATTCACGATTTGTTATTGGATAAATGTCTTACAAAAAGTGTTTACATATTTTAGAGCGATTTTCGAGCTTTTTAATTAAATAAAAGCGAAAAACTGTAAAGATTGCTTTTTAAATGAATGAGCCATTTTTTCAAAACTATAAGCCTGCATTGGGATTTCAATGCAACAGAATCTGAAACCTTTCAGATTTCTTTTGCTTAATTTTTAATTATTTATTACTTTCCTTTGTAAAGACATTAAGTTTTTTCGGAAGCAGGAGGGATGAATAAATGAGCAACGCTTTCGCCGGTAATCGAACCACGGACCTCTCGGGCACACGTCGAGCGTGCTGACCACTACACCACGAAGGTAATCGAAGAAGGCGGGAAAAATACCTCATACCTTATTTATTATTGTTAATTTTTTATGGCTATGTAGAGTGGTACGGCACTTTTTATTTTAGAATTTAAGGTACCTTTCTGTCTAATGTGAAACGGAAATTTCAGTTATGTTACATAAAATTCATGCATTATCAGATGTCACAGACTGAAACGAGATGAATCCTGAATTTTCCTAAATCCAAATCTTAATCCTAGAAAGTTGTAAAAATCATCAAATTTTTCGAATTTCTAGAATCTTTCGTTAGATAATAGCAATAATAAGGCGAGAAGAAAAGTTAGTACTGCAAATTTTCATTCAAGCAATTCAAATAAAATCCGCATTTAAGGAACAACACATTTAAGAATGCTGTTTTTAAAAATGACCACAGTTCAAGATACCAATAAATTTTGCAAATGAACTGTGTAATTAAAGCTCTGAATCAAGAAATTAATTTAATCAATTTAAATACACAGAAAATAGCAAATAATTCGAATTTCAATTTAGTACGTACTAAATTCATGTGCGCGAAGCAACATTTTTACATCGTTGCATGAGTTGCTAAAATAACTCAGGACCTTTTTACCAGCAGTGCTTCTATGCGTAGAGCTAATGAAACTACTGAGTAGTCCATTTTCAGAATTTGAAAGAAAGTAATAAGAGGCTGAATCTAAGCTTAAAATGTAGGGTGTAGGTTGGAATCCAGCGTAATTCCGTGCAACTTGATGACTGTTTTCCAGAAAATAGCTAGGGTTATGAAAAAAACTCATTAAACAATGCTACAGTTGGACTTTCTCATTTCCTTTCAAAGCTCACCAGTGGCTGAGTAAGACTGCTGAATATTAGTACTTCGACCTGGCTGCATGGTTGGTTTTTACCATGTATATGAATACAAGCCAGTTTCTCTTAAAAAGTCCTTCACGAAGGTATCCCTCCTCTTAGACATATAGCCGTCATATTTTTGTTATATTTAGCTAGCTTAACCAAACCTAATCTCATTTTCTTTTGTGACATAAAAAGAGGAATACGTCTAGGCATATGTGGCATTTTTACTCGACCTTGTATATTTCCAACTTTATAGTTGTTTTCAAATAGGATATTTCAATAAATGTACTTAAATGGAAAAGTGGTATTACTATTTGTAAGATAGCTAACCATTGCATTGTACTTTATAGCTCTTACGCTTTCTGAAGCCCATCATATTTTGTATTTAGTATACGTAGTATTATTATACCCATTTTGTAAAGAAATTTTAAATATATACTTGTAAGGTTATACGATCGTAAAATATGCTTTAAAATTTAAATGTACACTTTGAAGTCAAATTTAGGTTTTAAATGATTTGAACTTTATAAATCAATGTTAGCATTAATATTTACATTTAATTCCACGTTTATCTAGATGCATATCATGCATTGTCTACAACAGTGCGCCTCCACCTTATGCAATACAATACTCTGATTAATTGTAAAACAACTCCATGGAAACATGTACTCTCTTCAAGAGCCTTGTATGTTCATGTTCTTTCACTATTGGTATCAATTCATTCTTAACTTTAATATGCATTTTGTGCTACCCAGAAATATATCGGGAATTGAAGTTTGCATTTATATTGTCTACAATAGTGTGCATTTATATTATTTTTACCTACATATGAAGACAACTAACTATATAGCATTGCGCTTCATAGTTCTTAACCTCTTTGCAGACCACCATATTTTGAATATTTAGTATAGGTCGTGCTACTATTCTCATTCTGTATAGCAATTTTGCTATATACTTGTAAGTTAACGAATGTAATACTAATTTAGAAAATGCTCTAAGATACAAGTTAAGTATAATTTTTAAATATCATGTTTGGTAAAATTGTTAAATTTTACTGAATAAGACTTTTGCAATATCACTTGCAGTTTATGGAATTACTGTTCATGCATTATGGTTATTAGTTTCAAATCAATTATTGTAGCACTTAGTTATTCGCGTTTGACGCTCCTAGAGAATTTAGCTGCGTGGTATTCATAATTCTCATACGGAGAGATTATGTCTTGATGCTACTAATAGGATTTTATTTGACAGAAAATTTCGATTGATGGAATATTTCCATTTAATAAACTGCTTTTAAGTACGTAATAAGTAAAACATTTTTTTCCTATAACTTATTTCCTTGGTAAGCAAAAACTCCTTTGCAAAAGATAACTCATTTACTTATTTTTCCCTCAATTAAATAAATTTTACCAGAATGATTTAATTAAATGAAAGTTTCCGCTAGGAAAATTACTTTTTTACTATCAAGTGTGAATTTGATGCTACTGCTGTTCCAAAATTTACATAAAAAATTTCACTCCCTTGATTTATGGTAATGTTCACACCACTCCAGAATCTTACACTGTATGTAATTAAAAGTAGTTTATTATAGGAAAATTTTATTGAATACAGCGTTTTTGTTACGCACTTCGTTTTATAGCATAATAAAATAATCTTCCCAAAGTTAACTTCTCCACACTATGAAAATTACTAAATATTCGATTACAATTCATTAGACAAGTATCTGTGTATGTCAGAATTCAGATTTACTTTAATGTCTAACTGTTTCAAACTTAAAAAATATTCTGCATGTCTTTAATGCAATTGTTAGCACCTTTCACAATAATTTAAAGATTGCCAGCAAAGAAAGAATATTGAAAATTTTGGGTAAATATTTTTACACTTTTCTAGGTAAACAATAGCCTCAGCAAATGACTTCTTTTGCCCTTGACGTTTTTAAAACCACCTTTAACCAACGAGTAGATTTTACTTAAGAATTATTGCTTTTCACGTTTATATTCTGATGGTGTAAGGCGTTAGCATGTCCAGATAGCAGTTCGAAGATTCGTGGAACGCATTTAGTCAAGGAAATGATAGAGGTTTAATATTATCCACTTTCGAAACACAAATGCCATCAAAGTAATACAAAATGTGTTGCCTGGATCACATTTTAGTCCGGGTGCCAGTGTGGAGTCTTTACTGCGTTCTACATGTATAAAAGAGCTATTGAATCTGGATTCCGCGGTTCATCACAACCTTAATTTGTCAAATAGATATTACATCTCCTCTCAGCCCGATAAGTGGAAGAATGCAAAGAATTATCACATTAGCCAGTGATGCTTTCGTGGCGTAAGCTATTAACGTGTTTAGCTAGCAAGCGAAAGATCCGTGGTTTGAATCTCTTCAAGGGAATAGTCGATCATTCGTGTTTTCTACTTCGGTAACTTTAAAACTCTCTACCCCATGACAGGTTGAATATTTCTTTCTCCATTGCCATAATTCCTACTTCGCTGGTTCTTCAATTCTTCTTTGTTATGGCCTTATGTGCTCCACTTTTCGTTTCATTACCGTGCTGGTAAAATTATGCAATATGTGCACAGCAATATTAATTCTGAAGTTGATTTCAGATTAATTTCGTCAAGCATTATGGAAAAAATAATTAATAAATTGATTAAGCAAGAGTGGAAACAATCCTTTGATATTTGAGCTCAGAAAGAGGAAAAGTCCATAAAAATTAGTAAATTTCCATAACTCTTCGATGATCATTACTGAAAATTATTGTTATTTCTAGTAACACAATATGATAAGTGTTTATAATTTTGATAATATTTTCTAACATTACTCATTTCTAACATTACTCATTTTAACAAAAAATGCTTAAGTACATAACCCAAATGTTGGCTGCGAAACAACAAAAAATACTTGTTAAATACATAACCCAAAATGGTGGCTGCGAAACTTAAAATTTTACATACCAAATGGATGAAACCGTATATGACTACAGAAACTTAATAGTTTAATTTTTATTCAAAGCCTTTTTTATGTGAGACTGTTTCAGAAGTGATTCAATTCTTTTTAATCAGTAATTTTTATCTTTTATCAACGTGATACTAATTTTCTTGCGGAAATGTTATCAGCGTTTATAATACAAGCGTATTAAAATACTTAGTCACATTTCTACCCCAGTCATAATAACTTTCATATATTCTTATCTACAGAGCTTATACATAACAAACCATTGGCCAAGTAGATCTATTGATAACTAAAAGTATTATTAGCCCTAAATTAATATTTTCAAATCCTGATTATTACTATCCACTGGATTATTTAACTTTTACATCGGTTTTTCGGAATGACTATGTCAGGACTGAGTGTTCGGTGCATATTCTTGGCAAATATCTTCGTGAACTCCTTAAATCCTGATCTGGAACAGGGAGCTGAATGCAGCTATGTTCTGTGGTAGAATATTGTGATTAAGTGGTAGAAGAACTGCACTTTAAAGGGATTTAAAATCCTCTTTTATTAAACCACAATTATTTACAACCACTTCCCAAGTCGGGAGGGATACAGAAAATAGAGACCGCACTTGGGTCTAAAATAAACAATCAAATAATTTAAACTAAAAGCTAAATAGAAATTAAATAGTCGTTGCTCACAGAGCTATAACGCGAGGTTGGTCTCTAAACTAAATGGTGCGTAGCAAGATTTAACTAATACTGACGCACTTGGATTTACTTCAATGAGTAATCACGTAAAAGCGCTACTGCTTATAATTTAAATACTAGCTAGTCAGGCGAACGTTGAATAGAGTAACCGTGGTCTGAGACTAAAAGCTCTCTCACCCTGAAAGGTTTCTACCTTTCGTTTAAATACTACTTGGCTCCACTTCAAATTAGCATAAAGCTTAAACGCGTGCTTATTCTAACGGGAAGTTGAAATGAGAAGGGATAGACAGAGTCAAATTAAAATAAAATTTTGTTAGTTTAACTAAAACCTTATAACTACTGTGACTGCATTTTGAAGAAATGTAATTGTCAACTGAATAAGAAAGTTTTTTTCGTGGTTATTTAACTATTGACATCCATTTAAGCTTCGCAGACGAAGCTGCTCAAGTTGAAGATGACTGATGAGAAGGTACATTTGAATGCGAATGCATCTACTCCTACAGAAGTTTAAGAAATTACTTGAAGATATCTTGGCTGTTCTTTTAAATCAATGAAATTATCTAAATAAGCTCAAAAAACGTACATAATTTAATAAATAATATCATGTTTTGATTCACTGAGAAGATGAAATTGCTTTTTTGAAAAGGAAATAAACAATATCAATTTTAAAAACAATATTAAATAAGTAGAATTAATTGGGCGACAACAGATGTAAATGGTTTTGAGTAACTAGATAAGTTTTTAATGCTATTTAATTTTGGAATTCTTTCTTTTTTCCAATGAGATAATATTTCGTACTTTGAAATGTACACTTAAAGCATTCAGAAAATTAACTTATCGCAAACAGTTTTCTCTATGTTTTGTTTATTTTTTCGCTACATTACTAACTATTTAGCTCTAAGTAAAACAATGATGTAATAGTATTACAGCATTTATGTTGTTATTGTTGTCTGATGTTACAGTTGTCTCGTGACGCATCTATTAGCAGAGATGGGAAATGGGCCGCTACATGGCCGCAGTATTTGTGAGGTAGCAAATGATCTTGGCGATCGAAATGGAGTCTACCGCTTAGAGGTGAAACACGCACCGACACTGCAAACGTGCACTGGTTCAGTCACTGCCCATACTTGAAACTGTTTCTTCGTGCGAATTTCTACTTGGCCTTTAGGACTGTTACGCCCAGATTTGAAATCTATCGTCTCCCAAATTCGTTTGTAACAATAAACGATCATATTAGTGAAATTTCACCGCATCAGTATCATAGCCAACAATTTTATGATCTTAAGTATTGCCTAATTTTCAAATATCTCACAATAATGATTGTAAGCGACTATAACTTCAAAAATAAATTTGAAATTGTGGAAAACATTATCTAAGCACCTCGTGTTGGGTATTTTAGTAGTTCAAATAATAGCTATTTATCTGTGCTAAATAAAATTGGAGCTCTGTAATGATTAAAGCAAAGCTTGAGCATTTTGCTTTAAGAAAGATGTACGTAACCTATAAATACTTTTGGAAACACAGAAAAAAAATAAAACGCGTCCAAAAGATACAACGGGCATAATTTAAATGAATATGTAATCTTTTTTCAAATCCGGAATGTTCCACCCATTTTCAGATAATCCGAATAGATATATACACAATCCATACATTAATGTGACCACCAACTACTTTCGACATCAGTATGAAATAACCAATCACAGAAGGCAGTTGGTAGCACATTGCAGTTGAACATATACACTGCTAGCCACCCAAATTGCAACACCAAGAAAGACAAGAGATATCACAACAAAATTTATTTAGCAGATAACATGTAGATTTATTTAGTAGATAACACGTTATTTAGTAGACAACTCAAATGATTAAATTTATAGACTTCTGTGAAGTGTGGTTCCTTCCAGAATCAGTAGCCAGATTAGATGCCATTGTTGGAGATCATCGCTGCCACACGTCTCAGCATTGATTCAAAGAGACTTTGGATGTGTTCTTGGGGTACAGCAGACCAAGCAGCATCCACACGTTGCCAAAGGTGATCTGGTGTGGCAGCTTGGGATGTAATCTTGGTTAATCGTTCAGCAACCATGGGCCCCATGTTTTCTATCGGCAAAAGATCCGGAGAAGCCAGGGAGGCAATTCAATCTGGCGATTGACGAAGAAAACTTGGACAATGCGTGCCACGTATGGTCACGCATTATCCTGTTGAAATATGGCTTTGGGCAAGCCCTGAAGGTAAGGAAGGACAACTGGCTCCAACACCTCGGAGATGTAGCGCTGGCTGTTTAAAGTACCAGCAATGCGTACTAGAGTAGTGCGAGAGTGATATCCAATACCGCCCCATACCATAATACCCGGCGCAGGAGCAGTGTAGCGGGGCATAACGCAGTTGCTCAGCATTCTCTCTTCATGGTGTCTCCAGACCCGAATCCGACCATCGAGGTGTTGCAGACAGAAGCGTGACTCGTTAGTAAAGACAATTTCATTCCATTTTGCCGTCCACATCCTTCTTTCATTGCACCATTGGCGGCGGAGACGTCTGTGGTTCTGCGTTAAGGGTAGAAAAAGCAATGGACGTCTTGCGAACAGACCACTCTGCTGTAAACAGCGTCGAATGGTACGCGCAGACCCTGGATGATGCCTTACAGACTAAATGTGATGTGCTATGGTTCGTGATGGGACTGCCATGCGATACGTCACTGCCATGCGCACAATGTTCCTGTCATCACGTGAAGTGATGCTCTGAGGTAGATGCGATCGAACACGTCGGTCCGTCGTATCCTCCTGCATCCAACGGTCACTTATCGGTATTACAGTTGTTTGGTTTCGTCCAACACGACTACCGATTTCCCTGAAATGTAATCCACACTTTTCGGTAGGCCACTATCCTTCCTCTGTCGAACTCGGATACTTGAGCAAACGATGATCGTTGTTTACTACGAGGCATAATTGGTCGTTTTTTTGAAAAAACCACAAGAAAAACACAATTGCCGCATTTGAAATCGTCGAAAACTTAAATAGCGCTTTGAGGTGGCGCCAAAGGCGCGCGTGATGTGCGTCTGCGCTGAAATTCTAATCATTTTCCTATCTCACCTCCGCTAATGCATGTTGTAAATTTCATGTTATTTGCATGCTTCCTTCAGGGTGTTGCATTTACGGTGGCCAGCAGTGCATAAAGAGTGTCCAAGAGAATCATAAAATATTGCAAACGTTGGTGTAATTTAGAAACGGAGCGATATATCTGACGTCCGAAAAGTCATGATCATTGGCTTTGGGGCCAAGGGTAGAAGCATTTCCTAAATGCCTAATTTTGTAAACTATTTGCATGCCCGCATGGTAAAAGTATACCGCGCATGGCAAAATGGCACAATCCAAAATCAGCGACTGCGACTTGGCATATATGGTGCACCAGGAGCCATAGATGACAAAGGTGAATGACGGCTGCACAGATGAGTTTGGGCGAATAGACGTGCAACCATTAAGCAACTAACCGCTCAGATAAACAAAGGGGCATCCAACTGTGTCTCCTCAGCAACGGCTCAGCGAACGTTGATGGATATGGGTCTCCGCAGCAGCGCCTAATTAAAACACCCATGCTGACTGCAGTTTATCGACGACGAAGTCAGTAATTTGCGCGTCAGGACAGCAAGTGGACGTTCACTGAGTGGCGACAGGTGGCCTTTTGCGTTGAATCATGTTTTACGCTCCATCGGACAGATGGACGTTGGCGTATACGGCGTGAAACGTTGGAAAGCAACAATTGCCGGAAAGGTCTGAGCTGGAGGAGAGGAGCTTTATGATCTGACGAATGCTTTCGTGCACTTGTCATTGTAGATGGCACAACAGAAATATACGCATTTGTCCTTGCGGAACATGTCCACCTCGATATGCGAATTGATTTCCTCAGAATTATGGCATCTGCCAGCAGGACAATGCGAAGGGTCTGTGTAAGCAAGCCGGCATCTATCATCGTGTGTATCAGTCGGGTATCGTAATCGTTTTCGTCCATGCCTTCAAGGGTCTTTTCCCGACCGGTTCTCATTTTTTTTGCTGCTTGGAGTTCAATTTTTATAAGATATGAAATAAATAATAAAACAAATTCCAGATTTGGTGTTCCAGATACCCATATTCGAATGGAGGACTGCGTTATTCCAAATTTGAAGGCTCTGCTTTTTCACAATGCGAGAAACATGCATATATTCATGCAGATTCTTCGTTATTTAATTCCTTCAATTATAATTCATGGCTCTAATATTTGGTGGCAACAATTTGAAAAGTAAAATGCAGTTTCACAGTGAAGCAACGCAAAATGCCAAAACGGAATTAATAGTCCTTCTGGGCTAACGCCTAATGGGGCTAGTAAATAGCAACCCTGACGTGATCTGAAGTCAGGAGCTCGCGTATCAGGAGCGCCAAACATCGTTCTAATTACATTACGAAGGCACGCGATAAGGAAAGATATGAGAAAATATCTTACAATACTGCATCTGATTGCGCCTGTATGTTTATATTCTTAGTCTTGGTTGCCATGAAAGAACAGAACTTCTGTTTTATTTTTCAATTTATATTTTAAAATAATGATATACGTTTATTGGTCTTACTTAGAGTCAAATTTACCTTATGCTTTCCATTTACTTCACTCTGATTTCAAGACTCTATTTTTTTTATTTTTTTTATTTTCGAAAAGTACGTCGTTGGAATTTTCCAAACCAAATTCGGTGCAAGTGGAGTAGCGTCTCGAATTCACAAACAGCAAAAACATTACGACATCAATAAAAATATATATTTTAATATTCAGCTAAGAGCTGAAAAGTATATGAGAGAAAATAAATTTTATTTTTCAACAACGTTCTGTTGTAAGCATAATTAATTTCCAAGAGATCCGATCATGTAAATAACAACGGAAAAAAATAGAAGCATGTTAAACGTTAAACAAACAAAAAATTAAAAATCAAATATTATGTGAGACAGGATAAAATGTCCGTATTAATTAGCTGATGCATTCATATAGCTTAAGCCTTCTTTTGCTTAAAAACTTTATCAAAAGATTAGAAATTTAAGAACAATTAGTTTTTGTCTTTCACAGAAATTTTTATGAAAAGACAGCAATTAACTTTAGAAATTATAATGATGGCCGTAAGTATTAAAACCTCTTGCTTGTTTCAGATACTCTTACACTAATTTTTTATATATTTTATTTATTAAAATAATACAGCTATTCATGAAAAGAACAACGATGTTTTGCTCTTTTTGGATTAAACATGGTAATTGAGGCTTAAATTACATTCGCAAAGCATGAATTTTTTTAAAAAAATAATACTGATTTTTAATAATATACTGATTTGGTTGCGGCTTCTTAAAACGATTTAAATATGAATTTTCAAAATATGCTATTTATTTGTTTCTTTTAGTGGATGGTGGTATTATAATACGAAGCTAGTGTTACTGGAATATAATGTATGAGAGATAAACTGATTTACTTCATTTAACCAAGGAGATAAAAGTAGTATTGATATTTTAAAAAAGCTGATTAAATGAGATATAAAAGAACAAGGTGTTAATAAAATAGTAAATAGTATGGTAAAAAGAAAATGTCTAATGTGGCCAGCCGATGACGTCTCGTCAATTTCCCGTTTTAAATACCAATGAGCTTTTAGCAAAGCATCGCTTCTGGCTGATCATTTGTAAGCAATATATTATCAACAAAATGGTCGGCTTTTTCTTTCGTCACATATGTTTCATTAAACAGAAGTGTCTGAAATACATAATTTTAAATGATACATATTTTACTAGGAGTAATTCGCTTAATACGAAAAGTGGTTTTGCTTATTTTATACCAATATCATCATAAGCTTGTCTCTTTTAAGAAACAAAATAATGAGGAATTTGCATGCATGTATATCTGTTTTTCGCATTGTGAAACAACGATGGTACCTAGAGATATCAAATTTCGAATAACGTAGTCCTACACCCGAACATGTGCACCTGGAAGCCCGAATTGTTTTATTATTTATTGCGTATTTTATAAAACTTTAATAAATTTTAGATTAACAAATGCAATGATTTGACAGCGAGCAGTGGCAAAACAGTTCCAAATAAAACATTTTTTATCTCCAACACGCGAGGCGTTAGATGATACGAATTTTACCTTTCCCTTTTAATTAGCACACTCTGTTTATGAAAGAATTGAAATGGCGCTGTCGAAATAATAATAATAAAATATTACTATTTCCACGCGCCAGTGCGTTTGCCATTCAGTAAAGCCGCAGATGCGTTTAAATTTAATCTGAAATAGTGAGAAATAAATTAACCGATTTAAAGCAATAAACACATTTCTTAAGGATATGTTTCTTGACTTTTTAATGGGATTGATTTAAATAAACAAATTATGAAATGTCCAATTAGATATGCCATTTCGAGCAGATAGTTTTTAAATAAGTAATATAGCAAAGATAAAAATATGTGTGGCAATGAATAACACTCTATCAGGAATCTGAAAGGTATGCTGTTTTTAAATACTTTGTGATTTTGCTGCTGAATTGAATTTTATGTGGTGTAAGTCATATTTACTAAATAAAGTTAATATATAAAGAGGTAATAATAAAAAAAAAATGTTAGCGTTCTTACTAAGAAAACTTAATATTGATAGAATGACCTGAAAACTGATTGAAAAAAAATATATATGTTTTTAAGCCAACACATGCGCTGCATCTAGAATTCTGAACATATATTGCTAGGCAGCTTTAAAAATTTTTGCTATTTTTTTGTTGAACTTCATGTAGCGTAGGCGCTGAAAATGATTCTTAATAATAACGCTAAAATGACCTAAAAAAATTAATAAGTGGGTTAACAGGATTGAGTGCGAGAGCAGACTGGTAGATTGCGATCTCAACAAAAGCATAAAAGTCCTTAACAAACCATTTTATTTCTCAAAACGTTCAGATTAAATGTTCTGATTCTTGTTTATTTAATTAAATTTGCACTTTTTTGGGCAAAACGAATCCAATTATTTAATTTTATTTTATGTTATTTCTATAGTAACCACAAATTTTAATTTATTTTCGTATGCTCCTCCCAGCTATATTTAGGTATCAGTAAATAATGCTTGTTTCACTGCAAATATATATTACTGCTTATATATGCAACAGTATGGTATGTTGATCATCGCCACGTTATTTGCCTTAAGTAAAGTACCACTTCCGGGTGTCCATTCAAATTTATTATGGCTTCAAGTACCACTTCCGTTTGTCCAGTTTTACCCCACATCTAATTAACTGTTTATAAAATTGCAGAAAGCTTAAATGCGAAAAACAGAAACTTAGAACAAAAATATCATTGCAAAAATAATAAAAGCATGTTGTGGGGACCTTAACTCGTGCTGTTTTTTAGAGGCAGATTTGCTATTAGTTTCAAAACTCACTTTTTGTGCGCATCATTTTTGTGTCCAAATCACTTTTTAAATTGTTGTCACCAAATGCTTACGCGATGTATTACTTTAAAAAAAATAAATAAGGAAGAATCTGTATGTATGTATGTCGCTCGCATGATTAAAAACGGCGTCACCTAGAGCCAGAGAATTTTTAATACACGCTGTCATTCACCCAAATGTGGGCCCTTTGAACAAATTAAACATGGAATGAGCAACGTGCTTCGCAATAGACAGCTCTGAGTTAGGAGAAATATACTGTGAACAAACCCTAAAAATTTACAGCATTAGCGTTAGTATGTGCAATTACCTTGAGAGCTTCTTGAAACTTTTTACATTTTCATTAGTCTAGATCTTCAGGTCTGAAGATTATTGTCAGATGGTTCTGAGAGAGGCATGTCTGTGTTACGGTACATTCGCTTAAGTAATGTCTCAAGTTGCCTACTGTAAGCCAGGGGCTCTGGTCCGAGTATCTAAGGCCGAACCTATGTAGATAAGCTGGCGAAAAGCAGTGTTTAGAGTACAGACGAGTCAACGTCGAGCTTTCTGACTTTAGGGATGATGAGACTTATCTAAATAGTCATGAGAGATTCGCTCAATTGTTTCTATATCCCATTACCTCTGCAAACTGTTATCCGCATTAATTTTAAGTTTTCTCTTCAGTGCTGGATCTCGCTTGGCAATATGTACAGTAACCGGGGACATCTATGTTATTGTTATCTTTGCCAACACGTCCACATTTTCATTTCTCTCGTTTCCTACGCGAGCTTTGTTCCGTTGCAGGGTGATGAGACCATCGCTGCTAAGGAGAAGTTCCCTTATAAGTTCAGTTTTAGAAGCGTCATCACATACAGCTTCAATACTGACATGTCTACTTTGCACATAGCTTATCTAAAGTTTTTACCGAAAGCACACTTTATTGCTTTCAGAATTGCAAATACCTTTCCAATTTTTAAAGCAATAAAGTCCTCAGTTTTTAAGCCATCGTTGTATATTTCACGTTCTGCTCTCTCTTACGCTATATCACTCATAAAGGCCTCGTACTTAAAACATGCAGGATAGTATTTGCCGATGGTACTGTCTTCTCATAGTTAACGGTGTCGGTGGCATTTTGTATGATGACGTCTGCTGTTAATCTTAAGAATTTTGCCGCTATGCCCTGTTTTTGCTCTACTAGATATAGTGGTTGGAGGCCTAAAAGACTCTATGTTGCATTTGTTGGCGCAGTACTGTATGCTTTGGTAATTAAGAGGCTGATCCTCTATCCGCCTTTGCAAGCTGAGAATTTTTCTGTCTTTATAGTCATTTTACGTGGTACACCAAGCTGATGCCGTATAGCAGATTGTCGGCACTTTCCCCGAGTGACCCCACATTTTTAGAAGTGCTGAGCAGATCTCCCAGGGCTTTCCTATCATCCGGAGCAGATTGTTGCCCTGCCTAATATATTTTATATTTCAGTTATTCTACATGCGAAATCCAACTGAAGCTATTACCTAAAATATTGCCAAGAGCCTGAGTACTCTTTGATTTTGAAATCTGGAGGCCTGATTAGGGTTCGAGACTTCCAGTTATAGTGGTAACCGCTTCTGTTGGAGATTAAGTTTATTTTGGAAGCACTATTTTGCTAGACAGTTTAACACTGGATTTATCCTGGTTTGTTCTCTTCTTCTGGAACTCGCCCCTAGTGTTATTAAGATGACGTCTGCATATGCTAGTGCATGTATATTCCTAGAGCGTCCGCAAATTTATCTCCCTAGAACGCCCACCGGAACCATTTGGACTCCAATGGGATTTATAAGGTAAACACATAAACAAGAACACAATAATGAATACATTATTCGATTAAAGCATTTAAATTTGTAATTAGGAACAATAGATACAAATATTAGTTTAAAAAAAGTATAATTGAATGTACAGTTATAAGATAACAAAAAAAAGACATTCTTTTCACAAAATTCATATATTTACAATCCTTTTTAAACTGAAATTTAGGAATGCAGTTTTTGCATGTATAATCTAGTTTGCCATGATATTTTCTGTACACCATTTTATTGCATGAAATATAGATATTAGATGTCATATTACTATTATTTATTGCATGAAATATAGATATTAGATATCATATTACTATTACTAAGTTTTATTTCTCATTTCCTCCTCCTTGGGGCTGATCTCTCTGGTAGGTCTGTTCTGATTGCATTTATTTTTGGTTTATTAGTAAGGCAAATATGGTTATGACGTATTTTATCAGCTAACATCTAGATGAACGTCTGTCTTGTAATTAATTTTCAGCATTTTGTTTAAATAATCCAGCCATTTATAGCAGATAAATCTAATATATTGTAAAACGTATGAACAGACTATCTTCTAGAAGGTTCTTTTTCAGTGTACTTTCTAGCGTTCTGATCAGTTACATCGACACCACATTTGGTTGCATTGTAAAAACTAATTGTTTGTGGAATTTTCTTTTCATTATTACTTATATCTACAAATGGATCAAAGGTATAAAATCATTACATTTTTCTTTCTTTCCTTGATATACTGTAAGAGTAGCACTTGTTTTGTCATATTTCAAAATTTTAGATTCATACAGTGCCTCTCTGAATTCTTTCATGGACTTCCGGATTTCTCTTCTTGCCCTGCTGACAGTTCCTACTAAGCTTATTCCCTTCTTTTGCAATTCTTCAGTTAAATGAAGTGATGTTAAAACATTATCAACTCTGGCATTTAGGCCTTTGTTTAGAAAGTTTTCATCAGTCTCATAACAACGTATTCAGATAATCTTTGATCAGATGGTCTTTCTTCATTTTTTCCTGGATAAGGGAAATCATTGAGAAATACCTCCTTTTAGAAATAGAATACCTCGTTTGTCCATACTCATCGGGTTTTGACGGCATAAATTGAGTAAGCTGACATTGTGTTCTGCTTGGAAGCAGTTGTTCGTCTATTGTTATATTCCCCCCCGGTTTGAATACAATTATCAATGAAGCGGTTCCGAATTTCAGATATCATTCCAAATTTATCTGTTTGCAAGCGTGCAGAACGTGTAGATTTCAAGTCAAATTGTAAAAATTCTAGAAATTCACAAAACATGTTCCTTCCCATAGTGTCTGTGCAAAAATTCAGGCCCCATGTTTTAGACCACAAGGAATGAAGATATAGCATTCCTTTCGCACCACTCACACCCCGAGCATATAGTATTCCAATAAAGACAAGTAACTCGTCTATAGCACGAGACGAAGTGTCATTCTCAAGGATTCACCTTGCCTGTACTTCCGTACATTTTATTCAAAATATTGTTCAAATTGTGCATATTGTTCAAAATTGTGCTGTCTACAAATAAAAATTAAGCACTCAATACACTATTATCACACGTTTCTTTTGGCAGGATTTGTTGGTCCACTATCTTGCCTATAATGATTTGTTTTGAAAACCTTCCAGGATTTGTTTATTTTTATACATTTTCCATTCTCTGCCATCAGGAGCAGTGAAAGCTTCAATACTACCTGATGCATCTTTTGAAATTTCCTTGTTCAGTATTACGTGATGCATCTTTTGAAATTTCCTTGTTTCCACCTCCATCAGAATCTGATGAATAGTCATTTACACATTCAAAATCAATTATTTCAAAATCATCGGCTTCAAGGTCTGATAGTTCACCGCTTCAGATTCATTATATGATAGCTCACGTAAAAGATTTTCTATTTCCTCTGGCGTTAAACCCTTTTTACAAGCCATGTTTTGCAATATATTCAAACAAACTGAGTAGCATGAACATTTATGAAAAATATAACACAAATAGCAACGAAATAACTGCGAAAGGAGTCATCCCAGGTAGTAAGCCAGCTGAATCAGCACCTACAAAGAATTGAACATTTTTTCAACTTAAGGGTGGAAAGAGGAATGTCACAATAACTAATATATGACGCTTTCAAAAAGAAAGTATAATACAAGATCATGACCCATAAACAGGAAGGAAATGATAAAAATGTGGCTTTTTTCCCCGGAGTCGATACGACTCCATCAGGCATTCTAGGGATATAGGCCCATAAATATTTAAAAAATTAAGTTAAATATTTCTGGTTTTCTCAAGTCATAGACACCAATAATTCATTAAAAGTCATGAAATGAAACATTAGGAAAGATATGGATGTGTATTTAACGTGCGGAGTCCAAAGGACTTCGTCGTGCGTTCTAGTGATAAGTGCTCCCTCCATTACGAGGCTCCAAAAGATCAGATCAAGGTACGATACCTTATGGCAGCCTCTGCTGTTTCTCTTATTACGACACCACCCTCTGGGTGACCTTAATGTTCTGTGTGACAGATCGCTGCTGATTACTCGTATGACATCATTAGTAACTTCCAGGAGGTCCAATGGTCACCAGAGGGCATCAAAGTCACATAGACGTGAAGCGAGATTACTGCTGCATACTTTACTCTTGCAAGATTTCTGTTTCTGAATGCTTTAAGGTTGAACAGTGCATGAACCACTAAATGTCCTTCTTTAAAGCCAAAACTGATGGTGATTTTGCCAGGCAGCCATGTATAGATCATGCTACTGTCTTGCTAGGATAAGTCTCTCTAACAGCTTCCCTAAGAACGGAAAGAGACAGATCGGTCTATAGGAGAAGGAAATGTCATTGATCAGCCTTGTTTGAGGTATAAGACTAGTTGAAGGTCCTATAAGCGATTTGGAAAATATCTCATTTTCCAGCAACGATTCAGGAATTAGTTCACAAGTTTAAGAACTGTTAGAAACATTTCTTTTACGATGGTGTCATCCCCCTAGAACCTTATTGGGATTAGCCTTTTCATTTGACAAACCACTTCGGAGTGAGAAAAAGATTTGCCTTTGAAGCTACCTATCCTGGATGTGATGGTTCTTGCTTGCTCCCTAACTACTGCATGAAAAGGCGTAGCAATATATATGATATCTCTAGGGGACAGATTCTCAAGTACAATTCTCACTGTTGCGGTGGTAATAAGGCTTGCAGGTAGTTGCTTGAATTAATGGCGGTGCGTCTCCAGATAGCGTTTTTTGCTGTTTTGAAGAATATAGCATATTTCACTGTTGAATTAGTGAAAGTCTTCCAAGCCCCTTGCTTTGCAGCTAGTGTTGTTAACATATATCTCAACCGTTCCTTTTTGAGAAGTATGCAATAGTGTTTTTGAAGTTTCTGTCAAGAACTGGCTTGATAGCGGCGCCCGCAGGCATTAAACTTTTCTTTGTGGAAAATCTCACCCCGTGGAAGTTGCTCAGTCCACCAGGTGGGATTATTTTCAATCTCAGTTTCTTCAGTCTGGAAGCTGCGTAGCATCCTGCTGTTACTTTTTCTACATGGGAGCTGTGGCTTCATGAAGAAACGCTGGCGTATGATAGGAAGCTAGCTACCTGTTGATTAATATTGTCTCTTGATTCTTCAAGGTGTTTGTGAGGCTTGAAATGACTCCCGCAAAATATTATTAATATCATGTGTTTATAACATTTAACTGTGTTGTGACTGATTGCGAAAGCAATCAATTGCAATTGCTTATTGAATCTGTATAAAGGACTTCCAGCTGTTCCCATTATTTCCCAGGTCCTTAGAAATGAGCGTGGCATATGCCTAGCCTTATGTTCATAAAGTGTCGAATGTTGGGAAGAAGTGTCTTGAATTAAGAAAAATTAGGCTACTGGCAGAAGTGAACTTGAGAAATCCTGAGTCTCTAATAACTTATATCCGGCTGCCCCAGACAGAGGTTTATCCGCTTTTGATTCCTACACTTATATATTACATTCTTGCATCCTTTTGTGATTTGTGAATGATGTAAGAATAAAATTGCTTCTTCTATGTCACATAGGAAGACCTGTTAGAGCACTTGTGGACAGATGCGGTTCTTGTATGAAAGCAAATGTAATTTTCCTTTCTGCCATATTAAAATCTGAATATTTCAGATAAACTTTTTTCATTTTTGTAACAACGTTTTTGTGTGTTTGTTTAGTCATAGTCGTAAGCGCAATTTTTTTTCTAAGGATTCATTTTCTGCATTGTATTTCTGCATTGTGATATAGGTAAAACCTTTCATGATGGGCTATGGGAACATTTGGTTATATCTTGCTACATGCTGACATTTCAGAAACTTTCAAAAACATATTTTAGAAGACCTAACAGCTCTTCTTCTTCCAGAAACTTTTAGAAATGTTAGGCAAGCTGGTAATAACTGTGTTTGGGCCGAGTATTCAGTAATTAGATTCAGAATTATGAGAATGCAGTTGAGCTTAAATTTTGCCCTGCTAGTGATTTTGTTCATCAACAGCCCACAAACGGCCTGCGGGAAGAAGAATGTTAAACATGGCTAGTCCGATCCAGGTTCAAATCCTGGCAAACGGTCTGGTTGCATGGGAGTTTGCCTGGTTTACCCGTGCGTAACGTAACTTTGAATCAGTTTCCTTTAATAAATCCTCCACGAAGGCATCCCTTAGGCAGATAGTCCTGGTGCGTTTTTGCATAATTTAAGTAACCTAATCTAATCTATCTTAACCTTGCTGACCTGTGACAATTCTGTTGTGTTAAGGAGAGTTTACCCCATATATATCTTAGTCCCTGAGTTGATCATAGCTGTCTGCTGTATAATAAGCTGCTGTTTATTTCATAAAAGCGAAAATTTCTTTCTGCGAGTTTGACTCAGTTATTAAGGATACATCTACCAGCCGTAACCCACAATAATAATGACCTATCTAAGTAAAATAAACTAAAGTTTAGCTCTGCTTGTTTCCAGGGTTTGATTTCTATTGCCTTGTAAGGTTTTAGTTAAACTAACCAAGTTTTATTTTAATTTAAATCTTTCTATCTCTTCTCTGTTTCAACTTCCCGTCAGAAGAAGCGCGCGTTTTCAGTTTATGCTAATTTGAAGTACAGCCAAGTACTATTTAAACCAGAGGTAGAAACCTCTCAGTGTGAGAGAGCTTTAGTCTCAGATCACGGTCATTCTGCTCGACGTTCGCCTGACCAGCTAGCAGCTAAAATTATAAGCCATAGTGCTTACTACGTGATTGCATATTGAAATAAATTGAAGTGCGCTAGTATTAGCATTTCTTGCTACGCACCATTTACTTAGAGGCCAAACTCCGCGATTTGCTCTGCGAAGCAAAGTTTAATTACATTTCTATTTTAGGTTTAGTATTAAATTTATTTGATTGTTAAGTTAGGCCCAAGTGTGGTCTTGTTCTTTCTGTATCTCTCCCGAGTTGGGAAGTGTGTAAATAATAGTGATTTAATAAAAGGAGGATTTTAAATCCCTTTCAAGTGCAGTTATTCTCCAGCACAGTATCTACATCAGAACAACAATTCAGGACTTGAGGATAAGGACCCTAGTACTTCAACATGTTTTCTAAAACTATGCACAGAATACTCAGTCCTGACAGCCTTATCAATTCCACGTCACTGAAAAAGATAAGCAAATATGCTTGTGGATATGAAAAACGTTGAATGATACATGGCGAAAACATCCTTGATTTAAAAGCGCTTAATATTTCATAGATACTTCTGAAGAACACAATTCAAAATTGCTGAAAAATCAATAATCGTAGTCAAAGAGTTATTAAATCATTTGCAGGGTTCTTACATCTTTATCTGGGTCATGGACCTTGAGGTAATGAGAGGACTTATATTGAAATCCGCCTTAGAGCTATTGCGTTTCAGCTTCAAATTCTTCTCTTAAGTCTAGGTATCGAAAAAACTCATAAAAGGATTTCCACCCAGCTTGAAATGTGTTTTCCAAAAGGAATCACATAAATGGCTCCAAAGTCGTTAAACTAATATCTTTACATTAGAACAGCAAAACTGCTGGCTTTCTAAATATTGTTTAAAGACAGAAATAGTTCTCAAACTATTCCTGAAAGGACTTTATCGGACACGAGATATCACATGCGATAAAGCCAAAGTCTTATTACGAGTCTCTTTTTAAAATCTTTCTTTTGTTCCCAAAATGTTTTCAAGTAATGAAGTAGTAAACATTACTTTTCGAATGACACAACTTGTAAGGGACAAAAATGAAGCATTTCAGCTCTAAAATTTCTACTGCCTTTTTTGAAAACTCTACATCCTTGTGTTCCACGACAGTCAGACAAGTAAGATATTGCACTAATACAATAAGTAAACAACAATGCAATGAGAAAAAAAAGGGACATTAAATAATACGCCCCCCGTATCAAAATGATAGTCCAATTTATAAATTTGTATCGAATTACTTTTACAAAACATAATTTTCATATATATATTATTTAATATATACAAATTATTTTCATTCTTTCTATAGAGCTATTGAGAATAAACGCAGTTTAAGGTCTGAAGAGAGAAATGGAATTATACAGGAGCTGTTGAGAAACTTTAAAAATGACCTAAGAATGATATTATAGCGGCAATCGATAACAAATATAATATGTCTGCCCAAACTGTTTCTGGGATACGGTAAACCTCCCAACATCTCTGATTATAACACCTTGGATTCAGGATTCTTTAATGTTGTATAAACTTTACAACATTAAGTTGCGTCTAACAACACGCACCAAATTATTCAAACAATTTATTCTTCATTCAATATCATTAATGATTCGTTAAATATCGAAGCATTAAATCATGCTTTTTTTTACATTGCAGAAGGTTATGGAAATCACTGTTTAAATGAGTGTGGGTAAATAAACATAAGCTTCCGCCCGTGAAAACGGCAGTGCTTCTATCTCAATATACGCGTCTGGAAATCTTAACTTGCATCAGTCAATCTAGTAATGCGTCACGCGAAGCAATAAATAATTAAATGAATTAAGTGACATGTAATGTATGTAAAATAAAAGTTAAATAAATGCTTATTATACATATATAGCTGTATCGTACTTAATAAATTATACTTACGCGTTCAAATTAGTCACAGATAAGAAAACCACATTGTTTTTTTAATATAATTCATGAACGTTTGCCAAGGCACAATAGCTACCGAAAGGTGAAATTTAGCTGAGCCCTGGTAGTTCGATCAGATTTTGATTCCAGACGAGCGGGCTGGCTGTATGGGCCATGGGTTTCGCCATGTGTAAAGTGGATACGAGCAATTCCCACAAAGAATATCCTCAGCGAAGACATGGCAGATAGACCTTGTGATAATAGGCAGCTAGCCCTTGCGTTCAGTGAGGTCAGAATTTTCAGTCTTATATGTTGTCAAATTGCGCATTTTTTGTTTTAAAAATGATGGAATTATGTTGTTCTTATCTTTCGGTTAAGGGTTTTATGTTTTAGTTAATCTGCATGCAATAGTTGTAGAATTATCAACAATTTAAAAGCTGTTTAATTGCGGCTAAGCCTAATTTTTTACCTTAGCAGCCATATTTGTTTACATCTGAAACTTAGCAGAATAGTGAATTAATTCTTTCTACACCTTCAGTGTCTTTTTGCCGAGTGGGACCAAAAGAAACTTAGTTTTGTGCACCGAAAAATCTGCCTTCTTGCCTGCTGGCCGAATTGCTTGTTTTTGTGTACAAACTGCAACTTTAATTGTACAATTTTTTTTAAATTGTTTTAACTGTACTTTGTGTTTTATGTTTTTTTATATCTTTCAATTTTTAATGGAAATATTTTGAGTTTTAATATATTTTTGCCTTGCCGCGAAGTAAAAATTAAATGAATTGAATGAGAACCATATCTATAACGAAATTCGAGGAAATATTGTCGCCAGTCTGTCTCGGACAGAGGAGAATGTTTACGAGTAGCACATGCGCATTAGATAAGCGCTGCTGAATCGTCTGTAGAAAACTGTTTCTTTTTTATTTGTTTAATTTCTCTTATACATCGTTTTAGATTTATTATAGTATTTGAATAGAACATGTGAAGACGATTAGATAATTTCTGCAGATGATATAATTGTTGTGTATTCTGAATTATGGAATGAATGAGATGTAACGCTGTTAAGTGAACCTGACGCCAGAGTGTTGTTAAATAGCCTCAAATCCTGGTCATGGCACCATTGTTAAGGAGAGAAAACTTTAAACCTTAAGGGATTATACTTTTAACTTTTTAAAATTTAAACTCAATCTCTCTAGGTGCCGGACAAACTAAAACTTAAATATAAACTTACTAAAATGAACTGGTTAGAAAATAGAGGAAGGAACTAATTGGTTGGTCTGACTCAAAATAATATTAAATATAACTTTTCTTAAAGCAATTAATTCACACATAGCAAGGCGAGGCAGATTCTTCTTAATAAACTTAACCTGAAAAGGAAGCTGGAATAAATCTTCTCTGGTACTCCGTAGAATAAAACACTATTTCGACCAAAACATTTCTAAAAATTCACGTATCTCTATAATTAACTGAAGAATCACAAGTTAATATTCATTAAATCAAGAAACCTCATGAGCACCAGAGAAGAAAAAAAATTCAAACACCAATCAATCAGTTCCATTACTAAAAAAAAAAAAAACCTAGTTTTAACTTTCCTGGCACCTAAAAGTCATTTCAAATTCTATCTTAAAACATATTCAAAGTATCATTAATAAGTGGTTAGTACATATTTGCTAACACAGGGCGCGTTGTGAGTACCCTAAAATGCATAAACATTTTTCAATAACCCCAAGCAAAAATCTCCATGTTTCTTAAAAGCCTCCCGGCTCAAACAAATGGAGTGACTGAACAGACCAACTACATACAAACAGAAAAAAAAAAAATGCAAGTAATAACATATAATCAAACTCATTTATTAATTATCTAGGATAAATTTATGGGAGACCTGGCCAGACTATCCTTACATAAAAATGTAATTAAAATTCTACATTAAATTTCTCCAAGAGTCATTTATCAAGATAAAATTTTGTAGTTTAACATAATAACGGTTACTTAGAATAACTGGAACATTAAATGAATCATTTAAACTGGATTTCACACAACTTCTATAGAAATTACAATTAACATAATTTCTTATTTTTGACAATAACATTAAATTCTTCCAAGACACATAGTTTTTATCTATTATATAGTGCTTTTATATTTTTTCCCCTTTACGCAAGATTTAATTAAGACAACTACCAAAGACAATATAATGTAACTCACAGTTGAAATACCGGAATTTCATCATCATAGGCTATAATCGACGTCATCACAGGAAGCTACAGGCTGCAGATGAATTCCGCCATTGAACTGGTCCTAGGTAATCAAATTCAAAAAAAGTCCACGAAAAATGACCTCTTGTAGAACCTCAAAGATGAAGAGCCCGGCAATCAAAATTCTAAAACATTAAGGTTGAAGGAGAAACCACCGAGGACAGAATGTTGAAACTTTTCTTTCTCACGAACGGAAAGTTTCAGTTAGGTACGAGCCCTTACACTTCCGGTTTACGGGAAAACCCGGAAGACTAACTCGGAAGAGTTCGCTCTGAGTTCTCGCAAATTAGAAGAAAAATTCTCCATTAATCACATCCCGCATCGCAAACGCGAACCACCCGCCGAGGTACAACCGCAGCATCGCAAATCTCCTCAGCTAAAAGCCGAGTCCGTCCGCAGAACGCAAGCGCAAGCCACCCAAGCCCGGGTAAGCTTGGCCGCAGGGCCAAAGGCCCTCTCTGCTAAATATTCAACTCAAAATCTCTCTCGAAGACTCTGATAAAAACCGACTTCAAAACTCGCGCAACAACCGAGGAAAACTCGGTTTCTCCTCCCACTCACAATTATAGGTCCAAAAGTTACACATAAAATTAAATTCTTGCCAATCCGAGACTTTTCAATATAATTTAATAGGACAAGTTCAAACCCCCAAACGAATCAGAATTAAGACATTGTCTACAATAGCGCCTGCGAAAACTGGAAACTAAAATTCAACCCCCCCCTTGCTAACAAGCGAAAAATATAAGAAACAACAAAAACTGGCCTTTCAAAGATCCAATTTACAAAGTTTCCCATGCTATAAACAAGGCGGCAATCACAATGTTGAAACGTAAAGTGAACAGCAGGGACCCCCTTATAGTATCCAATTTCACAGCTTGGAACAAAGACAAGAGAACAACGATATACTACTCAATGTTGCAACTGTCATCTTAAAAGGCATTTCCCACAGATGTTACTTCCGTTAGAAGACGCTCCCCTTTCTCGTTAGGAAATTGAACCGTTGAAGGAAAAATAATTGCTTAAAATTTTAAATACACT
>KK117931.1:74608-120408 GCA_000611955.2 Stegodyphus mimosarum
AATTTCAAACTAAAAAACCAAATACAAATACAAATAAAATATTTAAATAATTGATTACTTAAATCATTAAAAACACTTAAATTAAAAACAGAGAATTCGCGACACAACAGTGTCGCTCTAGTAAATAGATATAGTGAACTTTAAAGAGTGCATTTATTCTATTGTGGTTTATGCTCTATCCGCGAAGTAGATATAATTCAATTCAATAAATATAAATGAAATGCAGGGGAAATGCGTATAATTTAATACTCCTTACAAGGAAATCATGTAGTGCATTTATCAGCTTTTTTTTCTCTAGTTACTTGCAATGCTTATGTACTTTATTGCCTAGGTACTTGCAATGCTTACGTACTTTATTGCCTAGGTACTTGCAAAGCTTATGTACTTTATTGTCTAGGTACTTGTAATGCTTAAATTTATTAAAAAATTAAAATTTCAGATTAAAATTCAAAATTATAATAGATTAATTTTTCCAATATTATTACTATTTCTTTGCTCTACCTTATAAACTCGCTATCTAAGCTTTTTGTTGTGCTCCGCCCATTGGTTTATAAAGTGATTTTCACTTCTCTGAATTTTGCAAAAAATACATTTGCTTCTAAAGAAAAGGGACTTTGCTCTATCTGCCCTCGGAATGGACAGCAATATTACATAAGTCCTTCTCATCTGAAAAGTTTGGAAATGGTATTCAAAAATCCCTTTTACCGAGAGTTCAAGTTGGGAATTTATGCAAAATCTAAATCTGCGAGTGCTTTTTTTTTACCTAATTTTAAATTATCAAAATGCTTTCTGCAAAAAGGAATAATATGCTGTAATTAATACAATTATTTCTATATTTTCATTTCTTTATTTGAAATAAGTTACTGATATTTTATTGAATGACAGGAAATTTAAGCATGCGACATGCAAAATTATCTTAACCTTGCGAGGTCGAGAGCAAAATCTTGTTTTGCTGCATAATCACATTTTAATTTTGATTCAATTTCCTTGAAATGATGAAAATTATTAAATTTACTTTCTTAATGCAACACATGGCTTTTTCATAATACGTGATTTTGTGAGTTCGTTAAGATATTTCTATTTTCCAAACTCCTTCACGTTAATAACGTGCTATTTATAGATGGATATTTTTGTAATAGGAAATTTTACAATGATGGAAAACATTATTTTTATTCGTTTTTCCCTTTTTTTTCTCATTTTATCCACAGCCTTCACACAAATTTAAGGATTTTGTATGTTGGAAGAATTTAATTTTCTCTTTATGTAATCAGAAATTTCGCTGGTTATTAAAGTGTACCAGAAAAATGTTACTGCCTCTGTTTATTCAAGAAATTTCATTTGACAAAAATAATATCCGGTGATTCAAAAACCTGATGATTTCCTAGAAACGTGTTCATTAGTTATACAAAATTTGAAAATTAATATTTAATATTTTTTACAGCTTGTTTTATGCCCTTTTTGTTTGGTGAACTCATTATGAATGAAGATTAATATTTTCGATAGATTTAAGTATTTTAAAGCTCCTATTCCTTTTTTTATTTATTGATAAAATCGCAGAAATTAGTTCATAAGATTATAATTTTTAATATCTGTTGTTAAATATATTGATAATATTCTCATTAACAGAATTTCGTAAAACTATTCATTAAAATTCAACGTTTATTATTTATTTTTAAAGTTCATTATTAAATTTATTGATACTGCTTTTCATAAAGCCTTTAAAATTTGGTTATCTCTAAAGGTCTAATATCAGATTTATTTATATTGTTTTCCTTTGGTGGAATTTTATAAATTTGTTCACAAAATTTCACTGTTCAAAGCGCCCACTCTTAGATTTATTTGTACTGTTTTTCTTGACGAACATTCATTGAAGTTTAAATCTAAATAATGGGATTGCTATATAAAATAAGTCACACAGAAAGTATAGTGATTAAGGGAACCTACTGCATTACCGAAGAACCTGGGTTCGAATCCGGCACTCCAAATATATGGCGAGCCGAAAGTCCTTTCGTGCTTTGGTGAGAGGGGAGTGATGCAGGAGGTTTCTTGGGAAGAGACACTCAGGCCAACCCTGGAGTGCTCTCCCTCGAAATTGGGAAGGAAGTAGAAGTCCAACCTCCTTGAGGCCCTGTTAGCCATTCTTCCATGAAATGCATGGACAGGAAAACAACTATATAGAGTATTCAAAAAGTAATAGTTTTTTTGTGAAATCAGACACTTTAAAAGAATTCAAGTCTGTTAATGTTGACCATGTTTTAAATGGGCTGAATTTCATTTTTGTATATACAGGGTGGTCCGAAATCCAAAATTTTTATTTTGTTTTTTATTCATTTTAACATGTCTTAAATAATGAGTACAGAAGAACGAACCTTGATCCTGATACCCCTTAAACACAGACGTAACTTTATAAGGTATATCTCCCACATTCTTAGCATGCCTTCGTGGTGTAATGGTCAGCACACTGAGCCGGTATTTCGGAGGTCCGTGGTTCGATTCCCGGCGAAGGAATTGCATATTTTTCATGTCTCCTGCTACTAAATAACCTAATGTCTCTACACTGGCGCCCGAACTAAAAGGATTGTGGATGATGACTCTCCACACCCAGGATTTGGCGACTAGGCCCCCTAAAACCCTAGTCGCCCTTTAAAAAGGGGAGTATATAAGGTATATCTCCCACATTCTTAGCGTGCCTTCGTGGTGTAGTGGTCAGCACACTGAGCCGGTATTTCAGAGGTCCGTGGTTCGATTCCCGGCGAAGGCGTTGCATATTTTTCACCTCTTCTGCTTCGTTAAACCTAATGTCTCTACAACTTTGAGTAAAGTAAGAAATAAATTTCAAGAAACTTTTATGATACCATACCTACAGGCCAAGCGATTTAATAATTTATGAATAAACTTAAAAGAAATACTTCCATGCTTAACGAGGTAAGAAGAAAGTATTCAGGGAGAGACACCAACAAATTTGAACAAATTCATCAATTGTTCCATATGGAACAATTGATGAACATCCTTTTAAACAATTTTGTTTAAGGATGTAAGATTTATATATCTCACCCTCTCTTTTTCCCTCATAGTTTTGTTTTTTATGAATGTTTCTTTTTTGTAATCACTGAGCTGCAAAAGAATGCATGAATTATTTTTAATTTATCAAAATATTTAGTTGAGTACGGAACATAAGGAAAAATTTTTTTAAACATCTTGCACATACAAAAAATAAAATTTAGTTAACTTTCAACACGTTTCAAAAAAAAGATAAATATTATGATAAACTCGAATTTCTTTAAAGTGCTCGATTTCAGAAAAATAGCCGCGTACTTTTAGGTCATTCTGTACTACAAAGTAGAATTTTATATATCAGATTTAGAAAAATGTATAAGTAGTGTGAAATAAGACTGATACCAATTGGTATTTCATTAATAGTGCATTAGTTTTCTGATGCGATCAACAAATCACCTCACTGTACCGCAATCAGTAACTACTGTTTTTGAGGACAATAGCATATTATACGAAAAGCAATTTCCTTCTTTTCTTTAGAAGACAGTTTTAGGTCCAATAGAGGGAACAATGGAAATAAGAGAAACTGAAATTGCCTGAACAGACAAAAGACGTTAGAATCTGCCCAGTTTCCTAGTCGTCTTTGTCCGAAAAATATCTAACTCATTATTTTCTCTGGCTATTGCTTGTCTCCTTATAGGATTTATACACCTATTTGATTGCGCTGCTTTTTAAGTAATACTTCAGATAAGGAAATAATGTGTTTGCAATGAATATTTGGAACCCGAAATTTTTCTTTACGAAACGTGTAAGGAGAAATGCAAAATAATTACATATTTTTTGGTGTTTCAGATGTTTACGTAGTACTGGAACCATATATTTTCGGTGTTGCTAACACGCATTAATTAGAAGTTTCTTAAAAGAAATGTTTTTTTGTCTCAACTTTCTATTTCTTTATTTTTTACAGTAGTTTTTAATACTTTGTTAAGGATAACAAATTATCTTAATATTATAGATGCCAATTTAAACAACTGTAAGGTATTTTTTCATTCCTTTCCGCATGTAATTGGAAGCATACTAATTGGAGTATTCGAGAGGGCCAGGGTTCCAGTCCTGGCAAGGCACTGAAATGTTTTCTCCTTCCCTTTTATTTGCTCAGTGGGACGAGTAGATAATTTTAAATGTTTGTGCACCGAAAATTTTGTCCTTCTACCCGTTAGTTGAATTTCTTATTATTGCGGAGAAACTATAATTTTGATTGCAAAAATTGCCTTTCTTTAACCTTTTTTAACTGTATTTGGTGTTTTAGGTTTTTCTGCATTTAAAATATTTTTTTGAAGATGTTTTTAGGTTTTATGTACTTTTGTCTAACCACAAAAACTGAATTAATTGAATTAAAAATATATTTTTAATAAAATTCGAGGAAATACGTTTAAACGAAGTGCAGCAAAAATTTGTGCAATTTAATAGGCCGTACAAGGAAGTCATGTGGTATCCACATCAGAATATTTTTCCTTTAGAAGAGGGGTCGTGTTTATGGAAGTTTCTCGGCTCAAAGTCCCGCTATTGTCAACAGTCTTTGTTGGCTTTGAGCAAAGTACCACTTCTGGTTTTCCAGTTTTGCGCCTAATTTAATCTATTATTTATAAGAGTACAGAAAGCACATAAAATGGACATTTTTGGATGTTTCGTATAAGAATTATCTTGGCTGAAAACCTCACGAACATACGCAGATAGACATGCTTGTAAATATAATAAAAACTTGTTGTGGGGACCCTAACATGGGTTATTCGCTGAAAACTTACTATCGAGTTTTTCAACCGGAAACATTGCCTTCCTTCCCTACATATTTAGGTTTGGAGGTAAAAAAATTAAAATGATTGGCTGTAAATTATTGATGTTTATTCATTTTTTATGCATTCAAGTCTCAATTAACTGGGCGGAAGAATAGCTGAGTATTGGTAGTTTAATCTGTATCAAATCCAGAAAAATAAACTAACTCCATGGTATTTTTTCGAGGTTTTTCTCAAGTGTAACGTGAGTATGACCTAGGTTCTCTTACACGAAAGCATAGCTTTCCTTAGGCAAATTGCATTAGCGTGCTTTGCAGTAGCTTAAGTAATCCAATTCGATGAAATTCCGAGTTAACCAAGGTAAATGCTATGAACAGCGTCAACGGTTAATTCAAAATAACCGTTAAACCTAAGATTAAAAAAATGAAAAGATAAAAGGTGGAATAGTCCATATCGTAATTAACAGAAACATTAAGTTGGTAATTTACCTGTAGTTGCAAGCGGTTTAATCTAAATAATAAGTTCATTTGGTTAGTTAAATTTTATCAGTATTCAAAATGAAAAAGGCAATGGTTTTTGCTTAGATTGCTCTTGCATTACAGTAGGAGATTCATAATTATTTTAATATGGCAAAGCACACGAAAGTGTTTTGCCATATTAAAATAATTACAAACATTGCTTAATAAACAATTATAAACTATGTTTATAAAATAATTATAAACATAGAATGTTTAAGGGAAGAGATGTCTTCGTGAAAGATGTTCAGAGGGGAACTGGCTCGTATTCAGGATACACATAGTCAAGACCACGAACACCAAACATGCAACCAACCCGTTCACTTCAGAGAGATCATGGCTCGAACTGCCAGAATTCACCCGCATTGATCGTACTTTGATGGTAGAAAACATAAAATGGCACCATTTGACTTTCGTTCACGATTAAGCGATTACTTTAACGGACAATTCAAGAGCATTTATATATTTCGGATTACGTACAGTTAAATTATGTATTGTTTGAGATAAATACAACTCCCAAACAGTTTTTCGTTATCTGCTTATCTTTGCTGTTATGCCATGCATTTCTTCTTTTCCCTTTTTACACTTCCTGCGGAGAGTTTTGCTTCACTCTGATGGCTTGTGACAGTAATTTTCTATCATTTTGCAATAACCAAACTTAAGTTTCCTTTTTTCTTTTTCTTGCAGGGACATTTTTTATCCGCAACCCGCTTAATACGCCTCTTGGTTGATTGAGTGTACAATCAATTCCCGATTACCGTCTACATTAATTTTGAATAAAACTGCATTTTCAGTGGTAAAATGTGTTTATTTATCTAGAGATAAATGAAATAAATAATGTAAAAAATATCGACTGTAACTCAGCCAATTACACAGACAAATTAAACTAAAAATACTATAAGGAGAATTCTTTCTTTTCACTGCTTTTAAATTTAATTTTTATTTATTTGTTTACGTCAACACTTTATTGAATAACATAAAATATTATTCATTAACTTAAAATGATACTCATTTGTGCAAAGTGTTATTTGTACAAATATAATTTTTTAAATGTATTTAAATGAGAAGATATGAAAAAATAGATTTTATGTTAATACATTTATAAAAATGCTTTATTAAAAAAAGATAGTGTTTATGTTTTGTTTGCCGTCGATTTCAGTTCAAAAGACGCTGTTTGTCCATGGAACAAATATAATTATGCAGGAAAATACTTATTTGAATATCGAAACATGACAGAGAAGATACCTTCAAATCAAGTGAATCAACATAAGTAAATCTTAGAAAAAGAAATAATAAAATTTCTTAAATAAGACGAATGTATACGTACCTATGAAATATATCCCTAATACCGAAAACATATTGTGATAGTGAACCTAGAAACTAGATTCGAACTAATCTTTTCCAATAAAAGGGAGCAGCCTGGCATAGTTTGATCAATTAAGAGCGAATTATAAATAATGATTCTGATTGTAATATCAGGAACCTAACTGCTTTTAGAATCATACCTTAGGGGTTTTTTTTACCTTCCATTTCTCAATAGATGGCGCTCGTTGGCTTGTACATCATCTCGGTGTTCATTCGAAGTTCTTAAGTTTGGTTAACCGTTTACTGTGATTTGGGGATAAAAAAATGTCTGCTGCGCTTCGCTAAATTAATTTTATTTTCAAACGGTCATTTAATAATTTGTTATCAGATAACTATTCTTCAACAAATAGCTTCTTTCTGAAAATCAAGCTTTTCTCCTCGCGTTTGCATTCTCCAGTATTTTCAGAATATGACCCATTTAAACTTCTATAAAATGATTCAATTTCACTATCCATTTTTCAGTAGGAAACGCAACTGCTATGAAATATAGGAATTGATTTTGCGAGTTTTTTTGTCAACTAGAAAATATAATTTTTGATTATTGAATATGTTTCTTAAAGCACAAAAATTTCGAGGATATTTCGAGGAATATTTTCATAATGCTGGCTATTTTCTAGAATGTTATTCTGCACAATTCAGGATAGCTGATCATTTTATTTTAAATGTGCCAGAATAAAGAATAAAATCTTGTGCAAAATCTTCTTCATTTAAATATATTATTCTGCTACACTAGATTTAATTAATTATCTTTTTGCATGAGATAATATAGATAAAAATTTATCGATTAGTTATCGTACGTTATTATTGATAAAATATATTTAAAAGTTTGGAAAGCTTTGCAATGTTTATTTTGATTCACATTTTTTGCTTATTTTGAAAATCTCTCATTTTACACCAACTATTTAGAGTAGTCCACCGGAATATGTAAATTAAAAAAGTTTTAAAAAGGAGGAGAATCTGTTTTAATAGAATTGGAACTTGCAAGTCAGCCGGCTTTCAATAGTCTTCTTCGGTTGTTTCCGACGTAAACAATATTTTCTGCTGTAAGTTTCTCTTTCTCTGCGAATATTAAATAATTGTCTAGAAACTAACTGAACCTACTCCTAATGAAATTTAGTTTTCTTTACAAGCTAAATTAAATGTAAATAATTTGAATTACACTTTATTTGGCTTTTGCCTCAAAGCTATTTTCTGTTTGTTAACTTTGGGTTTATACTTAGACCCGATGTTAGCAGAACGTTTTAGTTATTTTATTTTACAAATGTTTACAGAGAGTTATTATTTTTTATTTTTATTGATTTATTTAGCGTTATGATATTGTAGTGAAAAACCAGACGAAAATTCGTTCTTTCAATCTATGAGGATTTACTAACATCCATTTTAAATCAAACAAAGATAAATTTGGCCTTATAATTCGTTTGATAATTTGATTCAGGTTATGACTAAAGGTTTGAAATTAATGTGATGTTTGTAAATTACAATTCAGGACCTAATTAAACTGAACCAGTAAGATGAACATTAGCAGTAAATCACGCATAATATCACTATAGCATTAACGTCAAATGAAAATAACCACATACCTCATTTGATGCAATAATGATGGTTATAGCTTTAATAATAATAATAATAATAATAATAATAAATTAAAAAAATAAATAAAATTTACGAAACTCACATTGAAATAAAAACAAAAACTCTGGGGTAATGACACTTAACATTTAAAAGTCAATAACTGTACAACTTAAAGTGTTATTTTTTCCTATCCGCTAATATTAATTTGCTGTTAAGTAATATGAGGGATTCCCTTTGTCTTTCTAAAGCGCGATGATAATTTTATATTCTTTTTCCTCTAAAAATTGGTTTATAGCTAATTAAAATGTCAAATTTAAGCAGAATGAGACTCATACATACTTTTGAATGCCTGTATGGCACTTGAAATGTTATTTAGACAATTCAATTTGTTTAAAATTAGTGCTGTTTATTCATAGTGCTCTTGAGTATTATTTACATAAGATTTGAATATTTACTTCCCAAAATATAACAGTTATTAAGAGAATGGACACAGCATTAAGGATCATCTCATCTGGAAAAATAGAAAATCACTTATATCTGAAAATCTAGCTGCTAGAAATACATATGCGCAAAAATGTTGCCTCAACACAGACCTCTTCAGTTTCCCAATAAAAGTACAATTAAAAGCCAATTAAAGCTAGCATTTTTTTTTCATACGAAAGAGTGAAAGGTTACATCTCTGAAATCACAAAAGACAGTCTAGAGCAGTACTTCTGGACTATTTTACCCCCTTTTATTGCTTCACCCATTTTACTGTTACTAGACGACCTTTCCCCGATCCTCTTTTCAAAAAATCGAAACCTGCATGTATACCTTAATTTAGATTTAGAATATTTTTAATGTAGTTTATAAATTAAACAAGAAAAAATATAGAAAATGCTGATAAATATCAAAACTTTTATAAAGGAGTTTTTATATTCATAAACTACAACTAAATTGTATTTAACAGGAAAATAAAAGGCTGATAGAATTTCTTACCTGAAACTATAAAATTCCCCCAAGGGAGAAATGCCTCTGGGTTGAGAACTCCTGGTATATTATAACCAAAACTATACGGTTATTGTTTATTTTCTTAAAACTGTTTTCACTATCAATGAAAACAGTTTACCTGTTAAATTCGCAAAGATAGAAACATGCTTACTGGAAAAATTATAGTGTTATTTAGTTTATCCTTTCCTGTAATTAATAATTCATCATATAATAGTTTTATTATTTAGAAATTTCTTCGTTTTTCTTTCTAACTATCGATGATTGATTTAACTTGTTGATTTCAGCTTCATAATCTTTAATAGTTATAAAACATTCTGGTCCAATGTTTCTGTTCTCATTGAGTTATATGTGTTGTCTGTCTCATTATGAAAGTTAAAATTATTATGTCTAAATTAATATTAGCTTCGACAATAAGCAAAGTAACAGCATTTTCAAAGTTACTAACGTCAAACGATCATCCTATACCAAAGTTTAAAATTACCGCATAAGATTTTTAAAATAACTCGTGAAACTGATTTAAGACCAGTTTTTCTTTGCCGTTCTACTTCACAAATGAATTTGCAGATATTATTGTCTTTTTTTTTAAGTTTAAATTATTTCAACCGCTTCATCTGTCATTGGCTTGTTTATGCTCTAATGTGTCGTAATCACTGGACTACTTCTGTTTTAATATGTTCGTCATAACTGAGTTTTCAGGTCTGGCATGCTCATTGTCAAAATTATTAGTGCACTACGGTATTATAAAAGTTAAAATAACAAGTATTTAGTCTTTCGGATTCAGTTCAAAATTAAAGTTGCTAGCATGACCTGTTAAAACTAATCGTTGAAAGTGATTTAAGATCAACTGTAATTTGTGTCCAAAGCTTCATATTATATCAAAGTCTGTCAAATGAGTTTCCTATTCATATTTCAAAAATGTTTTGGCCATTATTATTGTCATTTTTAAAGTTTTTAAATCCTTTTATGCGACATTTTGCTTTTTTGTCACATTTGCCAATTAATACCGTATTCACGTGAAAATAAGAGCCTCTTTTTTTCCTATTCCAAATTTTATTAAAAAATTTGTTAGAGTCTTATAATCAGATATTTTAATAAATGAAATTGCAGAATAAAGGGAAGGAATTTAAATGGCAAGTACTACATAGAATACTGACACTACTAAAAAATACTATATAAACCACTCGTGTAATTTCCGTGTGCAAACAAAAATCACTTAGTTACCCTTACTTATGCTAGCCATATGTAATTCAGCGATATCAAGTTAAATCTGTATTCACAATACCAATATGCCTGAAAAAATTATATGAATTACGTTATTTTTTCTTTGCTAATTTTTCTTTCTGTACCATAATAAAATACTATGCTTAATTAGCTTTTAGTTTACTGAATTTAGCATATTTATATTCTAATCAGGAACAAATGAATCCTGAACTAACTATTAAATCACATCAAATATTATCTTTAATTTTATGTTTTAAAATTTATTCTGAGATATAATTTTTGAGTAGGGTCTTATATTTGAATAGATACGGTATTCTGAAATTACATTAAATCATACTTAAGTTTTTAGTTTACATTACGGATAGAGACCGGCGCATTATGTTTCAACGCACATTTGATCTTAAGCATCAGTAAAAATAGGATATTGCTCATGACAACGAAAGCATTACTTTTGAAATAATGTGATGCATTAAGTCAGCGTTTCTTAAATTAATTTCAAGCGTGAATCAGTTTTATCAATTAGAACGTTCTGCGGTCTACCTTATTCTTGCCCCTTGTAAAGCAAATTTTAGCATATGTTACTACTTATATACTTAAAATTTTTAAAACCGAATTAGTTAAAATTCATTTACGTTTATAATAATCAATTATAATTATCATTTAATCATAATTATCATTTAATTTATAGTAATTTAATAGAAACAAATCATATTTATATTTAATAATTCGAAGCTATCATAATTTCGGAAATTTTGATTTTATTAACAACAAACAAATTTTATAAACAACAAACAAATTAGACAAATGCTTGTATTCATATCAATGGGATGGATAAGCCTGCCGATTCTTGCAAGGCTGTTCCGAGTATGGATCTCAGGTGAAAAGAAGAGCCACAGTCATAGTGATTTAAATCCCTAACTTAACGCTAAAACTAAAGAGGTTGTAGATGAGGTAGCCGGTAATAAATATAACAAATTGCTAGTATGCGTAATTTCCAAACTAGGGATTTTAATCTATAGTGTAAAAGCTATATGAAAGTGTAGCACTAGTGTAAAAGGTTTTATTAATTATTTTTTTAATATAGGAGAACCGCAAGGGTAGATTTCAAGGACCACTGACTGAGACAGGCTACATTACCGAAGATCTATACAAATCATATAAACGACCTATACTGATTTGTATCGAATATTAAGCATTTTAACATTTTATCAAGTACTAAGCTAAGAACATTTGTTTTGTACTTGCTTTATTTCAAATGCAGTTTCTCGTATTGTTGCTTTCGAAATTAGGCACGAAGCAAAATATTTCACTATTCATTCGTAATTAATTTGAAAAACCTAACTCATAAATCAAAATTATCTTACCTCCTTCTGCTTCGCAAATGAGCGTTATGTTTGAGCCTTCATCAACTGGTCCAACAGTTTCCATTAGCCGTTGCCCATACTCGTCCATGATAATAACTTCTCTTGGGGGTACTGAAAGAGAAATTTCCAATTTAACGTAATATATGCAGATTGTATATAGATAGATAGCGAAACAGATGCTCTAACAATGCATACATTCTACAACATATTTTCGATTCATGAATATATCCGCTCATGTATATGCACAGTTGGGTCTAAATAAGACTGAAATGTACAAAATGCGTAAATGGAAACCTAAGCAAGTAATTTAGATGTAACGCAATCGGGGAAACCGCATTCACGGAGAAATTATTATATACATGATGAAATGCGTATTGAAGTTAATATTTGTCCATATGTTTAAGTAATTTCCTATCCTGTTAAACGTTCATTGTTCAGCATATAAAGATACACATTTAGATTTTAATTCATAAAAAACATTCCTTAAACATTTGCAACTTTTTAGGTCAACCACTTGCTTTTTAAATCGAAGCGCATTTTCTTCTAATTATTGTATTGCTGCTGACACGGCGCGACATTGATTCAAGAGGATGTTTAAATGCGTCCTTTCTGAGCACGTCGCATAATTTTAGCATGTGTTATGTGGTATAATTCTTGTTTCAGTGGAGTCCTCCCGGGGGTTGACTCAGGAGAATTCCTGGGAAGTACTGGCTAGGATTTGTACTTAGACAGTCTCAACCACGGAGGTATATAAGTTGACTTCACAGGACTAAAGCCCGAGTTTATTCTCAGGTTGGTTCAGGATTGGCAGGGACCTTACTGGTACTGTCGTGTCCGTTCCTCTATCTGTGGTGGAGCTATATGTTAGATTTCGTTGGTCGTCCGAGGGCAGTCGGCCCTGTTGGTGGAGTCGGGTGATGCCGCACGACGTTGCAACCCGACCTAGTGGGACTCGTCGTCTTCACCGGTTGGATCGCGGCCCCGAGAATTGCCTCTGAGGCCAGGATGATATTCTATGTAGGGCGATCCTTTGAGAACATTAGGTAATAGAGTCCTGGTTTACCGGTGCGCTGTTTCAGTGGAGTGATAAGAATGAAAAAACCAGTTCATGTATTCTGCTCTTTTGTTTTGAAAGGGGAAAAACTGTCAGTCAGACTGGTTGTAAATTTCCTGCTTTAAACGAAAAAAGTGCCGTTTCTGATGACGCGTTTGAGAGGAGATTTAGAAAGTTCAAACGTGGAAATTTTATCCTCGAAAATGATGGTTGCTATGGGCAATAACCCTCTCAAATAACGGCGTTTTAAAAGAAGCTATATCTGAAAAATCTAAGTTATACGGTTTAGGCACTTAGACAAAATAAATATTAGAAATCTCAGAAAAAATAAATATTCCAAAAAAGTAAAGCACACCATCGTTTGAAGAAGACTGGTAATGTAAGCTGTTCAGGCCTTAATTTTAAAAAATAGATACGCTGGAGCCCTGTGGCAGATCATCAGAAAGAGGACATACGAAAAAAAAAAATGAAAACTTTCAAATTTTAACATTACGCCCAAAGCGGAGTTTTTTAAACGTTTTGTGAGTTACCTTTATTTTATCATCATATTCTTCGCACTTAAACCATAAAATTCAGTTCACAGTAATGTCTCTCAAACAATTTTTAAATGAGCATATCTTTAGTGTTTCCGATAAACAGTCTCACGCGCTGGACATAAAAATATTTTTTTTGTTTCATTTTTGCTATTGTTCGCTTTGAAATCGTTGAGCTTGTTAATCAAAAATGCGTTAACATTTTCTAAAATAGGAAAGAGATTATAAAACAAATTCCAAATCTGGGCTTCGAGATGCCCATATTCGGGTGGAAACGTACGTTATTCAAAATTTGATGATTAAAGGTATCGTTGTTTTATCACAATGCGAGAAAAATACACATACATTTATGCAGATTCTTCATTATTTAATTTTTTAAACATAATACAGGGCTCTAATATTTGGCGGCAACAATTTGAAAAGTGAAACGGAATTTATGCGAATCAGCACAAAATGCCAAAACGAAATTAATAGCCCTTCTGGGCAAATTGTCCCTTTGGATTAATAAAACTGTAATCAACATTAAAAATAAAACTCAATAAAACGTAATGAGATAAATAAGAATTTAATAAATGATTAAATTAATGTTAGATAGTTAAATAAATAAACACTAAACTACATCTTGTTTGGGGCTCAAGCTGGAATTACAGTTTTCCTCAAAACTGTGAAATAATCCAACTGGGCTCTGGCTTAATACGAGGGTTGTTTTTTTTTCAACCTCCGATCGTACAGTATAATGGCCAGGCATACGGCAGGTGGTTGGTGTGCGTAGTAGGCGACTGCGCATCTTCCCCTCCACACGCTCCTTCAATGGCGAGTTCAACACGCCATTTTCTGTTGAGTTGCAGTCACGTAAACATGGCTGTCCTATTGATTCTCCCGCCAAGTGTAAATTGCGAGCTGTTATTCGTTTCTTGCAGGCAGAAGGGAACAGTGCAGTGCAAATTCATCGAAGAATGAGTCGAATGTATGAGTGATGGCGTTGTTCGTGAATGGTGTCGAAAGTTTAAAGATGGCCGAACTGATGTGCATGATGAAGGGGGTCAAGGGCGCAAGTCTGCCGCTACAGATGACATTGTTCAACGAGTTGACCAAGCGGTTAAGGAAAATCGAAGGTTCACCATAAGTGAATTATCGATGAAATTTCCGGAAGTTTCGAGATCTTCCCTGTACTCTATCGTTACTGAAAAGTTGCGCTACAGAAAAGTTTGCGCTCGCTGGGTCAGCCAGATGTTGACTGACGACCACAAAGCTCGCCGAATGCCTGCAGCGTTGGAGTTTCTTGACCGTTACAATACTGATGGAGAAGATTTTTTGAAATCCATTGTGACAGGTGATGAGACATGGGTTCGATATGACACGCCTGAAACGAAACGACAATGGATGCACACAAATTCTCCACAGAGACCCACAAAATTCAAACGAACCTTCAACAACCGTAAGGTTATGGCAACTGTTTTTTGGGACCAAAAGGGAGTATTGCTTGTGGAGTTTATGCAGCCTGGAACAACAATTAATGCAGATTCATATTGTGCAACTTTACAACGCTTACGGAGAGCTATTCAAAACAAACGAAGAGGCATGTTGACTTCTGGAATTGTTCTGATCCACGACAATGCCCGTCCTCACAGCGCTCGTGTAACACAACGGCTCCTTCAGCAATTTCAGTGGGACATTTTCGAACCCCCGCCATATAGTCCCGACCTAGCGCCGAGTGACTTTCATCTTTTCCCTGAACTGAAGCAGTGGCTTGGGGGGCAGCGCTTCCAAAATGATGTAGAGCTCAAAGAAACCGTCACAACTCACTTCCAATCACTGGCGGGAACATTTTACGAAGAGGGTATTGCAAAGCTTGTTCACAGATATGAAAAATGCCTCAATCGTCAAGGCGATTATGTGGAGAAATAACCTGTATTGTACTTTACTTTTGGTAATGAAATCTTTTTCATATATTCTCCTGTCTTTTCTTTATAGCCCATCGGAGGTTGAAAAAAAATAGCCTACGTATAAGCGCAGAATATACGGTATAATGTACTACTTCATTAGATGATAGAAGCGAAGAACATCCTTTTTATCAGCTTATCAATGAAAATGGTTAAAACGTCACTATGAGAATAGACAGAGTTCTATAAAAAGAAAGAAAGCCTGAATCAAATTTTAATTGAGGTATGTAAACAAACACGATTGCAACACTTTTTAACCACGAAGCATTGCCTATTTGTCACACAGAATACGACGGGAGAAGTTTTCGCGAACCCATGGATAAGTTGTGAACAAAGCCACAATTTTTCGTCCTCTGTATTTTGGTAATATTGTTCCTGAAAGTCTTCGGATACTCTTTGACAAGAAGGCACTAGTACTAGAGCGAAAGTTTTACCCTCTATTTTAAATTCATTGCAATTCCTAGAGAAAAATCATTTGAGATATTGCGGGGACATTTCTTTCTCTAAATATCTTGTAGAGATATTAGGTTATATGGAAGCAGGATATGTGAAAAATAAGCAATAATCTCGCCGGGATCGAACGACGGACCTCTGGAATATGCGCCCAGCGTGCTAACCACTACAACACGGAGGCATGCGAAGAAGGCGGGAGAAATACCTTATAGTGTCAACCTCCGACCAATGGTTTGTGTCTAAGAAAAAGAGAGACATGCATCCAGAGAATCGTTTTAAATGTAAGTTTATTATTAAAAGGGCTCTGACTCGAATTAACATTTGTTTAAAAAATTAAGAAGTACCGGAGCCGGGTTCCGGCTCAATTTAATCTCTGAAGCTGCTATGATGTATGGGTATTTCATGAGGCATCAGAATACGCTTGTTCAAATTTCGGCATGTGATTCTTTGCTGAAAAAAGAAAACGAAGCTCCATTTTCGAAATGGGAAATTGCTGGAAATGAGATGCGAATTCCATACAATATTATTAAAAGAAAACAATCACAAGGTAACCCAAAAGAACTTTGTTAAGCAAAATAGAGATTGGAGCCGCACCCTAGAAAGAAAATGCTTTGTGTATGGTAGAAATGAAAATGAATTGTATGGTAGGTACTTTTGCCACCAACTCAGACTTTGAATTCTTAAAAACACGGCTCCCAAATGGCAGTTTCAAAAGCAGAAATAGAAATAAAACACTCAAAACTGGCCAGTTTTCGAAGTGTTTTCTTTCATCACGCCAATGCTCGGCCACACATTTCGAAAAATATCAGGCCAAAAACTTATTGAGTATAGCTTAGAACTTTTGTGTCATCCACTTGACCTTTCTTTCTAGGATTTTCATCGTTTAGGTCGCTTAAAAATTTTCTGAATAGCTTGGAGTTCACTTGTTTGGAGACTGGCAAACAACACGTCAATAATTTCTTTATGGAAAAAAACCTTAGCGAATAAAATCTTTATGAAATATTTTAAATAAAAGGCATTTTCCAGCATTTGAGACATGGGGAAAAAACTCATAGAATAAAATAGTGCTTATTCAATGAAAGTTTCTTACTTTTTTTTACTGCTTCATTTGCGTTGATCATCAAAAACCCGCAGAACCTTTCGGATGCCCCAAACAATATATATCAGTCAGACTGAAACAGCATTAAAACGAATAGAAAAAAGGAAATTATTAAATCTCCAATAGCTAGTCATTCGATACTAGATACATTAGTATGCTGACTATTCTTTTAAATTTGGCCTTACTTAAATTACCTAAACACTTCCGTTAGTGACTGAGTTCTCCAACAACGAAACTCAATGTTGTTAAATTTTCATCGACTGAACTTTCCCTCTACTTTAAGATAATTAGAATTAGATCTTTCAGCCGCGTATTAGAGCCAAGCTTCTAATTTCATTCTAGACTTAATAATGAAATTCATTGAGCCCAGAACTGTGAGTGATTTTGAATATGTACAAGTGTTTTTCATATTTTTCACAATGAATTTAATTTTATTTTTACAAAATATACGGATAATGCATGGACTATGTATACCGCACAAAGACACGGAATAGTTAACGCATTTATATTTTGTTTCTGGCAGCACTATAATAATATACAAAATAGCTGTCCATACTTGATTATGACTTCACTATGAAGTTAAGAATGAATATTCTGATAATGGAAAGTCCCGGGTTTCTAAAAACAATAGCAGAAGGTACGAAATCGCTTATGTAAAAGCACTATACACATCGTTGTATTATTCAATGTGTAGAGTTATACTTGATTTGGGAATGTTGATTTAGTCTAATAACCCTAAAAAATTTGAAGTGAATTATCGCTATGTCTGAAAAAACGTCATGAGAAGATTAAAAATAAGTTTTTTATATAAACAGAATTTAGAACACAAAAGCAGTCTCTTGTGCTACAATGTAACACAACTCGAAACGTTGCAGCAAAATATAACAGTCGGATATTTAAGATAAACGTGGAACAGTAATGAAAGATTGGACAATTAATTAGTATAGTACAAGCTGGCTCACTACTCTACCGGAACATCAGAAATAAAATGTCGGTAGCGAGTACACGCAAAGCCGAATGACTATGAGAGTGGAGAAGAAACTAACAAGTAGCGTACAAGCAATGCCGAAAACATACCCTGTCTTCAAATCAAAAAACCTCATTTTAAATGCTGGCCACTCATTTGCATTCTGGTCAGGAATACGAAAAGAAGATCTAGAAATGGCTGAAATTACAAATGGCTGATTAATTACCAAAAAAAAAAAAACCCTACAAATGTATTGATACTCAGTCCATATCCGTTTGCCGTATTAAAGTATGTTCCCTATACGGAGTTCAGTGTATTCTCACTTCATTTTGACAAAATGGGCGTAATATCCGAAATCGTTATACATCAGAAAACATTGTAACAGAGCACTCTGCTATTAAATGTATCAAAAATTGATAAATATTATTTAGTAAATTTTATCTATGTTTGTTAATATATTTTAATATATCTTCTGATAACGAAGAGCTCAGTGTATTTATATTTCCTTTCTGACAACACCAGCGTAATATCTGAAATCGTTGTACACAGAATGTGTTATAAAAGAGCATCGATTACTCAATAAATCCAAAATAGTTGGATATTTATAAATTAATACATCCAGAAATTACTACAGAATCTTCTATTAATGACAAATTTAGTGCATTTGAAATCCGTTTCTGGTAACACAAATTTAATATCTGAAATCAGTGTTTATCAGAAAGTGTTATAATAGAACATTATATTTTAAATTCATTGAAAGCCAATACAAATTTCTTAATAAATACACAATGAAAAAAAGAATTCTTATAATGAAGAGATTAGCGCAATATCAGTGTGTTATCCGAAATCACTGTACACAGTCAAGTGTTATAACATAGATCTGGATTACTCAATGAATCCAAAGTCAGTCCATATTTGTTAATAAATATACTTTGAAGTTACGAAAGAATCTTTTCATAAATAAACGAAAAATGTATTCCATTTGCTGCCATGGAAACCAAATCGTTTAATCTGAAGTGAAGGGATAAGTCACTTTTGTTTCGAAATAATGATCAAAATATTGCGGAACACGCTAAAAAATCAAACTTTATGCATTTAATTACAGGAAGATAGGAAAGAAGCTAAATACTTACTTGAATAATTCATCAGTCAAGAAGTTAGTTCGCTCTTGCTATTCGCAAAAGATTTAACCATTCCGAAGATACATATAATTAATTTTCTCTAGAACGACAGTAAAATGCTAAATCAGCTTTTTTAAAAAATCTAACTAACATGCTTTTAATTAACCAGAAGACCACCGTCGAATAATAATAAAGTAGACAAATCCGAAAAGCTTTTATTTTCTTTAGATATATTCAGAAGATATTTAGAGAACATTTTTCACGAAAGATAAGATCATATTCATTAAGCTGCACTGAGTTCAATGAATAAATAAAATTTATTTTCAGGAAAATTTGGGAAAGAAGTTTTGTTATTAAAGAGGTAGATTCATAGAGATGTGTAAGTATTAAAACCACCTCATAAAATATGGAATTGGAAAATTAATTAGATATTTCAAAGGAACAATAGAAATGCTGCAATATTTGCTCATTTTTATATACCTTTATTAAATGAAAGAAAAAAAAGTTTTAATTTTTTGAAATTTGCATGAGGCTTTAAAATTAAAGCAAGGGAATGCAACTATTAATCAATGAATTTTAATACCGAAAATGCTAAATATATTTTTCTTTTAAAATTTTTCTGCATTGCTCAGTATACTTAATCTACTATCTTTAAATTGAAAATTTATATTTAGTTATATAAGACTTATTTTTCTTAGTTATTGGAAACAAATTAAACACATTCAGATTAATTAAAATTCAGATTTAAAATCCTTATGCTTTACGAAACGATCTACATATTCATAGAAATTTAAAGCTGTTATTCGCATTTTTAGACTCGTAAGTCTTATATAAAAGTTTAATGAGTTTCTAAATAATTATACGCACTGAAAAAATAAAACATCAATGAATATTAAATATTCTTTGCCGATAGACCCTGTGATTTCATTAAACCATAATTATAATATATTTTAAATTTCTATAAATATTTAAATCCTTTTAAGTGCATTGTTGTTTTTGTCCACTGTAGTGATAATTTGCATGGTTCTATGTATTTATTTGTTTATTTTTGCATTTAGAGCAATAGTTTTTGGAACTATTTTGAACTTATAGCCACATTCTTTGACTAAAGACGTTTAACTGCAGATCTCTTAAATTTGAATCCAACAACGTTCAAACTGTTAAAATATCTTACGAGAACATAAGATATTGACAAAAATTCTCCTGACAAGCCCTGGCGACAAATTTTGATCGCCGTGTTTGCGATATTTGGCGAATTTTTGGCACCTTGCAGACTTTATAGAATTTTTTGGGGAAAATATTTCTAAAGCTATAGGAGTTATTTAAGCTGTATTAAAGCTATAGGGGTACTTTGTCCCAAAGCTTTCAGGAACCAGTGCAACACCATATAAATACTGCTTCAATAACCAGGAGGATTTAGTTGTTACTCTGATCTGAAAGGCTGAGGTTCAAACAGAATTAGGTGAATTTCGTTTTAGAGTACACTTTGTGAGTGATATAAAGAATGTATGATATTTCTCGCGAGCTGGAGAGAATCTGCCTTATATTCGCTTTACCCTTAGGCTATTTATTTGGAAGTATGATTGTATTACCTGCAATAAATTGTAATTTCTTCTTGTTCCCCTGCAGTGATTATTGAAATAGACACCCAGGAACCCTTAGCTCAAGACCTTAAAGTTTTTAATATAATGACTAATAATGCCATAATTGCAGCAGAAAATCAAAAACGCAAAAACAGCTATAAGATTATAATAGCCTTTCAAACAGTGAAACTCATAATGAAATTCACAGAAGCAGATTAACTTCCATCTTTGCTCGAAGCTTCCATACCCGAGCGGTTAGAGGTAAGTCTTAACAGTTTCTCGCATCGTGGGTTTGGACCTTGGCTCGATTCCAGTTTCATAGTTTCTTTTCTCGTCTCATTTCTCCATCTTAGCGGTCCTTTATTTTCTCCATCCATCAAGCTCAAGGAGAAGCTGGACTGGTAAAAGCCCTTCGGGGTCAAAGACCTTTCAAAGAACGACGATCCACGATTCCTTAGCCCATTAGAATAAGTGTCCAGAGTGGGATGTCGATACCCAGAAAAGATGAAAGCCATTGTTGAAATGATTGTTGCCTGCAGGGAAGCACCAGTTCAATAAAAAAGCATGCATTTTTATGGCTGCTATACTTGGATATATGTAAATCAAACAACGTTGCAAAACCATCATGGAATTTATACTCAGTTGCCACGAAGCGAAATTCTGTTGAAGAAGGTTAATAGATGATTCGGAGTTCAACCACTCTAATTTATTGAAAATAGTTGAAAGTCTTCCTTCGAATAATCCATTGATAATGCTTACAAAAAAATATGAGATTGTTGAAGAGAATTGTTGGCTCCGCTGGTAACAGCAACAACAACAGTAATAATTACATTAAGAATAAATTTACAAATTGTTTAAACAATCATATCCCCAAAACATTTACCCAGTTCATTACACGTAGGCATATGACCTGCAGTTAGGTCTAAAGACACGCAAAACTTTTCCAATGGCAAGTACTAGTGTTAGAAAATGAGGAGCTGAGGTAATTCCAGCCCTGAAAATATACTGCGAGTTGATGAAACACTTTAGGCACATGAATGGTCTTGAACCATTACAATAGCTATAGCGATCGATGTTCAATTCTTTTACGATACGAAATTAGAGACATCTAGCTCAGTGGTCAGAAGATGTGTAAGCTGACAAATGAAGCATCGCATCATTGATTCAAATCTTCTGCCCGAAAGACATATATAGTGATATTTGCTGATTGATTTCAGAGAATATACGGCCTATAAATACCATACAACAAAGTATCTGCAAATTTTAATGCTACTATTTTGGAAACTTTTGGGTATGAATACATGGATGGTAGAGATCTCATTGGGTGGTTATCGAAACCTCTAAACCTGACACCACCAGATTTCTCTTCTGGATGCTTCAGGAATTGGAGCATGAAAAATACTTAAAAACAAGACCAACTTACATAGCTTATTTTCATTAGTGTTCATATTCGATCGGTGTTTCATAACAAGGTTAACCTAAGCACACGTGAGAAATTTTTTGAGCACCTTCTATGATAAGCATCAAGCAGATAAAAGTATTGGTGTATCTTATATCTCTAACAATACTGCATATAAAAAATGAAGTGTTATTTTGGTATTTTATACTGCATCCCTCAAACACGAGCTTGGTGGCCCACCCTGAAGTTTTATATATTAGTAAATTTGTTTAAATTAAGACATAGGCCAGGAATCATCCCAAATTTCAATCTTGCTCCTGAAGGATATCCAACAACAATACAGAAAAAATATATAATATTATAATGATAAGAGAAAATGCTATACGTAAATATCATTTTGTATATATTGTTGCGTGCGTACGGGTTCGTTATAGATTGAATGCACAAGTCGTAAAAAGTTAACAAAAACTTATTCTTTCCACAAGAAATAAATTAAAATGCTGAAATATTTCTTCACAGATCTTCCCACAGTATCACAATATCTCAAACGTTTAGCAAAAACTCAGTTCAAAACAGATAAAATAGTTCTATCTCACAGCGAAATCGCTACAATCAATACAGCATTAAGTAAACAAACAGCAGTTCGCTTTTTACAGCTACAAGTATAACAGCAACAACAACAACAACTGAGATGAGTCCAGTCCAGTCCAGTCTAGTCAAGTATTGCCGGAATATCGTAGCAATTGCACGATGTGGACTGAGATGAGGTGTTTCACCTCGGCTTTTATAAGTTTTTAATTATCAGTAGAACAATCACGATTTTTCTAGATTTTTCTGGATGGCAACAGTAGTTACGAGATATTTATTTATTAAGCATTAAATACACGCGCTCTTTTATTTTTATTGCTATTTTTTTTCGACGTAGCTTTCTCTTCAAAACTCGTCTGCGTTGCACGGGGAAATAAAAAGGAATTTTAATTACAATTCTAAATAAATAGCCAAATAAATGTGAAATTCGTAACAATATTGTTGCGTGCGTACGACTTCGTTATACTCGTAGACTGAATGCACAAGTCGTAAAAAGTTAACAAAAATTTATTCTTTCCACAAGAAATAAATCAAAATGCTGAAATATTTCTTTAGAGATCTTCGCACAATATCACAATATCTCAAACGTTTAGCAAAAACTCAGTTCAAAATAGATAAAATAATTCTATCTTACAGCGAAATCGCTACAATCAATAACAGCATTAAGTAAACAATCGGCAGTTCGCTTTTTACAGCTACAACAACAACAACAACAACAACTGAGATGAGGTGTTTCAATTCGGCTTTTATAAGCTTTTTATTTATCATTAGAACAATCTCGATTTTTCTGGATGGCAACAGTAATTACGAGATATTTTTTTATTAAGCATTAAATGCACGCGCTCTTTTATTTTTCTTTTCTTTTTTCTGACGTAGCTTTCTCTTCAAAAATCATCTGCGTTGCACGGGAAGTTCTTGCCATGACACTGTACTTGATCATACCGCACTCACGTTATCTTCGTCCAATCGGAGTAGCACCGACAGTGGATAGTTGGAATCATCGACTGACGACTTCTTTTACACTTTTTATGTTCTATCTATATCTTATTTGTAATTTATCATTACGGCATATTATGATTTTGCCTGTTTCTGTAAAAGCCGATCTAATTTCCTCCTATTTTTCTATGCATTTAAATTGTATCACATCCTATGCTATGTCTATTTCCAGCTCGAAAATCTCAAACAGTTGTTGGACTGGGATAGCGCAACCGCGCGGGTGCCCGCTTTCGCGAACTGCGTTCGCCTGAGTCGTCGTCTGTTGGCAAGAAGTATTCTAATATGTGTCATGAGAGTGGCAAGAACTATTATAATATGTTTTTACTTGCAGTTTGTAATGCGTGTATTGTAAGAAACATTATTTTGTATTATTCCACATGAAACAGCGAAATATGGTTTTTTTTTTTTTTTAATTTTTGTTAGTTTCCTCCATGCTGAAGTCTTGCGTTTGCATACAAATATACACAGCATTTTTAAAAGAAAACCGAATAACTCTTCATTAGATCCCTATTTATATTTTATGAATTTATGATTTAATAATTTATAAAAAATTACTAATGATATTTTACACCTTTCACCTCATTCTGAGTCAAATATTAAATGTCGTAAATATTACGCTGGATATATTAAAATTTTAAATAGATGTGCATTTGTAAATTTAGTAAATTGAAATAAATATTTACTTTCTAATTAATGCTCTTAGGTTTCCACATTCGGTAGAATGCTTTGTTTTTAATGTATTTTTGGGTGTACACCATGCATAATAAGTTAGGAAGAAGCAGTACAGTTATTTTCTGTGTTATTTCCATGGTATATACAGAAACAGCCCCATATTAAAAAAGAAGTTTTTAATACTATTCATAAACAAAATGGAAATTATAAATCGTAATGACAGCCTAAGAAATATAGCTCACCAATTCACAAAGTCGTCAATGAGACGGAAATATTTTGTAGGGGCGAGAATAATCAGAAAATATCAGTAAACATATAACATTTATCTGAAATTATTTTAATGCTAGAATTTAGCCTAAAATTGCTTTATTTTTTAACATATCTGTTACTTATCTAACATTTATTAAATTATTAATATTGTATACCTTTCCATCTTTTCGTAATTTTAACTATGCATCATAGAAATAGGGCTTAAAAACCCACTCATGGTCCTCTGATACTCAGATTTGAAACAACTATATATTGCATAACAATTACTACAGTTGCTCGTGAATTTTTACCACAGTGTACATTCTATCATTATGACTCTATCTATGACAGAGACGTGCAATGAATACCCAAAGTATAAATTACCAATGTGTCACAGCGACGAGAATTAAAAGTCTAAGAATATTCTGAAATTTTGTATGTAACAGCATTTAGTGCGTTTTATAAGGTAATTACTAACACTAGTACTAAACGCTTTTCTGCGGCGTCCAAAAATCAGATGTAATTATAGTGTTTCTCTATCCATTTAAAATATGAAGCGCGGGCACAGTCATTACTAACAAAGAACAATATATGAGGGGAAAAACAGTAAAGTTAAGAACTGTTATTTTACAACTCTCTGATCACGTATCCCGACCATGAGCATGCATAATCTAACGGGATTAGTATTGATTTATTTGCGAAAGAAGGTGAACATGCGTGCCCCATGAGGGCAGGAAAAATTTTACATATTGTTTATAGCTTCACTGAATAAACTAAGCATCTGAAAGCATTGGATGAACAGAGGCGAAAGCTTTAAATATATCTCTAACATCCCGTATCTTCTTAGATTAACCCTCAGATGTATTTTTTCCTATCTGACTGCTTACGTGTTTCAGGAGTATGATGAACGCTTGTGATTGTCAGGTTGTTTACATTATCAATCAGTCAGTTGCATTTTGCTAGCTCCGATTACACAAAACGTCACAAGCCGAATTCTTGATAATCTACACAATTAGTTCTGTAGGACTTTATCTTAGACACTAGAGTAAAAATATAAACGTAAAAGAGTTACGCAATATAAATGCAGAACTCGAGTATTTATAAAGAAACGCTGATAAAATATACCACAGTAAAACTACATGACCTAAATGATATTAATTACATTCCATAAGATGTTAAATTTATTAGTTATCTCCTACTTATTATCTACAATTAATAAGTTTCCTGATCCGGTTTAAAAAAATTCAGTTTGTACTTGTTACTTGTAACTAGTTGTTATGCTGCATGCAAATATTATAAAATAACTCTTTCCAGCCCCTCAGAAGAGACCCCGAAGGGCATGACGAAATTGAAAGTTCCTTAACTGAATTTCCTAAGAAAGAATCACAGAAATAAGGTAGAAAGCAAGAAGACTTTACCCTTCATGAAGCATAAAACATCAGCGAGAACTGGAAGGGGGGAACATGTGGCTCCATCTGCTGGTCGGAAAGGAAAACATAATCATTGCCAGGAGAGGCCAGAACAACGCTGCGGTCAGCGGCTGTCGAATCAGAAGCATTATAACGGCTAATCAGTAAGGTTGAAATCACGCGAGTTGTGCCAGCAAGTCTTAAATCCATGGTATGAGAAATTAATTTCTCACTGCGGATTCGTCAGATGATGTGGGAATTAAAACAAACATGAGAAAATATATAATAATTAATTTGTCTAATCTGATGAGCTGCGTAAAGTCTGATCTTATAATCCTGTGGTAAAATTATGTACATGAGATTATCGGGAAATTTAGCAGTTGGACGGGCAGATGCGTTTTGAAAAAGTTATCATTAAGCTTATCAAGATGGTCTAAAACAAAGTCCAGTTTGAGGTCTTGATGAAGACAGCTATTCCGAATAAAATGAGGAGCTCGTGTGATAAAGCGCGGGAAGGTTTCCTGAACAATCTGAAGCTGGTGAATGTCCCTGTCTATGGCCTGAGCCCAGGCAGGAGAAGCATAGGGAAATATGGGGCGAATAAATGAAGTATAAATTCTTCGTTTCCTTTTTAAATTTTAAGTCCAGACGTGTTAGACAACAATAAGTTTAATTTGAATATGATTTTCAAAGATTTCCTTTTAACGATTTTAATGTTCGGTTGGAAAAGTCATATTTCACCTTATAAGCACTCTCAGGATGTGCTAAATACCGGGCATGGGCACTATCGGCCAACTAGCGTACTTCGCTTGCATTGCATGATACAGCCACATACTTAATAGGAAAAGGAAGTTACGAAAATGGCTCATGTATTGTAACAGCTTTAGATATTGTTGCAATAATAATCTTAAACTTTTGAAATAGTTGAATTTGAAATCTATATGTTAATAAATGGCAATGTTTGAAACGCCAACACGAGAGCTGCGTGCGGTTCTCGCACGAAGTAAGAAGATCATTTTAATTTAAAAAGAGATAGAATACGTTTTTGGCTGTTAATTTTTGATGTTACCTTTTCTTCGACTTATATGTTGCAGTTATGAAATTGATCTATTAAATAAAGTTTGCTGTGTTCCAATGGAGTTTGCTTTAATTACGAAACAAGCATTACAGTCTTAATTATTTTTGGAGGCACCGGCGAGATAGAATAATCGTGCGTGCTTTTGAAATGAAAGCACATCTCCTGGAAAGCAAGGTATAGCATTTCTTTATTCCCAATTTCAAACGATATTATAAAGTTATTTGAACGAATTTTGATTTTAAACACTGCAGAAAAGCATACGAAAATGTGTTTTGCATCGTTGCAAATTTTAGTATAACTGTGCAAAAGTTTTCTGTGTTCTAAACTCAGTTTACTATTCCTTACTTAGTTTGAAGTGTCCATCATTGGACTTAGTTAGTTTGAAGTGTTCATCATTGAACTTTAATACTCAAGTTTATCTTGCATTTTTACATATATATTTGAGTCGTAAATTATTGTATGTTATTTTATGGTGCATCACTGCATATCAACTGATGGTAACAGTCATAGGTTGTTCGGAATAAATGTGGTATTGCTTATTCTGAGCATTTAAACAAGTGCATTTAATTCCTTGTTGCCAGAGCACTTTATTTATTTATTGCAATTAAGTTGAGCTATTTTGAGGAAGCGTAAAGAACAGGGTGTTCGTAAACTTAAGAAGTAGAAAAAAATGTCTTTCTTAGGAAGAGCTCGTAAGGAGGATTTGCAGAATCTCGCAACTGAACTAGGTGTTCAGGTGACTGCTGATTTGAAAATAGTTGATCTGAAACAGAAAATTATTGAGAGCAGAGATTATGACGAAGTATTCGTCAAAGAAGTCTTAAACACGATAATAGAGGACCGAAAAGAGAGGGAAGAAAGAGAGGAACGTAGGAGACAGGAAGAGGAACGTAGGAGACAGGAAGAGGAACGTAGGAGACAGGAAGAGGAACGTAGGAGACAGGAAGTAGAGGAACGTAGAAGACAGGAAGAAGTAGAGGAACGTAGGAGACAGGAAGAAGTACAGGAACGTAGGAGACAGGAAGAAGTAGAGGAACGTAGGAGACAGGAAGAAGTAGAGGAACGAAGAAGGAAAGAACAATATGATTTAGAGAGATTAAAACTTGAAGCTGAGATAAAGTCTCAAACCACCGGACAGGTCCGGGCGAAAACGGAATTGCGACATCTGATGCAGAAATTTGACGACAAAGAAGGAGATATCAGTCTATATTTATCACTGTTTGAAAGGCAAGCAGAATGGGCTCAAATTGATAAAGAAGAATTTGTATCTCATTTGCTAGGACTACTTCCTTACGAAGTAACACAAATAATAGCTAGAGAACCCTCTGATAAAGCTAAAGATTATGAACATGTGAAGACTTTATTGCTAAAGCGTTTTAAATTAAGTCCTGAAAGGTTTAGGCAGAAATTCATGAAGCATCAAAAAAGTACCGAATCAACATGGGTGGATTTCAGCTATGAATTAGAAAATTATTGCAAGGAATGGGTAACTGGTTTGGGAGTTGAGAGTTTTGAACAGTTGTTGGACTTGATGGTGATTGATCAGCTTAAGCGTCGAGTCCCTCCTGAAATTCGAGATCATTTTCTTGACGAATGGGTAGAAATGATTTCGTCCAAGAAATTAGCCGAAAAACTTGATGCCTACGAAAACGTCCGTGGAAACTTCCAAAAAAATCTTGCAGCCGATCGGCGGAAAGGGAAATACAATCCAAAAACTCAAAGTAAAACAAATTCCGATGATAAAAATAATGCTGAAAATAAATGGCCTTCAAAGTTTAATTCGGGAAGCAAGATCTATCAACCTAGTAGTCCACGTCCAGATGATAAATATGAAAAACGAAAGTCACTGCAATGTTACCACTGTGGGTCCTATCAGCATCTAAGACCTCAGTGTCCAAAACTTAAGAATAGTACTGAATCTTCTGCTAATCTAAACAGAATTAGTTCAAGACCGGACGATGAATTTCTGTTACCTTATACTAGTATTGGATACGTAAATGGCTACAAAATTCCTATATTAAGAGATTCAGGTGCTAGTATTGATATAGTTTGTCGTAAATACATCACGCCAGAAATGCTGACAGGTGAAAAAGTGTGGGTGCAACAACCATTAGATTTAAATCCAACCTGTTTACCCTTGGCTGAAGTCGAACTAAACTGCGATCTCGGACATGTAATAACCAAGGCTGCCATTATTGGAAACAAACTCGACAAAGGAAGGTATTTATTAGGCAACCGAACTGCTGCACTACTGAATGAAAAAAAAGAACCTGAAAATCACTCTCACCAGGTTAATACAGTGACTACTAGAGCTCAAACGAAAAGAGATGCGGAACAAGTTTTTGAAAAATATGGCCGGCTTCTAAGATGCGATGTCAAATACGGAATGTATGGAACATCAGGAAGAAGAGGTTCTGGAAGGACTGGCATGGCATATGCATTTGTTGATTATGATGATAGACGAGATGCAGAGGATGCCATAAAGTATGAAAATGGACGAGAAATTCGAGGCCAGAGCATTGTTGGGGAATGGGCTAGAGGGCCATCCTATCGCTCAGGGGGTGGTTCTAAATATCAGCGAAGTTCAAGTTATAGAAGAGAGAGTTATGGACGGTCATCACGTCAGAATAGTGAAGAATGTTATCGCTGTAGACGGACAGGACATTGGGCTCGTCATTGTCCTGAACTTGAAAGAGATAGATACTATCCTCGTTCTAGACATCGTTCTCGTACAAGGTCTAGGTCAAGATTACACCGTCACAAGAGGAGTATCTCACATAGTCGATCTAGGAGCCATGATCGTCACAGAAGGAGTTCTTCTGGCTATCGCCATAAAAGTAGAAGTGTAAGCAGAGATAAAAGAGTAAAGGCGAGGTCACCCAGCCGATCTGTAACACCATCCAAGTTAGTTTTCCGTTCACGATCAAGGTCGCATGGAAAAAGTCGAAGAAAATATGAAAAGTCATCTAAAAAGTCGCGTTCAAGAACTTTTCCCTTCGGAAAAGTTTCTCCGTTGGGGGAGAGATTGTAACAGCTTTAGATATTGTTGCAATAATAATCTTAAACTTTTGAAATAGTTGAATTTGAAATCTATATGTTAATAAATGGCAATGTTTGAAACGCCAACACAAGAGCTGCGTGCGGTTCTCGCACGAAGTAAGAAGATCATTTTAATTTAAAAAGAGATAGAATACATTTTTGGCTGTTAATTTTTGATGTTACCTTTTCTTCGACTTATATGTTGCAGTTATGAAATTGATCTATTAAATAAAGTTTGCTGTGTTCCAATGGAGTTTGCTTTAATTACGAAACAAGCATTACAGTATGTTACGCGGTAAGCAAGGAGAAAGCTTATGTGTGTTTGTGTGTATTTATTTTTCTGTATTGTAGACAGTGCTGTCCTGCACTACTCATGTATCAGTTAAGAAGCCACATCCCTTATATGTTAATTACAAAAAGAACCCACAATACGAAGAACTTACAGTAGTTTCAATAAGTGGTAAATTTATACTGGATTAAGTATGTTCCAGCGAAGTGTAACTAATTCTTCAGGAAAGGTAGTGTTTTGTTTAATTTATTCTGTTGGAATCTGAAATTAAATCATAAGAGAAATGGCTAAACTTACGGAAAGAAAGATTGGAAAGTTGTTTGTTCAGCTATAACTAAAGTAAGAGGTTATACGGAATCTTTCATTACATCTCGTAATATTGAATATTTAGAAAAAATTGCTGGAAATTTTAAAAGTAAAATCTCTTTCTTTGAAAGCGTTAGATATAAAAATTAGAGATTTAACCGATGCAAACGACACCGGAACTGAAATCGAATGTGCACTGGAATACGAGGAAAAGATTGCAAAATTGAGTATCAAAAACAAAATATTAATTAAAGAAAAACGAAATGTTAACATTTTGTTAAAATTCTAAAGGTTCTTCTCATGATAACAGCAACGTATATATTATTTCTGATGTTATTAACGTAAGTTCAGATTACAATATTAAATTGCCCAAAATTATGATTTTATCGATCATAATATTTGGCAATTTAAAATTTAACATTTTATGGAAACGCTGAAGTGTGGCAAACATTTTATAATACATTTAATACGGCACTCAATCAAAATAAAAAGGTATCTAAAGTAAATAAGTTCAATTATTTGCTTTGTTTATTAGGCGATACAGATTTAGAAACTGTTGAAAGATTTTCAATATCCCCCATGAATTATGACAAAATACTTAAGGAATTATGACGAAGCATTCTTAAGGAAAGATTTTGTAGAAAACATCCTATTAATTCGTACATATAAAAACTATTAAATTTGCGATCTGTCCGAAGTACGAATGATATTCATGTTTGGGAGAATTAAGTCATATATGTAACATACAAATATGATAGCTAAATTAATTAGGTGGAAGTTTACTTTATCCTTTGTAACTGAAATGTATTCGTCAAGGTAGAGCGCTTGATTCCGCTCTTCAAAGAGCAAATAATGAAAACGTGAATGTCGAATGAATTTTTTAAGCTAGAAATCGGAAGTTGTTAAGAGAACTTCATTAAATTTATCTCGCAGTAATAGTTATGCGAATTTTCCTGAAAAGCATTTAATTTTCCCTAATAAAAAACAAACAAATTCTATGCTAGTTCCACGTTTTAAAAGTCAAGCCAACTGTTGACGTTAATCCCTCCAATAATGCAAAGAAAAACGCAGCCGCCGTAATTTTTAACCTTGTTCATGTTGCGGGAGCGAAGACTATGTTTTGGAAAACCATGTGGTGTCTTCGGAAAAGAGAAGAAAAGAGCTTGAAAGATTCTAATCAGTGCTCTCGTTGTTTTGAAAGGAACTGCTGAACAAAGTATTGCCATTCTAAATTGAAATGTTCAAAACATATTTCTAATTATGGTAACACACTGTTGTACGTAGATAAGAAAAAGTTTAATACGGATCAAGAACAATTCTAATGCCATAACAGCAAAGATTTTTTCCAAGTGTTTTTTACGACGAAGAGCCAGAGGGGATTAATTGATGACTTACCGATTATTAACCTACTTGTAAAAGTAATGTAATTAATGCAGTAACAGATACAGGTACGGAATTAACTGCTGTTAAAATTTGCATTGCACCAGAAAAATATGGTACGCCGCATGGAAATGTTATTCTCACGTCAGCATTCATGCAGACTTTTAAAGCTCCCGTCATAATTTAAGTCATAATTTAATTGTCATAAGTAATATGAAGACGGTAAATTTAAATCACATTATTTTCATAACATGCAAAATAGTTGATGGGTTGTGTAATTATTTACTTCTGTCGTTCAGCGCTTTAATTGAGTAAATGGAGATCATAAATAAATTTTAATTTTGAATGCAAAATATAAACATTATTAATGATAGTTTGGTCGAAATGCCTTTTTATGAAATTGAAGATTTTGACGAAATATTTAAAAATAATAGAGAAGAGCTTATTAATAAAAACTGTAAGGAAACTTTTGAGAAACAATAGAACGTTGTGCACTGCAACATAAAAAAGATCATTCTAAAGATCATTCTAAAGATAGCGCCAAGCAAAATGGCTGTGTTTCGGACAAATAAAGGTTCCGAGTTCAACATAAATGTTACATCTTTACAATTGAACAAGCTGCTAAGAACTGAAGTATAATTTTATTGTTAATGATAACTTTTTATACCATAACGATAAGATTTTAGAAGAAAACGTTCACCAGTTATTTGTTTCCAAGCAGAGACGAAAGCAAATTATGGATTTAGCTCATGCTAGCTAAAGTGAAGCTCACCTTTGAACCAAGAAGACTACCGAACGATTGAGATATGCTTTCGATTGGCCTGAGTTAACAGAGAAGTAAATGAATATTACAACTTTTTGTAAACTTTAAGCCAAAAAACGTCTCTTTGATGAACTTCCTATTACGCCAATCGCATATCCTAAAGAAGCGTTCAGATAATCTTTGTAGAAAGCATCGGACCCATGGAACCAAGCTGCTGAGGTTACAAATGTGTACTATGTACTACACTCATGTCTATGAATTAAGGATAATTCAGAATCACACGGAAATCGAACTCTAAAGTAAAACTTTTACCTGTAGAATTATCGCACATATTTTTAAGAATAACACGCAAATTACAGGAAGCCATCAGATGACGCCGATAGTACGTCACAATGACGAGCGTGTAAGAGAAATGTATATAAAGAATGGTAGCTAAGAAGTGAAATTTTCACAAGCGTAAATCCGCTCAGTACAACAACCGAACAGTTATATCACAGAGGACTCATGTGGATGAACTTTTACATAGTAGAATTATTTGCCGCCTGGAATGTGAGCGTATTCAGATGGAAGTATCCGAGGAACTTGAAATAGCCCAAAGTGCCATCTCTAGCCTTTGGCAACCATTACAAAATGATGGAAATGTCAGTAGACGTTACAGTACAGGTCGCCTCGAGTTTCAACGCCGAATGAAGACCGGTATTTGGCAGTAATTGCCAAAAGAAACAAACAGAGCACGGCATCAGACCTCTATCGTCAGTTATCTTCAGCCACGGGTACGACAGTTTTAGGGAAAACAGTGTACAGACGTTTGAGACACATTGGTCTATATGCTCGCAGGCCTGTCAGCTGTATTCCGCACACGGCAACTCACTGTAGCCAACGGTTAGCCTGGAGTAGAGAAAACGTAATTTAGACATCACCACAGCGGACTTGTGTTGTATTTCCGACGAGTTCAGGTTCAGCTTTCAGTCTGATTCACGTCGGACTTTCATAGGGAGAACTCCAGGTACCCGCTACCACCAAGACAACATCAGGGAACGACACCGTCACGGTGGTGCAGGATTGCTTGTTTGCGGTTGAATTATACAAAGTTCCAGAACAGATCTGCATGTTGAGATCGCAATCACGAGAGGCCAGATTTATCGGAGCATCATTCTGGAACATTATGCACTTTTGTTTAGGGATGCCATGTGCGCTGAATTGGTATTCATAGATGACAACGCCCCTCCTCTGCGGTGTAATATTGTAAAGAAAGGCCTTCAATTTGAAAATATCACCTGTAGGCAATTTTCACCTGACATTAATCCGATAGAGCTTGTGTGGAATATGCTTGGCCGTTAAGCACCTCCTAAATGCGTACCGAAACTTCGGAGAGCATTGCTTGCTGAGTAGGGTAACTTCCTCAAGATCAGCTCGATAATTTGATACTCAGCATGCCTAGGCGTTGTATGGTTTGTAGTTCATCGTCTGGGAGACATACAATGTATTAACCATCATACCAACCATGTAATGGTAAGTTTTCATTAGGGAGATATTTTTTGTAATTGCTTTCGGAAGCAAAAATCACAGTTTTTGGGAATAGTATCATAGATAAACCATCTGTTTTGTTCTTTATCTTTTGTTTTATAAATGGGGGTTATCAATAAGTAGGTTTGGTTTGTTTCTGAAATTTTATTTTCAGGAGCTGGCATTATCCGTAATTGATGGACATGAGTGTATTAACCAATGCACGAAGTGACCAGAATTAGTACCGTGGAAGAATATTAACGCAGCTTTAACATCTGAGATGTTATTGCAGATTTTTGCCCGCTCAAGAATTCCTCAAACCGATCGAAACAAGGAAATAAATTTTAGTGTATATTTGGTTCAAGAACTTGTGAAAAGAACTGGTCGTTAACCAATGTTCTGGACTCTACTATCCGAGCCCAAACGAACCTGCAGGAAGATTTAATATTGTTTTAAAGGGAATGCTGCATTGCGTTATCAGAGAATTTTCGCAAGATTAGTAAAAACAATTACCATCCCTACTTTTGGCCTACCGAGAAGTCACTGATGCTGTAAATGGTGCTCATCTGATCCAGATGCTTTATGGAAGACGTTCTAATGACCCATTATCTATCGTTTTATCACGATTGATGAAACCCTTACAAATAACTAAGTACTGATCACCTGAATGACTTGAAAATCAAATTAGAAAAGACTGCTGAATATGCAGGACTTACAGCTGTTGGCAAGCAACAAGCTTACGAATTCAACCATAACAAAAAACTCGTCATTTAAGAAAGGTGACAAACTTATATTCTTGGTCCCTGATAGTGGAAACAATGCTTATGATGATGGACTGGCTCCTCTACGAACATTTAAAAGTACATTTATTACAGTTTCTTAGTGTAAATGCTTGACAATACTTTGAAAACTTTCACATGAACAAGATACTAAAATTCAAAACTGCTGTAAGTAAAGTAGGTGCGATATATGATGCAGACATTGATAACGGAGAAGATGAAAACTTTCCAAGAATTATTCCGCTGAAAACTGAGCACTATTTTGATGAACAGTATGTTTTTACGCAACTTAAACCACTCAAGAGAAAATAGCTCATGAAAATTTTAAGAAGGCATGACAATCTCAAATCTGGTGTTCCGAAAATCTGTAATAATGAAAACATAACATTAAACTCAATCGTAAAAGTGTACCAAAGAAGCAGAAGCTGTACCGATACTCAAAGTTCTAAAAAATGAAACAGAGCTAGTAAAAGATGCTCTGCTACAGATGGGACTAAATGTTGAATCAGAAAGTGAATATGCGCACCAACTGCTTGTGTATCGAACAAAAGCCGAACTATAAGGTTATGTGTGGACTACCATTAATTGAACTCGCAAATTGCAATTAATTCCCTTCCTATGAAAGGTGGTATAGGAGTAATTTACCAGGTGCCAAAGTCCAAATACATTACTTTGACTGATTATCTTAAAGAATGGTAGCAAAGGAATAAAGGGTTCTTAAAGGATATTGGCAAATACGACTAAACCCTGAGTGCCAGTAATTGACTTCGTTTTGACACACTGAGGACGATGTGCTATCGTAATTTTATATTTTGGATTAAGGAACACCGCCGCAACGTTTCAGAAAATTATAAACAAATTTTTCCCCCAAAATAAAAGTCTATGCAGAGGCTTTATGCTTGGCGAGACTATATTAATGACGCGATTATATTTTCAAGTGACTGGAAATATGAATGAAAGTCAATTACGTTTGAAAAGTCATGAATATTTTGATTACTTCATTTGAATAATTTATAAAAGCTAAAATGATAGACTTAAAAAATTTTCCTGATACACTGCTTGACATTGAAAATGCAACACCAAGACGGAGTGGTCAGAAATTTATGCGAATTTTAGAGTAGACAAACGTCACTGAGTTATGCGAATGATGTGAAATGCGCAGCTCTCTGACGCACGTGAAGTAAGACATAAGGGAAGGAACGTGCAGAAATTGCTAATATTCGTGTCGTTATTTCTGCCAGACGAATTATCGAAGAAAGTTGGTTTTTATCTCGGAGGATACGTGTAATAGGAGGGAATGCCAGGCCGCCGTCAACGAAGGCACTTCCAGCAGATAGACGATTTTACGAGGGGTATGGTGATCGGACTGAGAAGGGCGGGTTGGTCCTTACGTCAAATCGGAGCTAATACCCACATGGATGCGAGCACGGTGTATTGGCTATTGCGAACGTGGTTGGAACAAGGGAATGTGTGAAGAAGGAAGAGTGCAGGTGCAGCTAGAGTGACGTCAGCACACGTGAATCGACGCATCCGCCGACAAACTGTGGCGGTCCCGCAAGTCACTTGTACCGCGATTCTGCAGCATGTGCGAGATACCCTGGATGTTCCCGTGTCGATGATAACCGTTTCCCTTCGATTGGTTGAACGCGGCCTGCACTCAATGTCGTCCATTAAGAAGACTACCATTGACCCCCCAACATAGATGCCAACGTTTAGAATGGTGCCGGACTGGAGCGATGTGGATGACAGAATGGCGACACGTCGTGTTCTCAGATGAGTCACGCTTCTGTTTATCCAGTGACAGTCGCCGCATACGTGTGTGGCGTCGACGTGGAGACAGATCTAAACCGCCAGTAACTGTGGAACTCAACCACCGTGCAACAACGCGGCATAATGTTTTGGGGCTCTATTACCTACGATTCCAGGTCATCTCTAGTTCGTATTCAAGGCACTATCAGGGCCCAACAATGCTTGAATAATAATGTACTGCGGCCGGGGGCCATCACCTACTTTTAAGGGCTGCCTAAGGCAAATTTCAACAGGATAACGCCCGACCACACAGTGCTCCCATCTGCCAATATGCTCTGCAAGGTATACGGATGCTTTCCTGGCCGCCGTACTCTCCTGAACTGTCACCAATCGAACATTTGGGAAATGTGATTGGACGCCGTTTGCAGACTCTGCCCCTGTCTCGTTCAAAAGACGAACTGTGGCAAATGGTTGAAAGGAAATGGAGACTCATCCCTCAGGACACCATCGGCACTCTTATTGACTCTACGCCTAGACATGGTTCTTCGTGCATCGCTATCCGCGGTGGTTCTACATCCTACTGAGCCGACGCCGTTCTCGCTCTGTATTCTGACTATCATTTTGAAATAAAGATCACTTATTGCTGCTTGCTGTCTCTGTCTTTTTTCCTAATTTCATCACTTTCTGACACTCCTTCTTGGTGTTGCATTTTCAATGTCGAGCAGTGTATCATGCAATATAAAATTAATATTTAGCAGTGATTTAATGATATGCTGAATTTAGTGTTAATAATTAATTCGCATTATTTTGCTTACGTACTTAAGGTACTTATAGTAAAGGATTTAGTTTTAAGGAAACGAATTTGTTAAAAGTGATGTTTCCTAAAATTTTTATTAATATATGGATCTTTAATTTTATTTCACTGAAATATTGTATGTTTAGGATTTTTCAGAAGAAAAAGTACACTGCTGTGAATTATTTGGTATTTGTTCAAAATGCAAGTAAGTTTAATAATTTTTGTCCATATTATATTCATAGATATGTTCCCGTTCATTGGCGAAATGGAAAAGTTAATTAATCTTTGCTTCTTTTAATAATTAAGGTTATAGAATTCGTGTAGAAATAATTTTATCTGAAAGTAAGAGTTCTTTAATTAAGCATGAAATGTTCAAAGTTAATTAGTTTAAGTTTCAAGAAACGTTTGTATATGGATTTGATTGGTCTATGAAAGACGCATTTAAATCTTTTAGGAAAGAGGTGCCAGGATCTGATGAATACCAAGCATGCTCACCTTAAACTAACCAGCGCGATTCCCCTCTCTTCCATGAGACACCCACTCACACAAGAAGAGTAAGTAACAAATATGAGTTATGTATGTTAGGCGGCATGCCGAAATATTATTTTAATAAATTTATGTAGTATAAATATGGTGAATTGTTAGTACTGTAGACTGTAAACGAAGTGCTGTCCTACACTATGTATACCTCAGTTAAGAGAATACTCACATGCATGTTAATTACGAAAAGAACCCACAGTTCGTTGAAATCTGACACTCATCACTGGCTTGTAAAAAAAGCCTTCTTCTCACTTTTTTTTCTTTCAAAACAGGTCATCAAAGGGTATCTTCTTCAACGGTAGGCTTTTCGCAACTATCGTTAATATTTTGTTAAAAACCCTTTAAAATGCATGGAGAGTTTCTTGTGCTAAAGGGCTAATTGTGAAATGAAATAATCTGTTTTCAGTCGTCTGATGCAACTTGGAAAGATTAGGTAAGAACTCCGTGATATTCCAGCTTTTATGCTCTATGCTTACCATTTGCTTTTTATACTATATATGATATATGGTTTGAAAGAGCGGGATACATAGCTAAATAGATTTAGTTTTCATTAAGGCTCTATTCAAAAAGTGTAGATTGAAAAATGATAGTACTTGGGTTCATTTTAACACAAATATCGTAGAGCTTGGGCAACATTTTCGGAATACTCTGCATATTAGAAGTAAATATTTCAAAATCGTTCATAGTTGCACACACATTATTTCCATACTGAACAAAAGATAAAAAATTCTAAGCACGTAATATATAAACGAAAATGCCTTTTACGGGTTAAAATATATCATTAAACTGAAAGAGTCACTTTTCTATTCTTAGAATTTGATTTATCGTATCCTTAGAATTTTTATCTATAAATATCTATGATCGCGAATTGGTTCAAGATTTTATTCGTTTCTTTACTAGTTCATTATGATCTAACAAAATTTCCTCAAGTTTGAAAAAATGTTATTGTTGTTGTGTAGCAATTTCTTTCACGTAACACTTCATTATTTAAGTTTGACTTGAGATTTAATTTTCATTATTCTAAATTTATGCTACACAACGCTATTTTATTTAATATCTTATATTTATATTTCCTTTAGTTTAATTTTAATTAGGGGTTTTGGTACTTTAAGATTTGTAAGTTTCTTCCACTGGTTACTTGTAAACGCGTTGAAACAGACAATGGAATTAGGTGCTTTCCTACGTAATAAACTTGATTTAAAATTACTTAACTTAGGTTGATTGTCTTGTCCTTAGATTATGCAACTCATTTGATTTTTGCCAAGGATTGACGTGTAGTTTAGTTTGCACTGTACAGTTGCGGTGTTATTCTTTTGCACTCTTTTAATATTGGAGTGCCAGTCGTTAGGGAATGGAAATTATGTGTACTGTTGGAATGGAAATTTGTGGTTGATACTGCAGGCTTTCCCTTGCAAACTTTGTTTCGGGTTTGTAGTGTCACTTTTATTTGGTGATTGATTTAGCAGGTAATTAGTAGCCTGTTTACATTACGTTTTGTGTCAAGCGCTTTTAGCTTTTGATTTGTTTTGGTTTGGAACACCTGTATACTTAGTGGTGTTTGTTTATTTGTTTATTTACTTTTCACTTCAGTTGCTTTATGGGGGGTATCGTGTTGATTACAATTTGTTTACGTTTTTATTTCAGGGCGTGTCACTTGTTGCTTGCCAACACTTTTTTTTTGATTGATTTGTATTTAGTTGTACTCCAGGAAGACTTCTTAACCCTCTTACATACAGTTGGTTATATTTTTTTTGTTTTGCTAACCATTTTTATGGTAGGATTTGATTATGATGATACCTTGTATCCTTTTCTCTGATTGACAAGTGATTGTACCAACACCTTACTTACTACTTCGTTTAATTGAACACTTTGTAAGCCTTTCTCCATTGGCTGTGTGTCGAGCCAAAAATTTTCCCCCGATTCTCATTTAACTTATATCATTGGATGCAGAAAAATTAGCCTTTTAATCTAAGAGTACTTTCAAGTCTCTAGCTTAATTAGTTTTTAAGTTACAGCTAATTATTTAACGAAATTTTTGCACTTCGTGAGATTTTTTGGTTGAGGGGAAAAGGATTGAAAAGCGTCACTTTTGCAGTTGATTTCTAAGCCTTTGCTTAGGAATTTTGTCCGTTGCCTTAGGTTTGTTAGTTTTCCCACGCTTACGTCGAATTCTTGGTTCTTCTTTTGGCGAGCTTGGCGAGATTCGAATTTTTTGTTCCAGTTCAACTCCTCGATTTTTGGACGATTGTAGCAGGGGTTTGTTCGAGGTGTAGAGTTTAGGATTTATTCACCCTTTTGGCGAGATTTGGCGATATCTGGTGTCCTAACCTGACAAAAAGGCTGTGCAGGTGGGATTTCACTCTCTTGGGATGTCTTTGTTTTTCCTTCGGCTGACGAGAAGATATTTTCACGGGTGCCTTGAGCACTTTGTTTCTACAACAGGGAGGATGAATTTGCCTTTTTGATGGGGCTTATGGCTCCTTTCAATTTCATCTTACTTCTTGGCTTCTAAGCTTTACCTTAATAGTTCTTCAACAATGGAAAGGATCGCATCTTCTTCAAAACTTCAATAGAAATAGTAGTTCTTCAAAAATGAAAAGGAAATTATTCTTCATCAATTCGACCTTAGGATGAAATTTCTTGGTCAAAATTTTGCTCGTCAGACTCCGTCTGCCCCTTCAATTTAAAAGGAACAGAAAGCCTCAATAGTCAAGCTACCTGTGTTCCGACCTGAGTTTCCTGATGAATCTGAAGTTCATAATACAGAAAAGTCGCCACCCATAGAAGCTACAAATTCCTGCGTACCGGATATTCTTCTGATGTTCGGTCTCCGTCTTGCTGCCGTCGGTTGATGACCCAAGTCTTCGTACTTACATCTGCAAGACGTGATTGTTTCAGTCTTCTTACATTTTCTTCAAAGTACCATCTTGTGGACAGATAAGTTATTTTTCGAACTTTAATTAACCTAAATTCTTAAAGAAATTTTTCATCCAAAATTTACTGGTTTAATTATTTCTTCAAATTACTAAGATACTATTATTTTCAGAATTAGAGATTTTTATTTAAGTAAATGTTTGGTGTAAAGAATTTTGAAATGTAGAAAATTTAAATCTTTAATATCTTTTGAGGATTTGTTGATTTAACTGAGATCTGAAGAAATTTGTGAGCAGTCTTAAATTGCTCTTGTTTGAAATCCAAATTTTTTTTAATTAGGGGGGATTTTGGTGTAACTCAGTTGAAAGAGCACGACAGTAGTTTCTTTTGTTTTTCTTTTCCTTTTGGTGCAATACTATAAATATTTAACTCTGTACTTAATTATTAGAATTTTTACATGTTCTTGGATGAATAAGGTGTAAGAACCTTACAACTGTAAAATGAAATAAAAATTTTTAATTTATATCCTAACTGATGAAAATAGATATTCCTTAACAAATAGTTTTTGAATTGAAGCGGTTCTTGTCTAAGTTGCAGTATTTGTGAAAACCCACATAAATTTTTAGCAATTTGTTTTCTAAATTAATGTTGGTAGTTCCCGGGGACTAGTATAATTTTATGATAATAGGAATTTGATTGATATCAGTGTTTTAAGGAAAGTAATAAACTAAGTTTGGTATTATTGATTTTATGTGTTTACTTGAATTTCTGATAACTGAACATAGTTTCACCAGTAGCAAGGCTCTTCGGGTTATTGAAACGAAACTTAAAATTAAAACATAACGCAAAGGTCTAAATTTGTTTGGTCAACTACTAGTGTTTTACAATTAGTATTTAACATTGTGTAAAAAATGGTACATATTCTTAGAATTACATTTGTAACCATTTATGATGGCAGGTTGTTTCCAGATTTTATTAATTTTGTTTACTCCTTCATCATCCTGACGAAATTTCCTCAAGTTTAAAAAGGTGTTACTGTTTCAAAAATGGTACATATTCTAAGAATTTTGTTTATAATTGTTTATAATCACAAGTCGATTCCAAATTTTATTAGCCTCTATGAAATTTCATGACTTTTTTAACAAAGTCTCGTCAAATTTAAAGTTTCCTGCATTCAAGTTTTCAGTATGAAATTATGATACATTTCTTAAATTATCCAAAGTTGGGGACCAAAAATGGCTATCAAATCAGATGGCAGATTTCTATGAAGATTGTATTCATAAGCTGGTCGTAAAGTGCGATAAGTACCTCAATGTATGTAGATATTGTGTTCCAAAGTAGATTCAGGCTCAGGCGTTCGTATAAAATTATAATTGTTAAAACATTTTCTTTGTGTCCAAAAAGACACTTACTGAAAAAACACGTCTTGTATATGAATTAAACAATAAATCCTTTTTCTACCTGAGTTAAGCTTTCGGAAAAAAACTATTAAAATCATGGAATAAAATTTACTGCAGCTCAAAATAATCTACTAAATCTGATGCAAATCTTCAAGGTGTTTATTGTTATTATATTTCAACAATTCATTGGACGTGCAATGAAAAAAGATCTGATGTGGACACCATATGACTTCCATGTGCGGCCTATTAAATTAGACTTATTTTGTTGCGGCATTTCATTTAAAATTAATTCCTCGTATTTCATTATATTTCTCATTCAATTAATTCATTTTCATTTCGTGCCAAGGTAAAAATACATTAGTTTTTATGTACTTTTGCCTTGCCACGAAGTTTTGAATTTTCAAAATTTCTTCAATAAAAATATTATATTAAAATATTATTAAATACTACATTGAAATATCAAAAATATAAAAAAAACAAATACAGCAAAAAACAATAAAAAGAATTACAGTTAAAATTAGAGTTTCTGCGCAAAAGCAATTAGGCCATTGGCAGCAAGACAGAGTTTTCGGTGCACAAAATTGAAAGTTTACTTTTGGTCCCACTCGGCAAAAAGACACTCAGATTACTGCACAAATTCACTCAATTTACTGTTCTACTAAGAATTTCAAATGTAAAGTAATTGCAACCTGAGCTACTAAGCTAAGGTCGTTAAGCTTAGTACAGCTTTTAAATTGTTGATAATTCTACAACTATTGCATGCAGATTAAACAAAGGCCTAAATATCTTTACCGTACATGGAAGCCATATGGTGTCCACATCAGATTTTTTTTCATAGCGCTTCTAATGAGTTGTTAGAATATAATAACGATAAACACCAGTAAGATTTGTATTATTTTTAATAGATTATTTTGAGCTGCAGCAAATTTTATTATTTTATTTTAATAATTCTTTTTTTATCTAATTCTTAAGTCACATAGAAAAAGGAATTATTGTTTAATAAAAATTATCTATCTATTGCCTATTTTCTTAGACTGTTTCGTATTCGTGTTCGAGCCGTGTTTATTGAGTAAATGTCTTTTTGATATTACATAGACACAAAGATAATTTTTTAACAATTATATTTTTACATGAAAGCCTCAGCCTTAATCTACTTTTCAAAATCGTTCAATCACTTTTAAAGCAGAAACTACACAATTTACAAATATATAAGAATAAAAGCACTGAGCTCACCGAACCTAGTAATAGAGTGTGTAGAAGTTATTATAGATACATTCTACACCGAATGTGTATAACGTATATATATATACATTGGGTAGGGCTGATTGCAACCAAAAAGGGAGGTGCACAACTATATGTTATGGCAATACCGCATACAAAATTTCAACATGACTACTCGTTTTTGAGTTATGCGAGATACTTACACACGCACATACGGAGGTCACGAAAAAAATCTCTTCTGAATGCATTTTAAATTCCTTTTACGATCTGTTTTGGAAAAAAGGCTACCTTTATTCTGTCCGTACGTACAGTTATCATACAAAATGCCTTTCAAATGGATTCGTCAGCTGTCAAAATGGATAGGTTTTTTTAAATATAATACTCGAATCTTTTCGCGATTACATTACCTTTCTTACTTAGTACAAGGAAGCCATAACGGGGCGTTTAAAAATAAATCATGCAAATATATTTAAATTACCCACCATAATCACATGAACTGACTGTATGCGATTTATGTTTGCATTTTTATACCGTAAATAAAAAAAGAAACAAACATTAAATTGGCAAATAATACATTCAGGCAAAGAGATTTAAAAGGCGATTATGGAGATTTTTGGCATTATCTTGGATAGCTCAATAATACTAGACTAAGGTAAGGAACACTGAAACAAAAACAGAAAAGATGCAGGAGATTGCTCATACGAACAATACAAGCATTATTTAGAAAAGTTACATACACTGGGTAAATTTATAATTAAAGTAATATTTATTTAGTTTTTTTTAGTTGCAAATATTTTACAGTGAGTATTTTTCTTTGCACTATGTAGATTTATAAAAGCTGCATTATGTAAGAAAATTTCTTCAGTAATTTTGAATTTTACTTTAAAAAACTTTTAATTTTATGCACATATATATTTTTTATTTACAAACTGAAGGAACTGCACAATTTACTTTGTTTCCTGCTTCGCATAAAGTTAATTTTCCTAAATAAATAAAAAAAAAATTAAAAAGCCATATTTTTTAAGAAAAATAAATATTTTCAAAGGCTTTCATCAATCATCTTTGAAAAGAGGTTTAGATAGTGTATGATAAGATGAATCTTAAACGAATCATGAAAAAATATTTTTTGAGAAAAATACACTTAAACAGATCGACAAAAGCCGACAAAAATATCACATCATCTTTTGATTTGTTTCGATTCGTATATGGGAATTTCTAGCACACATGGTTTATTATAATCAAAGTTGCGATTTCAAAACGCTCTAACTTTAAAACTATCGGTCAGGATGACCTGATATTTTACCAGAGAAATCGTGAGGCAATGGAATTTCGTTTCATGATGGAAAAAAAAAGGTTCCAAAATGTGCCGATAGATGGCGATATCAAAGTTCCCACTGCTGTTGTGGCGGTATGCAAATTACTAAGACGTGACATGCGTGCCTGCAGACATAGTTGTGACAAAAATGCAGATTACTAGAGGGACACATAACGTTTTGCCTGAGTACTTCATCATGACTCTGAAAATGAAGAACTGCGCTCTTCTCGTAAAGCTTTTCTGTCAGAACGGTGACTGTGCGTTAACAGCTATCAGGTAGTTCCGGACATTGAAAGGCATAAACTCCGGCCCAATGATCACTTATGGCCTGCGGAAAATGATAAATTGAAAGTGATAAATGCATTTTTATGCTCCTTATCTTCGAAAATCGTAACACTATAGTAATAAAATGTGGTGATCAATAATTCGGAATAAATTCCGTTTTGGCGACTGGGTTTGGTGCCTCTCCATAATCGGAAGCTACGAGATAAATTTATAAGGGATTATTAGAGAATCCGTGTATGCTCTTGTAGCGTAAATGGTAGCACTCAGAGTTAGCAGCCGGAGAATTCGTACTTCGAACCTTGGAGCATAGATGATTTTTCTCAACTGTTGCTTCGAAGACCCGAATATTTACTACACAAACGATAGGGAGATTTCACTCTGTGAAAAGATAGAGTCTGAGTTTGGGATATAGATTATGGCAGCGTTATCTTTCTAAAGAGATATGTGTCTTTCTTGAGGATGTTCAAAATAAAAGGCATAGTGCTTAGTGATAGTAATTCATAAAATATCTTGAATCTGCTAATGTATTCATCGTATATCACATTTAAGAGTGACGTCTTTATAATGCATTTTCAAACAGAAACTTGCTCGTATTCATTT
>KK117931.1:120455-143731 GCA_000611955.2 Stegodyphus mimosarum
GAAAACATACAAACTGGTAGATATACTTATAAATATAAATAAAATAAGAAAAACATTTATTTCACAGGATCATATTTAAAAAAAAGGAAACCAATAAAATGAAACATTTGGACTATAAATTCCTATACTGTAAGTAATGAAAAATCTCTTGGTATATTTAACGAGAAAGTTGTAAGATATAAATCAGAAAAAAAAATATATATATATAATAAATAAAATATGCTTTAGGGTCCCAAAGCTAAGCCTTTATTTATTAACGAAAGAAATCTGTAATTCTCTTGAGAGTCAAGTCATAAATTGCATTAAAATAGTAGTACGGTTTCAGTTTTCATAGTGAGTGCAATCATTTAAAATGAACAGAGAAATTGAAAGTAAATATATATCTATCTATCTGTCTATATACACACGTATATACATAATTCTTACTCAAGAGGAGAAAAAGTGAGAGATATTAAACTTTATCGAAAACCAAAAGCAATATTTTAAACTTTTATACTAGTTAAATACAAAATAAACAATTTGTAACTGATAATTATATAACATGTATACGCTAAGAGATGTGAGCTGTTCTTAGCTTACTGTTTTGCCGCTGAAATCTTGAACTCTTTGCCATGATGAATTTCGTGGGTTTGTTCTGATGTTACTATCAGACAACTGAAATAAGTCACAACACAACACCATTATTCAGCGACTTTACCCGCCAGCCGCTGTTGGCAAGGCTACTTTAGATAAGCCACTGTTATTACTATTATGATGATTTCACGAGCACATGATGCACACTACAATTTTTCATCAACAGGCTGGTAGTTAAATGAAAGCTAACATGGTCGTATGCGAGTCCTCGTGGTTTTCCCATGCGTAACGTGAATAAGAAACAGCTTCCTTGACAGATCCTTCTCGGAGACGTCCCTCTCGTTAAGCAGATAATCCGCAGGCCTTTTGATATAATCTAAACAAGCTAATTAAACCAATCCAGTGTGTCTCTACAAGCAGGTAAATAAAAAGAAAATCAAAGGCAACTCAAAGAACAAAACAATGAAATCCAAAACATTCCATGAATCACTTAAACAACTGTAAACACATGATTCCAGTTTATTAAGAACTGAGTGAAATAATGTAGGGCTGGACAAATTTGATATTTCTTGATACTTTTTATGAAAATGCAGGCATTTTAAATTTTACGCAAGCCTGTTACGAGAAGGTATCCAGTTAGTAAGCTGGTCCTTAACAGAAGTTTTTAAAAATTTTTAGGGGGCAAAATTTTTAGTTTTGTAATATGCATCATAGGCCCCCAAAACTTGTTAAGACTATGTTATGATATTTCCTTCTCATATAACGAAAAATCTTTAAATTTACAGGTAGTATAAAATTAGCTTATTATTATGTTGCGATCTTTATTTAGCATATCAGTATCTTCCAAAAACCTTTCCTGCAAAGATGGGCAGTTTTCCGTGTGTTTTGCGCATATGGTTTCAGAATCATCAGTTACATAAATAGGAGTTAGGGAGAGTAGGTATTTTCAAGCTGTATAAATTACTTCTTAAAGAACCATGCCTCTTTTTCAAACGCAAAAATGCAACTGCGTATCTTAGTAAATTAGAAATTTTATCGAACGACAGTCACCAATAATTTTTTTCTCATTTCCTGTATTTGTTTCGTTCTATATTTTTTCGATTTTACTCATTGAAAGGTTAAATTATAATTGGTAAATTAATTTTTGCCCAAAGTTACCACGGATTTTTAAATGCAGATACGAAATTGTCATTTACCGAAGGTCTATCGTCTTTGATTCATCAATGAAGTAAGAACTATATATTTACAGATACCTTTCAAAACGCATTAAATATTAGAGTCTTTGCTAAACTTGTACGATCATACATTAAAGAAAGTCTTAAAAGGCATAGGACGAAGTTACTTTTATCATATAATTGTCTTTTTCACAGATACTTCCTGGTTACCCCTGGAGACCGAATTCGGGGTCTTACCTAAGCAATTGCTTGCTGATTGCTGATAACAAAACTATTTGCTGAGTAGGAATCTTAAGTTAGGATAGAGTAACCAGTGCGCTCTTTCGAGTAGATAATCGAAATTATCGATTATCTACTACATTTCTAGCTTCGCTCCTTCCTCATCGTACATCCAACATAGTGTCTGAGAATTCTGGAATTGCTTTCGAAGGCTATAGACATTGTATGCCTCATGTTCTGACATTTCTTTACATTCTCTCTCATTAGGCCGCTTTCAAATCTGCTAAGACTCTTCATATGTATTTAGAGTAAAATGCCATCTCTCAACGCTCTGCCAAATTATGTTATCTGAATTAAGTTTCTAATCTCTTATACAGAAACTAAAAGGAACTTTGCGTTACTGGTGATGCTAATTAAAGCTTTGATCTTACTTATTAAAATGGAAGTCACAACTATCTATGATTCAGTAATACGCTCATAGGGATATATGATATTAAAATGTAAGGCGCTTTTTACCTAATGTTGAAATAGGAATCTGCCTACTCCCATTTCAACATTAGGTAAAACTGCAATGTTTTGGGGGTATTTTCGGGTTTAATCGTAATAATAACAAACCCACGCATGTGTTTGAGTGCCTCTCCCCCACATGGAGATTTACGCTTTATATTTAACTGTTAATACCCTGAATATCACAAATTCAGAAATCAAGATATGACAGGAGAAAAAACTTGGAAATTAATTCTGAAACAATTAAATAATTATTATTATTTAATAAACTTGGAAATTAATTCAAAGTAATTAAGCAAAAGCAAAACAATAAAATAAGTTAATAAAAGCGGATAATTCCTTGAACACTGTGAGCAACCACCGAAGGAATTATCACTAGAGTAACATTCCTAAATAATATACGGATCAATTAATTAATTAGAAATTAATTTTCTTTTTAACTCAAACGTTAAAATTTGAAATACAGTTTATAAGAAAATTTTAAAAGAATAAAAAACATTTTAAATGTTTTAAAAATTTTCTTTTGGTTTTACAAAATTGGTATTATTATTAAAATGCATGGAAAAGCTTAATAAAATCAGTATTTAAACAATAGTACCGTAGTGTTATGAAACGAAACAGTTAAGGTGACGTATAATGACGTCATATCGTCCAAAACTGCAATCCGTCTCAATCGAAAAGAGATTACCGTGATCTGTGATCGCGAGATAACAAAGTAAGAACGCAAAGAATAGAAACTTCTGCTTTAAATCCTACTCCAAGTTATTAATTAGAAAAGTATGGAGAAAATTTTTAGTTAATTCTTTTTTATGATTCTTTTTTGGAAACGTGAGAATGATTGCTCTTATAATCTGCTCAAATTTTAAGGCAGAATCAAACCTACGTACTAGGATTCGAAAATCTAATAAGCATATAATTATAGTAAAAAATCTGTAGTTTTTGAAAATTTTCCAAGCGATTTGTAACTGAGATGAGAATTTCAGAGAAAACTTCATGAAAAAGTTTATTCCGCTGTATCTCATGGTGCAAACACTGAAGTTTTGGGATACCTTTTGTCTTTCAACGGAAGTTTTGTGCAAAAAATCCTCAAAAATCGACTTTAGATGCTGTAAAGACCTTATTTTATTCTAACCAATTATTTTAGCTTGTGAAACTTACCTTTTTCTTTTGATTTCAGTTTCCTGCCAGAATGTAATTCCAATGCAATGACGTAGTATGCAAATCTAAGTGAGTTTGGAATCAGTAGTTAAGCAGCGGTATCAAGAGTTCGTGAGTAGTAGTAGGTAATGTAATTCAAATTTATGCCGCGTGTTTGAAGTAGCCTCGTACTTGAACAGTTGGTGTTATCCAACTTCTTCAGATGATATTGATAGACTAGGTTCAGTTTTGCTGTGTGCAGCCAATGTAGAGGGTTAGATAATGAAGGAGCCAGTCGCGTAGCCCATCTTACTTTATTGTGATTTTACATATTTATTTTTTGTTTGAGTTACTTAACTACAAGTGGTGGTAAATTGTGAATACAGAGCGAGTGCGTTTTGCTAAGTTTAGTTCAAACAGAAAGGTTATTTCAACCTTCTTCTGCAGTATCTGCTTTTCCAAGACATAGCAAAAATTCGCTACGTAATCTTTTCAGTAGGGTCTACCACTGGATGATCACGAAAAGAAGGACATTCTACAACACACAAATAATAAATAAAATTTTGAAAAAAATCGATTCGACCCTTGTAAGACTCGATTGCTGCTGTATGGAAAATAATATTTAAGGAAGACTATATTTAGACTAATATTTAAGGAATTTAAGACATAAATTTAAGGAAGAATATTTGCCGGTTTTTTACTTCAAATAAGTAACCGTCGTGTAACCTTCAAATAAGTAACTTGTCGTGTCTAGGGAGAAGCTCCCTGTCCTTAAAAGGTTGGCAGGAGTTAAAAATGAGGGTATAATACGACTACCTTGATAACCACCTACAAATTATATATTAAACCGGTTCTGAATTATTGCAATGAAGTATTGATCTCTTCCTCGGATAAAATCTTAAAACTCCTTTTTGAAAGTCTTTGAAACACCTTCCAAAAACAGGAGCTAAGCATGATCATTGGAGGAGTTAAGATTACTCCTGTCTTTGCTATGCAGTTACTTAGTGACCAACACCCAATGGCTAATTTAAGTCACAAGAATGCAGCTATTCTTTATAGTAGCCTAGTTAGACTCCATAATAATTTTTTCTGGTGAGAATACGAGAATGGCAGAGCACGTAATCTAAAGACTTAGAGGGGCTTCATCCATGAGAACGCTGATTATAAATTGATTAATGATGGGCGCTATGAATTACCCTCTTTTGTGAATCCGTTGGAATGTATGATATTCGATGTCAGATTGGTTCAGAATGTGAGAAAATGTGACTTAGAACAACTGTACTCTGTGTTATTGCCTCAGAAACTATTAACACTCGTTCTGACGAATGGTTTCACATCTACACTGATGAGTACCTTTTGGATTTTCTCAGGGTTCCAGTGTTTTTCATTTTATCTACCTGTTGGCTCACTTACAACTCATTTTGATGCGGAACACGAAGCTGTTTATATCGCCATGCAAAAACATGCGTCCATCTTTACCCTGTTGAGAAGGTTGTAATTTTTTCAAATTCTGTCTTTGCTCTCTAGGCTTTGGTAAGTAGGCAAGAGAATGAAAGTTCCCCTACACACAGAAGTGCACACCAGAGAATGTTGCAAGATAGGAAGAAGCCTTCAGCCGAATTCCCAGGCGTTCTGCACACAAGCCTGTCCTGGAACGTGATATATAGGATCGCAGCTTGCTGATCTTCCTCTAGCTGCAAACACATTCTTCCAACAAGACGAGGCCACATGCTATATCTCGCAGATTTTCATTAACGTAATACAGAACATCTTCATCTCATCTCCAATAAAGGGATATTTACTGGCCTGGAAGTTCCCCTGACCTTTCAACGTGAGATTTCTCACTTTGGTGTCATTTGAAATCTTAGATCTTCCCGTGTGACCCACCACACACCATCCATGAACTGAAGGATCGAGTTCAGGAGGAAGTTAAACGAATTCCATAGCCAGTCCGGCAAGATGTGATGTCTAACTTCCGTAATAGAATTGGAATATGTGTGAAGGAAAATGGGGGCTACATACGCGATGTCATTTTCAAGTGATGGGCATTTTGTACTGTTACATGCCTGTGCAATATGTGCAAATTGTTCAGAAACATTTCTCATAAATTACAAGCACTGTAGATCCATTTTGTATTTCTCTTATATCGCAGTGAATAAATTTGTATCGCTGGTGGATGTTTCAAAATCGCCCAGTTCAGTGCCACACCCTGTATAATAATTACTTTTAAATCTATCAATTAAATGGGAAGATAAATACACTAATGTAAAATTTAAAATGAGACAAATAACGAGAACAAACACAAATTAGCATAGATATTTTAACACATCTATGGCAAGCTACAAATCTCTCCCTTTTCGGGGGCAATTAAACATAGGTCTTTCTTAATGAAACATAGTCTGTACAAGTGAGGCAGATACAAACATAATTACGCTGATGGTCAATAAGTTGATCAAAAGGACAACGTCACTAACGTCATTTTCAGAGAAAAACGGTAAGGAATGAAAAGAAATTCACGATTCTTTACTGGTTTCCTTAATGTATACGCTCGTTTAGACTTGTATTTCTTGGGCTGATTAAATGGAGAAAGAAACTTTCATTTTATAACAGGTTAATAACATTTTGATTTCTTCATTTATTATGTTTTAGAAACATGTACATATATCAGATAATAACCTCTCATTTTATACAGATATTTGTTTTCTTTTGTTGTTGCTTCGTTAAAAAAGTTTCTTATATCTCTCAGTTACAGATTAATAAAATTCGAAAGATAAATAAAAAAAATCACGTTTTGTTGAATGGCAACACTCTGAGAAATGCTCATGAGCAAAGAACTAAGAAGATTTAAACGCAGCTGATGATCTGCTCAAAGTGAGTGGATTAGATGCTCGTGGTATGAACAGAGCGTACTACAACTGATATTTCTAATGCTCTCACGTATGGTATCTGTTTTTACCAGTAAAACGAATACAGTAGAATGAATACTACTCTAGGGTGTTTGTGTAAATTGTGCATGAAATGACAATAAATGAATTAAATTCTTTTCCCGTAAATCTTATAAAAGCTTGAATGAAAATACAATCTGCAATCTAACCTAAAAAGTAAGTGGCGGTAATTTTACTCTTTCAGGCATGTAATTAAGGAGAAACTCTTACCTACGTTTTTTACCTCTTTTTCTGCATTCTTACTGAGTACTTGGTGAGTAATTAAGGAAGGTTTTTCTTTATTATTTTTTATCTAGTGGTCTGTAAGTAGAAGTATCGCTTTAGGTTGTTACAGCATATTAAACGCAACAAAACTAATAACTAATTATTTTTTGTTTGCTTTATCGCTATCAACCGAGTTTTTGTTATTTTGTTACAAAAGGTTTTTTTTTTCTCTGCAGCATTGCTTAGACAGAAAGTACAAAGAATTTCCTTTATGCTTTTATTATGGTCTTAGAAGTGTATTAAAATAATCCTTTCATATACATTTAAGAAAAACAGAGCCTCCAAAAATAGATTTTAAAAAAGTATGATTTACGTATATTTCTAGGGATAAGGAAAATTGGAAGTTAATTTTAGGAGACAGTTTTAAAAACAATGCTCTTTTTTTAATATTTGATTTCAAAATAAATTGTTTGTAAAAAATGTGTGTGTGTGTAAATATTTTTGTTCCTTTGATTGCATCTTGATTGTTGCATATTTTTATAATATTATATATTGCGTTTATTTATTCATCTGCTTGTTTGATGCATTTTATACAATACGAAGGAAGGTCAATAAACAAGTAACAAGAGGCAATTATAAAATAACCTAACGAGATACTCAACTGAAGACTATTTGTTTTCTATCATAACCTTCATTAATACTTATACAGTTTTATCAGTGCTCCAATACCAAGTACAAAAATGTCTTGCTGTCTCAGTCACATTAAGACTTCATATTGAACATTGTTATTATCTGCAAAGCATTTTCTTCCAAGATGTTCTTTTAGTGGACCAAACAGGTATCGCTACTAACCAGTGGCTGGACACTAAAACCCGCTAAGCACTGGTAGTTCGGTCTGGAGTTCGAGTCCTGGCAAATGGGCTGGCTGTATAGGCGTTTTCGTAGTTTCCCCATGTACACTGGTGTGCAAAAATTAAGGACGAAGTCGAAAAATTAGCATATCAGCTGAACGAAGAAGCAGAACGGACAGAAAGACTAATCAGGAGATTAAGTAAGGTGATGTACGGTAGCACATGCGCAGATATGCAGGTAGACGTAATGGGGGAGTGTCTGAGTAGTATAAAGCATGTTGTCGGTGTAAGATCAGTATTTCTGGCAAAGAGATTGCACGCCGTATAGCAGTTAAAATCACACCGAGTTGCTGCCTCAGCGAGAAATGGCGAATAATCAATCTGTTAGACGACATCTGGATGCTTTTACCCGAGGTCGAATCATTGGGAAGTTGGAGGAAGGCCGCAGTGTGACAAGTGTGGCTGCAGAGTTCGGAATTGCTCACAGCATCGTTTCATGACTTTGGAGACAATTTCAAACTACAGGAACAGTTATCCGGGGGGTTAGTAGTGGTCGTCCACGAGGAACCACACCCGCAGATGACCGGTATATTGCCTTACAGGCCAGAAGAAACAGGCGGCAGACAGCGGGAGAAATCGCTAGACACAAGACACAGGCGACTGGACGACCGATATCGCGTTTTACCGTGGTCAAAAGACTGCACGGTGGTGGTTGCACGACGCCCTGCGCGGTGTGTACCTCTAACGCCTGCCCATCGGAGAAGGCGTTCTCTGTGGTGCCGGGAACACTGGAATTGGAGAGACAATGAATGGGGACGAGTACTCTTTACAGATGAGAGCAGATTTAGTCTGAGTTGCGATTCTAGACACATACACATCTGGACAGAGCAGGGAACACGCAATAACCCCTTCAACATCATCAAAAGGGACTGTTTTGGAGGTCGTGGAGTTCTCGTTCGAGCAGACATAATGCTTGGTAGCCGGACCGACCTTCATATCTCCCAAGGAGGTTCGTCACCTGGGACTGCTATTGTAACGAGGTTCTTCTTCCTTACATGCGTCTTTTCACAAGGGCTATGGGTCCTCAGTTCCTCTTCGTGGACGACAACGCTCCACCTCATCGCACAGTTACTGTCGAAGAGCTGTTGGAGAGTGAAGATATTGAACACATGGATTGGTCGGCAAGGTCTCTGGATCTAAATCCCGTCAAGCATGTACGGAACTTACTAGGGAGACCCGTGCAGCACGTAACTTATCGCCATAACGATTCCGAAGCTGCGATTGGAGCTACAAGAGGAACGAGCAGCAGTGTCTCAACAGCTCATTAACAACCACATATCCAGCATGCACAAATGATGTGAAACCTGCCTAGCAGTCAGGGGAGATCATATCCCCTATTAAAGACCGGATGTTTCTTGCTGGACTCCCATCACAGGGATGTTTCGGCCATCAGTCGCATTGCGCTCCCTGCTACTTTTTCAATAAAGCTTCCTTTTATCCCTCTGATTTCTCTTTTAGTAAGTGTTGTTTACATTACTCATGTCCTTACGTATTGGGGATCTTACGGTATTAAATGTGTTGATTTGGAAAGCTTTTGTACAAAGTTATATTGAAAAACCGTCTCGTGCTTAATTTTTGCACACTAGTGTATATGGTAGATACGAGTCAGTTTCCCTTAACATATCTCCGACGAGAATTCGTCCCTTTTCGTGTAGTGCCTAATGGCGGAACATTAAATTAAAAAAAAATGTTACTGTTAGAATTTTCTGTATACTTCTTGAATCAGTTTCTCCACACTTCGTGCTGTTGAGTCTGTTTCAATCAGAATAGAAGCCAAGCAAATTTTTTGTCGATCTTGATAAAATTTCTTGACCCACTTGCATACGGTTTTAGGCAGCAAACATGTCCTTCTATAAAAGGGCACATTCCTCCATAAATATCATTCGCAAGAAGTAATTTTGCTTCTCCCCTCCCAACATGGTCATTGAGTTCCATTAACAATTTCAAACTAAACTACGCATGTGCAGCTGGTTATTAGTATTTAACTAAATCAATATCATTAACTAAAACGGTTTTGCCACTCATTAACATACATTGAAAGAACTCAGTGTTGTTTCAAAACATACCATACTAATTTTTGATTTACTTAATAACTTTCCCTTGCACTTTTGGTAAGGATTTTTGTTTAACAGAATTTGCTGTCGCGTATTATATTCGTAAGAGTTTATTTCGGTAAATTTTCGTAGATTTTGTAAGAACCTGCCCTTTCGGATATATTTCACATGCTAACTTGTCTCCATTTTAGAAATTTTCGGAAAAATTTCAAAATCATAGGAGAGATGTTTTCTGAATTTTCTAGAATATCGGGAAACCTTTTATATATCGCTACGTTTGAGATGCGACAGTATATAGAGTTTCCTGAGCAAATCAATATGAATTCAGAATTATACATTTATATAAGCTACGGCTGGTTTAGATTTACCTCTGCGTGTGACGTGCGATATTTTTCATGCCTTTTAGAAAAAATATGCCTCATAATCTTTGTTATATACATCCTGAGCTGTCTACAGTAGTTTTCTTTCATATGAGATGTTATTTATTTCAATAAAATGTGAATTTTTCTCTGTTCATTTGACCCCGTTTATTAAAGAGAATTCTACAAATACTTAGCGCACGACAATGCGAATGAAATATCGAAAAACAAATGCAGTTATCACACAATATTTAATAATATTACAGAATAGTTAATTAGCTGTTAATAATATTATATAATAGTTAATTAGTTGTTAATAATATTGCCTGATAGTTAATAAGAACAAATAGTCTAAATGTTTAAACCTAAAGCAATAATCACAGCACAAAATTCTCTCTAGAAAATCGCCAAATATGAAGTAACTAATTTGTGTTTTCAAATGCAATCGATATAGTATATAGCTTTCCCCAAAGGGAAGGGAAGCACTTTTGGAAACTTCGAATAAAGTTACTCCTAGGGCTTTAAAAATACATTTTCTAGAAACTTCTAGAGTACAAACATATGGCGAGACACTTTCACATGTGACCAACCAGTATGAGACAGAAAAACTAGCCTAGTATATTTTTGCCCGGATCAATGGTTCTGCTTTACTTCTCTTTGGAATTTAAATGTCATGCAAATTAAGAGCAAAATATCTAGGATTTGATACACAAAACAACTAAACTCAAACAGACTAAGAGGTCACATATTCGATTAACAAAATAATTTAGTTAATAAACAAAAACTTAGTTTACATAATTCTCTAAACAAAAGATAAATAAATCAAAATAAGTTCTAAAAAAACCAAATTAAAACCATACAAACGTAAATATTTAAATAAATTTACAAAGGTATATAAATTAGAAAATATGCAATCTGTTGAGAATGAGTTTAATATAGAATGAGTGAAATATAGAAATCAAAATTCCCAGTCCAGTTTCTTTAACAATCGTGACCAAGAGCATTCTGGTATCAAATTTATGGGTCGTACACAAATTGAAGAGGGAACGAAATGTTAATTTTTACTTTTACTCAGCGATATTTAAATTTGTTTATGACTAGAAATGGAAAATAATTCAGAAAGTGTTTTTGGTATTAATAGATTAAATGAAAAGCAATACTATGCGGGTATTACCATGGAATGTTTCGATCAATGGAAATTTTTCCATAAAGGAAAAATTTATTTATTGAAACATATAGGAACATGTTCGCCTCAGTTTCGGCTCAGAGCCAGCTAGCAGCTTTATTTGCATAAATTAAAAGTGAATAATATTTCGAGTCCAAATATTTTTCATATGATTATTAGATTAATTCAAAAGCCAAAACTTTATGTGAATTTTATTAAAGCAAATTTGGAAGTTAGAAAATTTATGTAAAATGCCTGAGACATAGCAAATAAAAAAATATAAATTAGAAAATGTTGCATATTAGTGATTCACAGAGAATTGTCAATGGAATATATAAATAATATTAAATGTAGAGATGGGAAAAACTTCGAATTGTTCTAACCTACTTTTTAACCAATCCCTCAAAAAAAAAAGGAATAGGTGAAAAAACAAAATATTTTAAATAAAATGCATCGATTATTTTTGTCATATGGGTATGTTTTGTATTTTACTTTTTCTAATTCGCATACAGTTTTTCTTATATGTGATAGTAGGGACCCAGAGACCGCGTATAGGAAATTAAATTTCTTAATTTAAAAAAAAAATTAAATTAAAAAATACGGAAATCCGAATATTTCTCTTTTTTAAAACAGTTTTTAAATGTATGTTTATAAACAAAAGTTGCAAAAATAAAATTATTTTACACATACAACCAAAATTTGGGTACAGCATTTTTTTTCTTCTTTCCTAAATCATATGCTAAACTACCAGAATGTTTTTATCTTTATATATTCGAGAGAAAGCCATATAACATGAATAACATAAATAATAAGGAGACACATAATACATACATTTAATAATTATTTATGAATATTTTAATACGAAAACTTTTTCAGTTTAGATTAGGATTATCCGACCTTTTGCTACAAAAGACTATTTCAAAAGATTTCATGACATCGTATGTAAAAGGACTGTTTCAATACTTTTCATAAAATCTTTAACAAAAATCTTCTGTCTCTGTTAATATGTGACTTATTGATATTTAATGCTACTAGAATTTGAGTAAGAAAGCTTCCAATTGAAAAGACTAATTTCAAATGAAAATAAATGCATAAAATCCTGACATGTATTCTCTATTATTTTGATAGAACGAACATACATAACATTTAGAACACATCTAGGATTATTGTTAGCAGGGATTGGGGAAAATTGACTTTACAGCATTTATTAGCTAGATTTATATAGTTTCTTATTTTATTCTTTGCTTTCATAATCGTTCCATCATTGGGGGGATAATTAAGTCCTTAAAAAACTAAAAATTAAAATAAAATACCTGAAATCTTTCAGATTTTACATTACGCATAAAGGGGAGTTTTTTTAACGTTTTATATGTTATCTTTATTTATTAAGTATCATGTTCTTCCCACTTAAACCATAAAATTCAGTTCAACAACAGTATCGCAAAATAATTTCAAAATAAGCATATCTTTAGGATTTCCAATACACAGTTTCGGGCGCTGGAGATAAAAGTGTTTTTCTTTTTCGTATAGTGTTGCCATTGTCCGCTCTTAAATCGTTGAGTTTGTTAATCAAACAATCGTTAAAGTTTTACAAAATAATGAAACAGATAATAAACCAAAGTCCAAATTCTTAATTTGAGTTTCCATATGCTTATATTCGGGTGGAAACGGACGTTATTCGCAATTGGATGGCTCTAGGTACCGTTGTTTTATCACAGTGTGAGAAACATAAATACATTGATGCAGATTTTTCAGTATTTAATTTCTTTAATTATAATACAGGACTCTAATATTTAGTGGCAACAATTTGAAAAGTAAACCGACATTTTGAACGCAAGATGCCAAAACGAAATTAATAGTCCTTATGTGCAAATTGCCCCTTTGGCCTAATTATTTAAAAAATAATATGAACATTACTCTTTTACGTAATTTGCTAAACTAATTGAAATAATGTTTTAATAAATTAAGTCATTTGAATTTAAATAACTGAATTAAATTATTTAAAGTTTAAAAATTATAGAAATTATTTAATGTTAAATAAATTATTAAAAATATTAAGTGTTTATTTGCAATATTTAAAACACTACACAAATTATTTAAATAATAAATATTATACAATATCATATTGTTAAAGGTAACAAATACTTTAAAAAATACTGTTAGTCAAACAAATTATTAAAAATTTAGTATGCACAATAATCAGTTTTCTGATTGGTTGAACATTTTTAGCGACCATATTAATAAGAGCTCTCTCGACGATTTTGACAATCGAATTAATTTCCTATTTTTAAATTTATTTAGGCATTGCAATTCCCAGTTTTTGCGGCAAAATATTTTTCCTGGGCTGCTTAAAAACAACCATATATGAAAATAAGACGCAGGTTTTAAGACATCTTAAAACAATATTCGAGCAGCAGCTGTAAACCAAAGTTCTAAGAGCTGCGGAGAATTTCTTAGATCAAATAATGTATCGAGATGAACAATGGCCGCCCTTTTAAAGATATTATTAAAAAAACTGAAATGTTTCAAATTTTAAATTACCACCAAAAGGGCGTTTTTAAACATTTTGTGTGTTACCTTTATGTATTAAATATCATGTTCTTTGCACTTAAACCATAAAATTCTGTTCAACAGCAATATCGAAAAATAATTTTAAATTAAGGATATCTTTATAATTTCCAATACATCGTCGCTTGCGCTGGAAATAGAAAAAAAAATGCCTATACTCGTTGAGTTTGTAAATCAAAAATTCATTAAAGTTTTACAAAATATGAAATAGGTAATAAAACAAATTCCAAATTTCAAATTTGGCTTGCAGATGCCCGTATTCGGGTGGAAACGTTCAATATTCAAAATTTGATAGCTCTAGGTACCGTTGTTTACCACAGTGCGAGAAACATATATAAATTTATGCAAATTTTGTGCATTATTTAACTTCTTTAAATATAATGGAGGGCGATAACGTTGGTGGCAACAATCTGAAAAGTGAGAAAACGCTTTTAGCGAATCAACGCAAAATGGCAAAACAAAATTAATAATCCTTCTGGCACATTGCTCCTTTGGACTAAAAGTATGGTGTAAACATATTTTCATAAATTGTATTTAATTTTAAGAAAGGCAAAAATTAAATAATGTTGATAGAAAAAAGTATTTATTATTTATGCTCCTTCCTATATTAAAAATAAAATTCTGAATAGTGAAAAAAAGTGCGAATTTCTTCTTATACTTTTCGTTTTATTCTTGGGAATGTTAGATTATAGATGAAGATCCTTGGCTCTATCGATTTCCTAAAGAAATCAATTTCCCTTCTTTAAGAGTATCAGCAGATTTTGTCTTTTTACAGGCCAAACAACAACCGCCACTAAAGTAACTATTACCTTTTACAGCTGTTTGGCCACTGAAACAGTTAATAAACTGCAGCTGCTGTTTGGAATAACTTTACAGGATCGGATTCACCATCTGTGTCGTAAAGATTATGGAAAGAAATTGGTTTAACGAAACAATTCAGGGGCTTCAAAATATTTGCTGAGCATGATCAAAAATATAAAACACGCTTTTGCTATACTAATATATAGATCAGTCATTCACAGCGAATGAGATATTTAATCATTGTTGATGAATAATAGTGTTATCAGAGAATTTCGTTAGCAAAAGTAAGTGTGAAGTTTTGTTATCTTACTATTTTATTAAAAGTAATATCGGTACACATTTTTGAAATCTGAATTATTAATTGCAAGGCAGTACCATCTCAACTGAATTAATCTGTTTAGATGAGTCTTTAATAATTTTACAAACGACTTAACCTGAAAAATGATTTTCAGCGATTTATGTTAAGGTAGGTGGTTATTTGGAAAGGCTAGTGTACGTTGTTCAAATACTAGGTTTTTACTAATTTTAAATTATGCGAAATGCAGAGAAATTAGTCTGATCAAAAACGAAAACAACCAGCACTTTCCTAGGATCTGAAATAACGTTACTGTTACATTGTAAAGTTTTATAAAATATGAAATTTTAAAATACAGAAAAACATAAGACACCTAAGACACATTTAAAGCAGTTTTAAAAAAATTCAATTAAAATTAGCGTTTCTACGCAAAAACAAGCAATTCGGTCAGCAGGCAAGAAGGCTGATTTTTCGGTGCACAAAACTAAAAGTTTCCGTTTGGTCCCACTGGGCGAAAAGACACTGAAGGTGCAGAAAGACTACATTCACCATTCTGCTCACATGTAAACGAAAATGGCTGCTATGGTAAGAAAAACTAGGCTTAGTCGTACTTAAACAGCTTTTAAATTGTTGATGATTATGCAACTATTGAATGCAGATTAACTAAAAGCACAAAATCTTTAACTGGTAGATATGAACAACATAATTCAATAATTGTTAAAGCAAAAAATGCGCAGTTTAATAATATATAAGAATAAAAGAAAAAACCGAGCTCACTGAGACGAGTAATGGAGTGGGTATACGTATATATAAATATATATATATTTAATTATGCCATAGCAGTCGAAATCAGCAAACGCATGCCTAGTGTTTATCATCTGACTGTGGTAATATATATATATATATATATATATACCTTTGGTGCGGCCGATTGCAACCAAAACAGGAGGTGCGAAACTATATGTTATAGCAGTCCTATATACAGAATTCCAACGATCTGAGGCTACTCGTTTTGAGTTATGCGAGATACATACATGCATATGTACAGACGCCAAGAAAAAATCTCTTCTGAATCCATTTTAAATCAGGTTTATTTTTTGTTTGGGGGAAAAGAGTCCATTATTCTGTCCTTACGTTCATATGTCACGAAAAACATCGTTAAATTGCATTCGATAGCAGTCGAAATGGATATTATCGTTGAGCAAAAAATGCGCACGATACCCGGAATATTTCGTAATTACAATACTTCCCATACTTCGCATAAGGAGGTACTAATGTACTAAAGCTGATGGCTATGTGACGTGTATTCATTTTTGGAGGCAAAAAAAAAACACCCATAACATATCAATAACATCACATATCATTTAAAAAATAAGTGTGTTTTGGTAAGCTGTTGCCAAATATCATTTGTCTTAAAAATATAGTTTCATATACATTAATATAAAAGCAGCTGTATAATATAAGCAATTATATGTTGTATACACGCATTTTTTTACATGAAGTATTGTTCAGATATATTATGTTCTTTAAAAAAGTATTTTAATAGTATAAATTTCATTACTTTATTTAAATCAATAAAAAATAATTTTAGCTGAAAAGAAATCTATCTTGCAGTCTTTTTGCTCAACTAGAAAGTAATTTTTTTGTTATGTTTGCCAAAAAAATTTTTTTTAAACTTAAGGGGTTACGTAAATAAAATTAATTTACTTGTTTCTTTTTCGTTGAAAGAAAAACGTTAATCATGTTTAAACAAATAAGGAATAATTTAATCATTCAGTTTTATCCGTACATTTACTTCTTACAATATATTTAATGAAAAAAATGCTCTGTTTCTCTAAAAGTATAAATCTCTATTGAGTTGATTTAGGATTAAGTAAATAAAAAAAAATTAAATAAATATGAAAAAGTTCAAAATAAAATCTTATATGAGGAATTTACCATTAAAAATATAAAAAGAAAACTGTTAAATGCATAAGAGTTTTTAAAAATTTAAAAGAAAAATTATACGCATATTGCGCTGCTTCAGGGAAATAGCTTTTGCCGTTTAAAATAAGAAAAATACTAGAGCAGCGTAAAAATTAGCTCAATTACATACGAAAATATCCCTGATTTCTATTATATTGGACCTGGTTAATACTGTCAAAGCATTGCTGTTATGGCTGCAGAAATTATAGCTTAAATTCTTTTGCTTTTATCACAACGACGCTTGTTGCGCTCACTCCAACAAAACTGCAGTCAGCGATATTTTTATTTTTATTTTTACTAACTTTTAGACTGAATTACATTTTGTATATTCCGCTGCTCTTTTTAAATAAATATAATATCTTTTGATACCAGTTCACTAAATAAAACCTTTCCCAGTGAATAAAATTAAAAGTCGACTAGCCGCCCAACCGGTACAGTGGCTAACGTTGCTGACTGCCGTGCAGAAGGGCCCGGTTTTTAATCCCGGTGAACGCATGTACGTTTGTAAATGCATAGTGTCCGTGCGGCATGAAGGCACTCTAAATATGCGGCGAGCCGAAAGTCTTCTCGAGAGGTTAGTGGTAGGAGAAGAGGGGGTGGGAGACCCTCAGACCTATTTCCCGCTGTGCTCTCCATCAAAACTGGGGGCGCAACTGAGCTAAATCGCACTGTCACCTGTAAGGTGCTCAGAGTTGCTACCAACGGCAGGCGTCAACTTATGCTCCTTGCCACGAGGGATTTCGTGGGCTTGGGCTGACTGTAAGCCAGACAAATGAGCATTAGCAACAACAACGAAAGTCAATTGAAACGAATTTCAATTCCCAAAGCTCCGTGTGAGCGAAAAATGTTGTGCTAAAGCGTTTTGCCTTTTGAGCAAAATTAAAACAGAAATAAATCTAGACCTGGGTTTCCCAGTGGGGTCGGTAATAACTTCTTGGGAACAGATGAAATTTTAAAAGATGTTCAGTGATGATGAAGGGATCGATTGGGGTCAATAGCCAAATATTCATCGGTAACTGATTAGAACAATAAAGATTCCGTTGACATATATATATATAAAGAAAATATATCGCTGTAATTCGAATATTGTAATGGAATTTTTCCTTGAAGTGGATAATTCTATGGTGCTACATTTAATAAAATAAAAAAAAAAAAACTTACTTTCTGCTTGGGTGATGTAGTTTTGCTGTGCAAAACAAACCGGAAGGAAAAGACATTTGTGTCTTTAAAGTTAGAATGATTGTCTTTGGTTTTCTTTCTAAAACTTATTTTTTTTTGTATTGACACAACCGAAAGAAATTCTTTTACTTTGATAACTTAAATCGATTATCAGTTATTGGAAAGGCTTATATTTCTTCAGAAGATATTTTTTATATGCAAACCGTTTGCAGTATTTAAAAGAGTATTTTAATGTTCGCTTTCAAACAGTGAAAAGTTGTATATACAGGCACGATTTATAGAACTGCTGAACAGCGATACATCTGATCTTGACATCATGATGTGCAAGACGACTTAATAATGTTGAAAAATAACGTTGAAGCATAAGTCTTATTCAAAATACATGGATAAGTTAAGTTTTTCGGAATTTAAAAATCATCTGAGAGATATATCCCAAAATAAAAATTATTACCTAACGAACATAATTGATTTTCCTCTTTTCCTAACTAGTGAAAGCAGACTTTAATTAAGTTAATATTTTTCTACGGAAAACGGCAAATAGATTATGGAACAGGTGATTTTGAGAATTAAGTTAAACAGGTTTATGCCAAATGTTAAAACAACTGCGCAAGTGCAGCCATCAGATTAATTAAAATCGAACTTCTATGAAGTTAGAATAAGTGATATTTTTCTGAAAATTGATTTCTATTTATAAAATTAATAATGATAATAATAACAATAACACAAAAATTATAAAATATAAAGATTATAAGGAATTTTTTCGAAACTTCTTTTCATAATCTTAGTCTAATTATTATCTATAAGTTTGTGCCATTATAAGAATAAGAATATGCCATTATTTGTTTTATGACTAAGATTTATATTACAGAGAAAAATCGGAGGATGTCAATGAAGAAAACCATTCTTTTAAAAAGGGGTCGATGCAAGAAAATGGTTACGAATCCCTGATCTAAAGGCTTGCACTCTATGTCTTATAAATCCTTCGCTTCCACACGGTAAATATTCAATTTAGCCTAGATATATGCATTTAAAAGATCTCAGTAAGCTATATACTAGTTAGCTACGATAATTAATTCTCCTGCTCTGTTTACATAATTAACAAAATGGATTTTTTTGTGTTTCTTCAAATCAGCTATTGATTTTGTAGCTGACCCCTCAATCTTCGCAATATCGTGGTCACAGAACATTATCCTTTAATGCCTATAGAGCAATTAAGGTCACCATAAAGGCCGAAGCACCACGATTCCCATCAAGTCTCTGGAACCATGTGAATTTACTAGAGCCTTGTTCGCAAACAAGGGGGAGAGGTCCTATTGCTCCTCCCTCAAATGGCGCACCTTGGTCTAGCAGTAAGCAGCAAGCTTGTTGTCATGTCAGCACTGATGACCCATCTAACAACAGCGATTACTACGATGTCTTGTTGTGTTGTTATTTGCTTTTACTGCACCGCTGGCGTATTTTTCAAACTTATTTTATTGTTAAGAGGTTTAGAGGTAGAATGCAGAGAAAATAATATTGTGGTAAGTGAATAATAGGTGGGAAAAACTCCCTTGCTCATAGTCTGCGGGAATAGGAAAGGGAAAGATAAAGAGATTCTTTCGTTTATCGTTTCAGAGATTTTGCAAGAACAGCGCAAAGGGAAAACGGGTATAATATTTCGAGATTCAAAAAGCCTTTTTCTTTGTCTCTATGGCCCATACTTCTGAGACATTTTTTTGCATTAGGTGTAGAAACGACCTTAGGGAAAATGCCAGGATTGATATACATCTCGTAAGGGAATTTCATTCCTTCAAGAGTCAAATATATTTTTTTACTACTTCTTGCAGTTGCAAAAGAGAGTATAGTGATCATGAAAAACTTTTCATTCAGGAGATTTGAAGGAAAATATATGTTTTCCCTTATCCAGAATGCTATTTGAGCACTTTTACGGAGTGTGATGAGTATACATGCATTTGAATTTATGTAGGATCATTCGTTTAAATCTAGATGCTACTAGCAAGTGGAATATTTTTCTCAAGATATGAAATGCGAAATGTTAATATATGACACGTACTAGCATTCACTTGGTAAGACGTGTTTCAGAAAAAAAAAGATAAAAATTGGATACATTTCATAACATAACAGGAATACGTTTAAAGTATACTTCAAAAATTATGTTACCATTTTTTTACAAAGAAATGAAAGAGAATTTTGCAACTAAATTTGCCAATGTAGACCAAAACAAAATTTAATCTAAAGAAGTCAGACGTTAAAATAATGTTCATCCACTTTTAAAGCTAAGCAAAATGCATCGAGGATTTCTGCATAAAACCGATTCCAGTATGTGGCTTAATTTTTCAAGTATGAAAGCCAAAAATTTTTATCTCAGCATTATATTATATAAAATATTAACGGCACATATATACATTAAATGGAAACCTTTAGTATAAATTTTTTGTCTGCTCTTTTATGAATTAAAATCACTTATTGCTATTATAAAAATGAATTTTTGTAATCTAATTTCTGATATCATCATTTAACTTTTTATAATATCTTGTATTTTGTTTATAACTGTAATAAGTTTGGCTTAGTCTGATTTGTTTAATTATCGCAACGCATTCGATGATATGTATGGGAGGGATGCCCTCTGAAGGACTTTCTAAAGGAAAGTGGCTCTAATGTATCCACGTTACACATGGTGTAAAAACTACGAAAACGCCTTTGCATTCAGCTCATTCACCGGGATTTGAGACACGGATGAAACTACCAGGATTCAGCGACGTTACCGCTTGGCTGTTGGGGACTTTATAGCTGGGTGAAACTAAAAACAAATGCAACGGTTAGTATTGCCGCGGCAAGATCAAAATATGTTCTTAATTAGCGTAACCTAAAACGTAAGACTAAATTTCTAATTATTTCTTATTTTATGAAATGAAGCATAAAATTTTGCACAAACTCCTGAGAGACTATAAATTCTGTTATTGCGATTATTGACTTTATCTTTTTGAACGCATGAACACCGGGCGAATGCATCTAGACGCATCATGTGAAATAGTTTTGAGGTAAACATATTAAAAATATTAATAAAAACATTAGTATGTATTAGATTATTTAATTGCCCATACTTTTTTGAATTTTTTTATTTATACTTTTATCTTTTGCTTTATATGTAAATAAGGCAAAAAGTATGTTTTTTTATGATTCCACAAAGAATAATTGAGAGAATAATTATGTAATAGAATATAATCTCGCGTGCTCTGCCATATCTCGAAAAATGGAATGTAACGCAAAAGATCATTACAATTTGTGAAAATATGTATACGTACGCAAGCTTACATTTCTAAAAAAAGAGCTATGGAAGAAGTTGCAAATGCAAAACGACTTAATAATAATAATCTGAGGAGGGAAGAAAAAACTGAATAAAATAAGTAAACTGGTGATGGCGATTATATTACATATAGGTAAAAAAATATATATATTACTTAAGGCAGAAAACCCAACAAAGTAAAATTCAGACAAAGGGGATGAAAGCGTTTATTCAGAATATGCATTTAAAAAAAGGGATTATTATGCAGATGCGAATAAAAGACGTTTAATCTTACAAAATAAGCTAAAAAAAGAGGCTTAGAAAAGTACAGTAAGTTCAGTAATAAAAAGGATAGGAAAAGCATAATGTGCAAAAAGAAACATTAATTGTAAATCAGTATGTAGCAAAGAGGAAAACACGAAATATAAAGCAGATGATATAGCTACTGCTATGTATTATGAGTAAATTTTTTGGATTAAGTCGCAAATTTATCCTCATTAGTATTCCTTCCTGATAAACTTCGATGTTGATGAATTTTTGTTTCATTTTATTAGATGAACATTTTAGTTTTTATGCCTTTAACTTCACATATAACATGACATTTTTTTCGAGCCTTTGGTAATGTATAATTAACAGAAGCATGGATGTGCTCCTTTTTATTTATCTTAACTAGAATTATCATTTAATATACTTATTGGGCGAATTATTGTCAATAAAATTTATTGTTTATAATTAGAAATTTTTCTCACAAAACTCAGAATAGTTTTTATTAGGATTTATAGTATTACTATAGGAATACAGTACTACAATCCTTCAGAAGCTGATGTTCATTTATATATTATATTAGAGTAATTTCATAAAACATGAATTCCATTTATTTGATTATTTTTAATAGTCCTGTAAAATGTTTAAGCAAAATATGAATTATTTGTATGTCTTTTTTGATATAAGAATACGTAATGTGTAACAGGATGCAATGCAGCAATGCTACAGAAAGGCATATTACGACATTGTAACATTATACGAGTTGTATGATTGCGTAAAAATCGAAAGGAGAAAATCAGATCAGTAAATAAAATTAATTGATTTCAGCAATCAAAAAACGACCGTTCCTACACAGATTTGATATAATTTGTTCGTATATGAGTAGTTAAAAATTAGGTTAAAAAATTAAATCTATATGTATGCAGTTAAAACCTCTTGTAAAGCAATGTAGAATTTCCAAATTGAATTCAGTGCATTTTCGCAGTATCTGCTAAAAGGAATCAAAAGTGCCAGTATTTCCATCGTTATTACTAATTCGTTATTCTCAATTTTGTAAAAGAATCACATAACAGAAAATTCTCTTTTTGCTTAAATGGAGAAAATTGGTAGGCTTTAGGGAATTTATAATGCCTATTATAGTGGAAGCCTTATCTCATCCCTTTTCAAGAAGGCATTTTTCAAGACCATGTCTAAACAAAATTCCTGCTTTTGAGGAAAATTTGTTCAAATGTTTTTCTGAAATTAAATCACCACTCTTGTCTCTTCCCTTAGAGACGTTCACTCGCAACATCCATAACTATCCATACGTATCACAGGATTCATAACTGTCGTCTGTATTTATATTTGTAATGAATAGGTGATGTTAAAGAACAGAATTCTTTGAGAAGTCTGACCATCGATCATGATAATATTATCTCTCTGTCTCCTCCCAAATCTATGTCTATATGGTATCACGTCAGAAAGTTTGATATTAAAAAAGTATCAAATTATAAGAAATTATTCTTCCTCTTAATTTAAAACAAATTAATGTAAGGCTATTTATTCATTCGTGGGAATTGTTCGAAGAGAGAAATTTCGTGGGACATGAAAACACTAAAAAATTTCGTTTACCGAGAGATCTAAGGAAAATAAACCTCATTCTCTTGTCAGTAATTATACGAAGATCTTC
>KK117931.1:143750-159640 GCA_000611955.2 Stegodyphus mimosarum
GCCTTCGCGCTGCTGACCGGATAATTACAGACAACCAAACTCAACCAGTATATCAAGTCAAGCCTAGATTCAAGTTTAGATTCTTTAACAACGAAACCGATAGGGCAGCCAAATACTGAGGGTTACACAGATAATATAAATTGCGATGAATATTGAAAATAACTGATACACGAAAAACAAAAAATACTTTAGGTGGAGAATTTTTAATTAAAACTAACTTTTGGATATTTCAGTTTAATCTTTATGTAAACACATAGTGCAATTGAAAGAAACAGATTCGGTTAAACTAGAAGACGTGAAGAGAATCCGAAAGGATTTATTTTTTTACTTAATTATGGCAAAAGACTCGAGGGCTATATGCTTATAGGGAAGGATTCATCGCCAAGGGCTGCCAAAGGCAAACTGCCTCATGTACAGATAATCCGACAAGCATGATTTTTAAAGCTTGCAAACTGTATGGTTTATTAACAAAAGTAAGTGTTAAGACAGAGATATAAAGTTCACATTATAATGAATTAGGACTTTTTCATTAGCAGAGATTATCATATAAAAAATCACCTGTTTTATATATTAAAATTAAATAAAATGAGTAAGAAGCGAAGGATAGTAGCATAGCATTAATACTGTTGCGTTCTGCACGGGTCCGTGGGTTTGGAGTGCAGAATAAAAACACAATTTATTAGCCAGTATTACTCACGGCAACTCTAAAAACACGTTTACAGTCTTCGAAAAACTAAGACAAACACGCTGAAACAATCTGCAACACAGCCTTCAGGCTATCAGGCTATAACGCTGAAGACAGCTTCAGGGGAAAGCACTAGAGTACAGCTCTCGAATCGGTTCGGTCGTTCTAGGAACTCAACGTACTCTCGAGACTCTCCAAGCTACAGCTCGGGATGCACTCAATAGCCTCTCAATGCTTCAACTCGCGATACACTCGACGACCAACTCGACACTAGACTGACTTCGAGAACATTCTGGGGCAAACCGGTAAAAATTCGATTTAGAATGTTCTCCATCCGTCTACTGCATATCGCAAATTTTGTCACCAAATGGGCGATTTCGCGCCAAATATGGAAACTCTGCCTTCCTTTGCCATTTTCTGGCAACCCTAAACCCACTTTGCTGGAAAACTATCTTACTGCAGCTGGACATTTCCTAAGAATACAAAGGAAACTAAAATTATTGTTTAGAGGATTATATATATATATCTGTTTTTGTGTGTTCAGTATTATACAAACAACATTTATGCAACGTAACCGTTCGAAAGGTTAATTATAAGTCTGCTTCTATTTTTAAGAGAGGAGCAATGGAATTTATAGATTCAAAAGAAAGACCCATAGGAGTTATGTTTACGTAGACATGATGAGTTTTTTTACTGTTATTCATTGTGCATATGTTATTTATTTCATACATATAATTAGTTATTATTTTAATTCAATTTAGCAATTTATGAAAATTAATAACTTCAAAACAAATTAACCATTTTGTATTATCTGCAATTCTAAGATGTTTGATCTTAATTTTACAATCAACAGAAAAAGGTACTGGCAATAGACCCATAAAATATAAGAAACAGAAACGCTAAAAAACAGTGCGAAAATATATGTAATAATTGATTTCCATTTCTTAACATATCTACTTAAAAGAGTAGATTTATAAATTTTCTTGGATTCAATTACATATAGTTTGTTTTGTTTTCACTTGAAGACGAGAAAATGGACTGTATACACTAATAATAAATAACCACTCTAATTTAATATCATTTTTAATATGAAGTAAGCCGTCCACATGACGACTGAACACCGATATACCGGTATAGTTTTCACTAAAGAATACACAATAGCATTTTCTTGCACTATTAACCACCATAAGCACATCACGTTTTGAATGCATACTCTAAAAAAAAAAAAAAAAAAAAAAAATATTATCGATATCATGACGACCATATGACATCACACGGCGATAACGCCATCTGTTGCAGTCTGGATACACTAAAATTCTTAAGGTATAAAAAAAATAAACAACATATTTCTATCTTCATTAGTACTCTCTTCTAGTAAGTATCGATGCTGAACAGTTTTCATTTTTATAAATGAACATTTCAGTGTTCAGTATTTATGTCAGTATTTATGTCTGTAGCTTCATATATAACATAACTTTTTCCCAGCCTTTGGTTATATATAATTAATAGAAGCGTTGATGTGCTTCCTTTTAATTACATTGACTAGAATATCACTTGATATTCGTATCACACGAATTACTATCAATAAAATCTACTGTCTAGCAATTAGTAATCGTAATCACGAAACTCAGAAGTAACATCTGCGATTACAAAACGAATCATCTTAATTTCAGTACAAACAACGGAAAATGTACTGATTATTGACGCCTAAAATGTAACCAATAAAAACGCCAAAAGCACCAAGAAAATGTTTTTTAATAATTTATTTCGATTTATTAACATACCTATTTAAAATTATTGTTTTGAAAACTTAACTGCTTCGGAATAATTAGCTACTTTGTAACCTCTGCGATTCTAAGGCGCTTCACTTTAATTTGAGTACAACCAAACAAAAAAAAAGTATTGAGCCCAAACAATACATCAAGTAAAATGTTAGAAACACCCTTTATTAGTATATCTACTTAAGTTGAATAATTACGAAAACTTTATTACTTTAGGATAATAAATAATTTAGTAACATCTACGATTCTAAGAGGCCTCCTTTTAAAATCAGTACAATGAACAGGAAAAAAGATATTGATTATGGCATCTAAAAGTACATAAAATAAATGTTGTAACACCTAAAATATCTTTTCAAAACTCGACTTCAACTTACTAATAAAAATAGCATATATATTTAAATTAGTAATTTGGAAATTTAAAATTATTTCATATTAGAATTTAGAAAAATCTGCGATTCTAAGACATAATTTGTTCTATTACTCACACCGATTTACGCGATATATGCAGAAGAAAAAAGGGAAAATTAAAATCTAGAAAATACACTGATACTGCTTGAAAATATCTAATACTGAACAAGATTTTTATTTTCAAATGTATAATAATTACTAATTTTTATGTTATAATAAAGCCATCAACGGAATGGAAACTTAATACCCTCTGTTTAATACATTATGAAGGAGATGTGCCTTGATTGTAATAATTATAGAGGACTTAGTATTCTGTGCACATCCTCTAAAATAATTTCAACTATTCTTTTTTACAGAATTTTACCTTATATTGATAACGCGACCGGCGATTGTCAGTTCGGCATTAGGAGGGGAAGATCGACTCATGAGCAAATTTTCAACCTTAGGCAGAGTTTTGAAAATACGGAGAATTGGGAATCGAAACACATAATTTTTTTATCGATTTTAAAACTGCGTATGATTACATTGATAGGGAATTACTCATTGAGTCCATTCGTGAACTTAAGTGAGCCCATTCCTGGTAAATATTCCAGGAAATCGTATTGCACTGGTGGCTTTGACTGTTAAGGAAATCAAGATACAAATTTGTTTGCAAGTTGACCTTACAGAACAATTCGAGGTTGCAGAGTCATTAGGCTATTTTGAAGCAAGACACATGAAAAGTGTAATGCCCTCGCCGGAACATCGAACTTGAAGTTCTCGAATACGGACCGAGATTCTACCGTTACACCACGAAGACATGTTGGAAGGACGGAGAAAATACCTCATATACCCCCATTTAAAAGGCGAGTGGGGATTAGAGGACCCAGTCCTCGCGATGATAAATTATTGTCCACCACCTTTCAGATCAGGCGCCATTTGTAGAGTCATTAGGATTTTTTTAAGCAAGTATGTGAAAAATATGCAATGCCCTTGCCGGGACTCTAACGTGGACGTCTAAAATACGCGCGAAGTATGCTACCGTTACGCCACGAAATCATGCTGGAAGGAGGGAGAAAATACCGTATAAGCTCAAGAATGAAGCAAGAGAGGGTCAAATCAAATATTGCTCCCGGAAATGTTATTAGAGATTTTAATCGATACTAGAGGAAATATTTTTAAAACTACTATTCAGTTACTGGCTTATGCATATGATGTTTGAACTGTTGCACGTAGGTTTCTTACTCTTCCTGCTTCCTTCTTTTTGCCCTTACGTACATTCATGGCATTGGAAACAGTGAAAATAGATTTAACCTTCCTGTTAACTAAAATAAAACTAAATGTATGCTTTGTTTAAAATCTTACTTACCACTTAGTCATTTAGAAATTAGTAGCTATAGATTTTAAAATGTCTACAGTTTCACATATCGGGCACGGAGAAGAATTGTAAATATGAGATAACGTTTGAAATACTTAAAAAAATCTCTGCTGCAAATAGATGTTTTCATGCCCTGAAGAGCTGTTTAAAATCCAATAAAGTAAAAAAAAATAAATTACTTCTTTACAAGAATCTAATAAGATCTGTTCTGGCCTATCCGTCGGAAGCTTGGGCTCTGATTTTTTACGTGATCAGAAAGCTTTAGGCACTTTTGAGAGAAGGATATTGCATTGCAAACTTGGTGAGGTCCATGTGAATGAATCGAGGAGAAAAAGATCTAATTTACATCTATAGAAGATGTATAGACAGCGTAATGTAGTAAAATTCTTCTGACCAAAATGCATGAAGATGCATGAAGATCAGTATTGTAAGAAAATCTTTCTGGTAAAGCCCATGGGAACCAGATCTCGGGTTCATATCCCTGGCGAGATAGATCGACAGTGTTGAAAATGATTTAAGTATTCTAAAAGTCCAGACTGAAAAACAGTTGGTCAAAGCAGAGACGCCTGGTGAAGGCCAGAGCAACCTGGGTTGTAGAGCCGAAGAAGGTAATAAAATTTTAATCCCTGCTAAAAGTTCTCGTTCATATTTACCCTAATCTTTTTGATTTTGTTACATTTGAAAATTATAATACCTGCTTACATGCTAAATCATATTTACTCTATTGCTCACGTTTTTGTTGCATTTGAGTAAAAGGAAAAAAAATCTTAATAATGTTTCATTATTCTAACTTAAGAGTTTATTTCTTTTATAAAATTTTTAAAGTAATTAAAACAAAAATATATATCTCCATTTCTTTTATGGCAAACAGATAACATCTCTTGATTCTGTTGAATTTTGCACTTGAAAATTGTAGCGTCATTAGGATTTTTGAAGTAGGAAACACGAAAAGTGAGCAATGCCTTCTCCAGGACTCGGACCTGGACTTCTCGAATACGCGCTGAGTATGCTGCTGATACACCACGAACGCATGCAGAAAGAAGGGACAAAATGTCTTATATACTCCCTCGTGTTGATTAGGGGACCCAATCACCAAATCCCGGTGTTGAAGAATCATCATCCATCACCTTTAATTATTACCTTATCAATGATGTGTTTTAGTTTGGGCGCCACTATAGAGCCATTAGATTATTTTGAAGCAGGAGGCATGAAAAATATGCAATGCGCTCGCCGGAACTCGAACCTGCACCTCTCGAATAAGCGCTGAGTGTGCATCCAATTGCACCCCGAAGGCATGCTGATAGGAATGAGAAAATACCTTATAAAGTAATTTTATCAGAATTATAGTATCCCTCCGTGCATGCTTTTATGATATAAGTAGTATTATGTCTCCCATCCGAAGAAAATCCTTATATATCTACAACTTAAGAACAATTAGTATACTAAACCTATATGTTTCAATACTGTTACTAGCCTAGAAAAGCAATGATTTACAAATATCACAAGAAATTATAAATTAAGTTTATCATATATATTTATAATCTTGTCATATTTTTATTTCATAAAATGGCATTTCTCATTGAACCATGTCCAGCAGAAAAAGAATACGCTATTTTTTAAAAAAGGTACTTCACGATTTAAGCAAGGTTTCTTAAAGGAAAAAAACTGCATTTTTGATGATATTTTCAATCCACATAGCAGCCTTTACTACTTTCTTCTCAAAATCAATAATATTTGTTCTAGAAAAGCAACAAATAAAAGAGCAGATATCAAATGAAGCAGTATATTGTGTTGCCATATTTGTAAATGAAATTCTAAAATGTTTAGCTGGAAGTGAAAGCAAATATTTCACCTTTCTAAGCAAATGGATGAACTCGTTTTTATCTCTGTTCATATTTGTTTTATTCTGTGCTACGTCACATTTCAACTAATTTACATAGAAGGAAAATAATATATTTTAAGTCGGAATAAATTAAATCCGGACCTCAAGGTCTGATTTAAAAATGTAAATCTTTATTCAGCAATTCAAATTTATAGCAATCAGAACGTACATTGTCGATGCCAAGAGTTTTCAGTTACGTTTAACGTTTTTGCTTGTTTTGTTGCTTCCGATTTTATTTATTTGGTTGATTCCTTTTATTTCGCAGCTTCATTTGTCATTTCAGTTGTCTGCCTCATTCTTTATTTTCTTTCTTTTTTATTCGCTTTAAGAGATTTTTCTTGTTGGTAAAATGTAGTTCCCTGCTTTTGAATTATTCTCTCACTGTTATTCTCGTATTTTCTTCCTCATACGCAAAAGGCAGCAATTTATATTCTAATTCAGATTCACTAGGTTATTGAAGTTTCTGAAATAAAGGCAAATGAATTCAGCTTAGAATGAATAACTAATTTTTAGGGAGGACGAAAAGGAATAATAAATCTAGGGGGAATGGAGAAACAGACCACAATAAGTAAATTCAATGATGTTGATAAATGTTAAATATCAATTCGTGCATTCAAATTATTAGTTATTTGAGGCACTTAACAAATATTTACATAATTTAATTTGCAAGCTGATAAAAAATTCTCATTAACTTTTGTGGAATTATTCTATACACAAAATTGGTTCTATTTTGTTTTATAATTAAATTTATTGATTTTAGCGATAAACAAAACGATCGTCTACGCAGGATTATTCACGAAATATGATAACAAGCTTTGTATCTTTAGCTCATCAGCTTAGGTAACAAATTTATATAAAATATTTCAAGCAGTAGGATTAGAATAAATTTTGAAAACGGATAAAACAATTTATCATTTAATATGGTTTCCTAAAGCTTTTGTTGTTTTGGCCACCAGCGTTCCTCAATACCTCCTTTACCAAAACCTTTTCAAGAAATATCTTATTTCCTGTTATTAAATTACGCAATTAGATACCGTGATCTAATTTGCCTTTATAGAGACCATTACGTACCTTTTTACTTTCTTGTACGAAATAACGGAAGTATTGTAATCACGAAAAATTCCGGGTATATTTCAATAAAATATCCATTTTAACCGTTATCGAATGCAATTTACCGATGTTTTTGCTTACCAATTGTACTTGAGGATAAAATAAAGTACTTTTCCTCTAAACGAAATATAAAACTGATTTGAAATGGATTCAGAAGAGATTTGGTCTGTATACGTACGTACGTATGTATGTATGTATCTCGCATAACTCAAAAGCGAGTAGCCTCATAACATTGAAATTTTGTAATAGGACTACTATAAAACAAAAGTTCACGTATTCGAACCAGGCCTTTTTTGCCTTTACACAGGACAACCAAATTAATTTTCAAGTGTGAAAATAGTTTGAGCTCTCCAAGTTTTAATTTTTGTTACAATAATTTCTTTCTAATTTTTCGTTTGCATTTAAATTAATTTTGATCATTTGCCTTGATAGGCAAGTACTTACTTAGGCTTGCATATTTGTAATTTACTTGTACTTTACTTGTATTCAATATTTCAGTTTTAGTTTCTAATTAGTTCTACTTATTTCAACATTGAATACTTTTGTAACCTGGGCAACTGAAACAAGTCGAGAAAAGAGCGAAACTTGTTTTAGTTGGTCTAGTTAATCAACTTGATTTAAAGCTTCAAAACACTTCTCCCTTGGCACGTTCTGTTTTAAGCTTTGAATAAAAGAGATTAACAAATGTTTTAGGTACTCTTATGTTCCATTTTTCATGTTTTATATGCATTTTCGGTTCAAATACTGATTTTTTTAAAACTCTTACTTTTTGCAATGTATTTCGGAAAAATAAGGGATAGGTTGCATGCAGGTGTTCTTACGGGTTTTTCTGGGTATTTTAATCTTAATTTTTTTTAATTAATTTATAAAATTTACCAGCCCTAGGCGTTAATTTTCAACTTGTTTCTTTCCTAATTTTTGAAAAATACACCTTTGTCTACTTTTCTAATTTCTATACATATAGAAATCAGAAAATATACATATATATATATATATATATCAGCAAAGACATAAAGTAAGAAATTTGGTACTACGTTTTCATAAATACGACATTTAATAAATTTCAAATAACCCTATAAATGCAACAAATAATTTTGAAAATTGTTAAAACCAAAACCTTTAAACAAGCATGCCCCAATTAAAAAAAAATTATGAAATTTAAAGAAATTAAAAAAAAGGAAAACCTCAAAAGAAGAGTAATTCAATCAACTTCATTGCCACTTCATCAGGTGAAAGGAACAGTTAAACCAATTGAAACTTCTCTTCTACAAAAATCCTTGCTTTCTGTATCCAGAATTAACCGATAAGCATTTCAATATATTTTAATTGTAAAAGTTCACCCGAAAATTCTGCCCCTTCCCCAAAGCAAGGGGAAAAAAAGTAAATTTTAATTAGAATCTCTCTCTCTCTCTCTCTATATATATATATATATGTACGTACACCAACTATGTTAATCGGCTCGGTGAGCTGAGTTTTTTTTATTCTTATATGTTGGTAAATTTCACATTTTTTTTGCTTTAAAAATAATTGAATTATGTTGCTCTTATCTTCCGGTTTAGGGTTTTATATCTTTAGTTAATCCGTATGCAATAATTGTAGAATTATCAACAATATAAAAGCTGTTTAAGTGCGGCTGAGCCTAATTTTTGTTTACCATAGCAACCATATTTGTTTACATTCGAAACTTAGATAACTAATGCATTAATTCTTTCTGCCTTTTCAGTGTCTTTTTGCCTAGTGGGACCAAAATTAAAACTCATTTTTGTACCCCAAAAAATCTGCCTTCTTGCCTGCTGGCCGAATTGCTTGTTTTGGCGCAGAAAATCTAAATTTAATCGTAAAAATGTTTTTTTTCATTGCTTTAACTGTATTGGTGTCTTATTATTTTTTCTATAGTTTTCAATTTTTAATGAAGATATTTTGAGGGTTTATGTACTTTTCCCTCGTCGCGAAATGAGAACAGAATTAATTGAATGAGAAAATATCCCTAATGAAATTCGAGGAAATAAGTGTTTCGTATTTGCAGCAAATATTGTCGCCAGTCTGTCTCGGTCTAAGGAGAATGTTTACGAGTAGCGCATGCGCATTAGTTAAGTGGTGCTGAATCGTCTGTGAAAAGCTGTTTTTTTTGTTTAATTTCTTTTATAAATCGTTTTAGATTTATTATAGTACTTGAATAGAACATGTGGCAACGATTAGATAATTCTTGAGATGATATAATTTTTGTGCATCCTGAGTTATAAAATGAATGAGATGTAACTTTGTTAAGTGAAAATAACGCCAGTATGTCGCTATGGTATATAAATATAGTGAATTTTAAAAGAGTTATTTATTCTATTTTGTTTTATGCTCTATCGAAGAAGTAGATTTGATTCAATTCAATAAATTAAAGTTAAATGTAGGACAAAATGCGTATAATTTATTATTCCGTACAAGGGAGTCATGTGGTGTACGCTTTAGATGTTTTTCTTATTTCGGGTTAGAATGAAAGAGCGAAATGTGCAGTGTTCTTGTCCGAATTCGAACTCCGTGTCTTCAATTGCTAGCTGGACTTTGTTGTGTAGCAAATTTTCATGTAACACTTAATTATTTAAGTTTGACTTAAGATTAATTTTCATTATTCTAAATTTATGCTACACAACGTTATTTTATTTAATATCTTGTATTTATATTTGCTTTGGTTTAATTTTAATTAGTGGTTTTGGTACTTTAAGATTTGTACGTCTCTTCCACTGGTTACTCGTAAACGCGTTGAAACAGACAATGGAATTAGGTGCTTTCGTAGGTAATAAACTTGATTTAAAATTACTTAACTTAGGTTGATTCTCATTTAACTTATATCATTGGATGCAGAAAAATTAGCCTTTTAATTTAAGAGTACTTTCAAGTCTCTAGCTTAAACAGTTTTTAAGTTACAGTTAATTATTCAACGAATTTTTGCACTTCGAGTATTTTTTTTGGTTGAGGGGGAAAGGATTGAAAAGCGTCACTTTTGCAGTTGATTTCCAAGCCTTTGCTTAGGAATTTTTGTCCGTTGCCTAGGTTTGCTGGTTTTCCCACGCCTACGTCGAATTCTTGGTTCTTCTTTTGGCGGGCTTGGCGAGATTCGGATTTTTGTTCCAGTTCAACTCCTCGATTTTTGGACGATATTAGCAGGGGTTTGTGTGAGGGGTAGAGTTTCAGTTTATTCACCCTTTTGGCGAGTTTTGGCGATATCTAGTGTCCGGACCTGACAAAAAGCGGGTGCAGGTGGGATTGCGAAGCTGTTGGGACGTTTTCGTTTTTGCATTCGGCTGACAAGAAGATAACTTTCTCGGGCGCCTTGGGCATCTTGTTGCTGCAACAGAAAGGATGAATTTGTTTTTTTAACGGGGGGCTTATGGCTCCTGTCACGTCTTACTCCATGGCTTCGGAAATAGTCCTTCAAAAATGTAAATGAAATAATTCTGCAATAGAAAAGGAAATGAAAGAAAATTATATTTCCATGCTTCAACTACCACAGAAATAATGTCCTTCAAAATGGAAAGTAAATATTTCTTCGTCAATTCTACCATCTGATGAAGACTCAGTCCGCTTCTTCAATTTATAAGAACAGAAAAAATCAATAGCCAAGCAACCTGTGTTCCGACCTGAGTTTCCTGATGGCTCTGAAGTTCGTAATACAGAAGGCTGGATGAAACTTCCAAGTTCCTGCGTACTGGGTATTCTTCGAATGTTCGGTGTCCGCCAAGCTGCCGTCGAACCCCCAAATCTCCAGGTTCACATCTTCCGTCAGTTAAGAAGTTTTTCTTTTTGAACTTTAATGTTAACTTAAATTCTTAAAGATTTTTTTTTCATCCAAAATTCTCTGGTTTAATTATTTCTTGAATTTTTTTAAAGATTCTATTATTATCAGAATTTAACTTTTATTTAAATGTTTGCTGTAAAGAATTTTGAAAGGTAGAAAATTTAAATCTTTAATATTTTTGAAGATTTGCTGATTTAACTGAGATCTGAAGAAATTTGTGAGCAGTCTTAAATTGCTCTAGTTAAAGGTATAATTTTTTTTTCCCCTTATGGTGCAATACTATAGGTACTTAACTCTGTACTTCATTATTTGAATTTTCTCTTGTTCTGGGATAAATAAGGTGTAAGAACCTTACAACTGAAAAATGAAATAGAAAATTTTAATTTGTATCTTAACTCATAAAAATAGTTATTACTTAAACAATAGTATTTGAATTGAAGTGGTTACTGTCTAAGATTGCAGTATTTGTGGAAAATATATAAATGTTTAGCTATTTGTTTTCTAAACTAAATAAGGTAGTTCCCGGGGACTAGTATAATTTTATGTTAGTAAATTTGTTTGATATCAGTGTTTTAAGGAAAGTAATAAACTAAGTTAGTATTATTGATTTTATGTGTTTACTTGAATTTCTGATTACACAACATGGTTTCACCAGTAGCAAGGCTCTTCGGGTTGTTGAAACGAAATTTAAAAGGGTACAAACACAACGCAATTCATATTTGTTTAAACTACTAGTATTTTACAGCTTAGTATATAACAACTTGCTTTTCAGCTATTGCATAGAAAAACATGGTAAGGATTGAGAAAAACCGTACACTTCTAATTAGAAGCAAATCATGGTAATATTAGATTATCTCAATATTGCAAATAAAATCCTGCAGTTCAAAGAGTTTCGAAGAGAAGCGTTTCCAGGAAACTCTCCATTTTACGTTTCATGACTGCAAATGTTATACCAGTTTTCTAGACCATTAGATATTTCGCATCAAGAAATATCAAAAATCAATTTCGTCCTCGCCAAGATTTGAAACACAGAACTTCCAAAATACAGCTGGATTCCATTTCACTACGAGAGCACTACGAGACGAGTTCCAATAACCAATTCACTATGAGAGCAGACAGAGCAAAATGTGACAGCTACTTACAAAAGTGCATATTAGAATCGAGGAAATGCAGTGATAAATTATATTATTTAAAACAGTCTTAATACTGAAATGATTTTCTTTCCAATTAATAGGCATCAGGCAGAGGTACAAGACCCAGTGATTTTTTCCTAATTAGCACAAGAGCGAGGTACAAGACTTAGTCGATCAAATTCAAAGAATGATATATTATTTCCCGCCACATTTTAGCTCGAGCAGCACAGTACAGACTTTTAGACATATCCTACCACATGAAACATGAAACATGAAAAATAAACTTCAATGGACTTATTATTTCATTTCATGTTTATGATGCATGGTTCTAAAATAAACTTTTTCTCTAATCATAATTAATTTAATTTATTGAAAACATTAGTTCATTGCCACATTTTATGTTTAGTTTTAATTACACATTTCACGCACGTTTTAATAGCCCAAAGGAGCGTTAGCTCAGAACAGCTATTAGTCTCGAAACGGGATTTTGAATTGAATAACTGTAAAAGGCTGAATCACTTTTCAGATTGTTGCCACCAAATATTTTCGCCTTGCATTAATTTAAAAGAAATTAAATAATAAAGGAGAACGTACATGAATGTTTCACCTAATCTAAAAAAAACGACGGTACCTAAAGCCATCAGATTTTGAATAACGTGATCCTTTATCCAAACATCGGCACCTGGAAGCCGAAATTTTGAATTTGTTTTATTACCTATTTCTCATTTTGTAAAACTTTAACGAATTTTTGTTTAACAAACTGAAAGATTTTAAAGCGAGCAATGGCAAAGCTGTATAGAAGGAAAAACTTTTTTTATCTCCAGCGCGCGAGACTGTCTATCGGAAATTCTAAAGATATGCTGTTTTTAAATATTTTGTGATACTGCTGTTGAGTTGAATTTCATACGGTTCAAGTGCGAAATACATAAAACGTTAAACAACGCCCCTTTGGGCGTAATATAAAATCTAAAAGGTTTCAGAATGTTTTTTATTATTTCATTTACTTATTTCTGCTCACTGTTCTTGACCGCTTATCAGTGAATTCCGGCATTTCTAATTTTAGCAATGAAGCTAAGAATATGTTTGTCTTCGATTCAACAGTTGTAGATTGTTATTTACTTAGTAAATCTATGATTTAGTACCGCGATTCGCATTATGTTTAACCGTGTTATATTATACAGCCATGTTTGGTCTAATCTGCCTCTGTAAATTGATAGGAATGGTGTACAGCCTAAATTATTAATCAGTCCTCAATCACAGTTAGCTTGAAAATGGTAGTGAAAGATTTATTTGAAGCCGCAATATGATGGAAATATGCAACGGGTTTTATTCCTAAATATGAACGGCCTTTAGACAAAAAGTACTTTTATTTTATTTTAATTCATTTTTAATTTTACTTTTTCTTTGAATCTGAATCTGAAAGGTGTAAATTTTATTTACGGTCTCAATTAAAGAAATGCTTATATCTAAATACGGAATTTAATACTAATGGTTCTAAAGCAGTCGGGATAAGCATTTCTGAAACACCTATTTTGTATTTAAACTATTTTTCAAATATACATGAAAAACATAAATGCAATTATTTGTTGGTTTTATCCAACAAGTAACAGCTAATAAGGATTCAAAATTCGAAAATTTAAAAGCAATAATTTACTTTTGCAAAATGATGGTCATTGTATGATTTTGAGATTTAATTTCAAGAAAAATGCAGCCATTCTTATTTATTCTCTTTGCATTAGCCAGATTTGACTTATACAAACTACATTTTTTTCTTAAAGTAAAATCTGACGTCAAAAAGTATCATTCTAAAAGCATTTCAGATAGTCTAAAAAGATGGAATTCTAGATGAAATCAGAAAATGGCATCTGTCAAAGCATCTATGCAATCTATGAATATAACAAAGAGGGATAGGAATGAGAGGAAATTTGTAAAAAATAGTAAAGTGGCTTTCTTTGAGTACCATTTATTACAATTTCAGTACTAAAATAGTATAGGCCCCCTCTGTGTTACTTCTTAGAATGCTGCTGTATTTTGTTTTCCTTTATTTGTACTATAATTTTATCGTAATGTTTCTTTCACACCACAGTTTGCTTCATGCGTAGATTTCATCAATTTTTACCAGCCTATCAAGATCGGAGAATTACATTGAGTGCATTTAATTGCAATATCAGAATTTTAGAATGAGAAACTCGCTATTCTTCATTTAAAGGCTAGAAAAAGGAGAAAATAAAAAATGTAAAAAAATTAACGAGTAAACTGATTGTCTTCCAATATCGATTATCACAATTCCAATTCCAAAATTCTACTCTGTCTCCGTGTGTTTTGAGGATGTTCATAACATTTTATTTCATTTGCAATAAAATATTAAATACGCTAAAGGGTATGTTTTAATTGAATTTAAGTCTAGAAAATATTTAAATTTGTTCTCTAATTTAAACGCGTTGTAAAATAGACAAATATGTGTATTTTTCTCAATTTGTTTATATAATAATTTTATTAGTATTAAATTAGTTTCTTTCCACAGATTAACACATAGTCAGGTTATGTAGAAAGATAATCAGATTTTACTAACCTTTCAAAATTGGAGAAAGCAAGAATTGTTTCATTTTAGTTTCACTGCCAAAATTTAACAATAAGTTATTCCGCTCCTTTTTATTCTTCAACCAAAGGCGAGAAATGAGAAAAGAAAATAAACTATTAAAAAGAAAACGAAAAAAAAAAGAAGTATGAAAAAGGTCTTTTCCGGAATACAAGCTTCGGAAAAGTCTGCGAATTTGCGAACAAAACTATTATATTATATATTTTTTTTTATTTTTTACCCATCAATTACAAGAGCGAAGCAAAAGTATTAAAACTCAGAACATTAATGGATAATAACACGCAACAAGTTGAATGATTAAAAAACAAAAGTAATGGATATAACACACGCATATAGAATAACAAAGAATATCAAGTAAAGCAAGTAGGCAAATTTTAATGATTGAAATTTAACAAGGTCTAAATCACGCATACAGTTATTGCACTTCGTAACCGCTTCCATTTGTGCCACAAATATTTGTATGTGTTAGAAATACAATATTATACAGTCTGTATCAATATGGAATTACTTCAAAAAATTATTTCCTTGTGTTTCAAGAGATAATAAAGTTTCGGCAAATGTCTACATAACTTTCTCTCGTTCTGTTTGACTTATTTACTTATTAACTCTAATTATTCGTTGGAAACCGTAAAAAATTTTATTCAAGTTGATATTAATTGTAAACAATTCTTATTAACAACAACTGCTTTAACACTCATAAAATATTCTTAAAATGAAGGACATATATATTATTCCATTAATGCAACTGTTCAGCAAATCGCATTACAATTCGTAAAGAAATAATCTGCATTCAGGACAATATTTTATAAATCATTTGATCAAAATTAATGACACACACCAGTGTATATAAAAATCCTTAGGCGGCCTTCCTTATCACAAACGTTATTCATACACATATGCATTTACAATCATAAATAACTAAAGAAGGAAAATATTCACTTTAAAAGTACACTTGAAACAAATTTTAAAATTCCATTTTGTAAAAATTACTGAATCTCACGTTTTATATCGTTTCTCGGGCCATATAATCAAATTAATTAAACGTTTATGAATTTTAAAAAATAAAACATTGGAATTTTTTACTTTCATGCGGCACACAATTACTGAAATATTTCATATAGTTCGGTAATATATATATATATATATAT
>KK117931.1:159821-212737 GCA_000611955.2 Stegodyphus mimosarum
AATTTTTTATTCTTCATTTAAAGAATTAACTGAAATTTATTGATTATGAATTTAAAATTTTTTATCTTTGTGAAAATTTAGTTCTAAATTTCTTTCTTTATATATTTAGTGATCAATTTTCAGCGACATAATGCGAAAATACTTGGAATGTAATTTTCTCTATAAAACTAAAACTTTCCTGGTCTAAAGACATTCCTGGTCCATTCACACCAACGCGGTCACGCGTTCGGGCGTAAAGCATTGACCAATCAGAAGCGAGCTCAGAGGCGGCATTTTCCAGATGATTCGAGAATGCGTGAGTTGATTTAACTTGAACTTTTCAACGCGTGACGCTTGAGTTTCAGGCATCTCGTTTCAAACGTCCAGTTTATACCACGGTTTTTAAATGATTGCACTTTCAAAAATTCTTCTTGGTGAAAAAAAAAAGTCAAATGGACAAATCTTAATAAAAATTTCAGATAATAATAAAAAACTGCATACGCCAATAGGATAAATAGCTTTATAAATTATTTAAAGGCAAATTCTCAAGTTTATTAGAAATAATATTTTTCAACCATAAATTATATATGGTTGATGATTTTTACAGAATAATCTAATGTAATAGACTATTCCGAAGAAATAATGATGGATTTCGAAATTTCAGATTTTGAATACTTCTTAAAATATATTTACATCACATTAACGTTGCTCTTGTTGCTTAGTGGATGAAACGTTGGCTTCTTGTGTTAAAGATTTTGGATTGAAGTGTCACCAGGTATGGTGTTGTAATGGAGTTCGTATTTAAAAAAATATTTACAGAAAATATTATCGCTAGTTTCAGAGTAGCCCAGCTGCTTCTTCAGTTTCCTGAACGTGAAGTGTGAAAAACCAAACTTACTAGCAAGATACTTTAGCGCGGAGGTAACATGCTCAAGTAGAAAATTCAGCGTGTACTAGGGACTTGTATTACGGGTTCGGGCCTTTCTTTTTCCTACCTTTGATGATACAAATACACCATTTTTTTTAATATCTACTGCGACGTTTTTTGGGGGGAGACACAAGAAGCTTATGTTTATTTTTCATTTCATTTCATTCATTTTTCATATGAACCTTATTTTCGCTCGACATTGTATGTATTCTTCTTCTTTTGATAACGAACATTTGGTATAATTCATAAGATGATAAGACTACTACGATCTGATTCTATTTCAGCTGACACGAGACTAGCAAAAGCGACATTGGTATTTGTATGAAGTTGCTACTTCAATCTAATTAGAATATTTAGTGAGTTCTGAATTTTAAACGAGTGGTAACGAGTTAATCATTTGTTCAAAAAAATTAAGACAACTGTAATTTATACAGAAAAGAAGCTTGCTAGTATGTAGCTGATTTTATGGAATACTTCCGAGCATTTTAATGGCTTTATGCTTGTATTTCTGAACATGCATGACCACTTTACGAACAATTTATATATGAACGAAACCAGAGGTTTAATCTTGATAATAATTTTTCATTAATTTAAAGAACTTTTGCATGGGCATTAGCAAATTTCCTAATTGTGGAATTCAATTTTTAACGTAAATAAAGTAGTATTATATAAAATGAGGTTACTTCAATGAATTTTAGATAAAAGGGACCTTATAAAATAGATAATGGCTGTTCATTAATATATAAATGACTGAAGTAATTACTGTTACATTTAAGGTAAAAGATCTGTACATAAGGCAGAAACTAAAACATTTTTTTAAATTGCTGTTGTTTATTAAGTTAAAAATAACTGCTTTTTTTAAGTGTGATATTTAAATTAGTAATGCTGCAAATCCTAGATATATTTAAACAAAATATACTTTTTCTTGCATTATGTAAACCATTTAAGGAGACATTTAAGGGAAGTTCATACATCATGCAAAATCATTTATGGTATTCTATCCCATGAAAACTTTGGTCTCCAAAATACAATCATGAAATTAGGATTTTTTAATTATCATTCAACAAAATTCATAAATAAATAAACTTAGATATATACAACGATCCTTTTCTGGGATATCCTATTCCTGTCTTCCAAACGATTCTTTTGTGCGATATTCTGACAAAAATTAGAGTTCTGCTTTTGAATAAATGAGGCTAAAAATTCATCGAATTGATGCGAAAGTAATGAAAAGAAATTTCGTTTCTTTCAAGCGCATTTCTTCAATTAAATTATTTGCATCTCTTTGCTGCAGTCATCTCTCACATATTAATATAAACCACTGCATTCTGCTTCTCTTACACAAAGTAAAATAAGTTTTAATGAAATAATCCATTAATCCAGAAATTAAATCCATTTTAATTAAAAAATGTAATCGTAAAAAGTCAAAAGACCACACAAAAATTTCCCGTTTTTCCGATACAAAGAGCTATCTAGTGCGAGCATATGACAAAAGCGAAAGTTGCCGCGCTGGTGTGAACTGAACGGAAAGTGTTTTTTTCCCGCTTTGCGCCCCAACGGACTAGTGTGAACGCGGCTTAAGACGTTTCGCCGTCGTCATTTCCCCGTGGCCGTTTGTCTCGATATTTCGCTGTTGGGACGGTTGGCCGTCGGGACATTTCGCCGTCCGGACGTTTGGCTGTCAAGAGAAGTATTTGTCTTTACATGCCTGTATTATATCTTGCTGTATTACACTCGTATTAAATTTATTTTGTTTACCTTTTGTATACGTAATAAAGGTTACTTATAATATATACAGTTGTTTACAAATATGATATATAAAGAAATTACACATAGTTAGAAAATTATGTCAGTATCAGAACTGGGCTAAACCTTTGATATAACAAAAGTTATATTATTGATTTTAAAATTATGCAGGTACAATATTTACATGATTCGTCAAAATTTCTTGAAATTTGAATAGTTTCAGGGAAATCTGGGGAGGGTTCAGGGAAATCACTCATGTAACCAGGAAATTCACAATGATTTTATTGTGACCTTATTATATATATACAATACACCTAATTATCACAGTTAGAAAATAATTCCAAATAAATTCTTTTCCGGGGAAAAATTTATTAATTCTAAGTAATACTTAAGTAATTCTTGAAGATGTGTTTAATTGCAAAAATTTTTTTTTTTTTTAAATTTAAGACAGTTAGAGGTATACAATAGGTAAAACAAAATCATTAAATTAGATAAACTTAATAATATAATGTGGCAAGATATAACACAGGCATATAAAGGAAAATATCTCTTAAATATGCACTAGATAAACAAAATAATTAAACTAAATTAATTTAATATAATACGGCAAGGTATAATACAGTTATGTAAAGAAAAATATGTAATGACGGGGAAACGTCCCGACGGCAAAACGTCTTGATGGCGAATAGACCCATTCCCAAAATTTCCCGTGTTTCTTTTACACAAATTATTTTTCTTAGTTTAAAAATAAATTAAAATTTATTTCAAAACTAATATCGTATTTAGCTATGGTAAGCAAAAGGGAATAGCATATATTAGTGGAAACAGTTACTGTACATATGATATAGGTTAAATAACTTTTCGGTAAATTTACAATTTAAATTATTAAAATTAAAAAATATTAAAAAAAATTAGCACCAAGAGCAATTCAAAAAACACTCAAATAAACCAAAACTGAATAAAATTGAAATTCGATCAAAATAGCGGAAAAAATGACTTCAAAATATTCCAGAAATAGGAATGCAGAAATTTTTTTAAAAAAAGGTGTGATGACTTGAGAATTGTAAAAGCAAATTACATTTCTTGAAACACCAACACCCTGGTCCATTTTCCTTGGGAAAGGCTCACTTCCATCTTGCATCAAATTAATTGTGTTTAAAGCTAACAACATAAACTAACACTGAGCTAAAATTTTAAGTGATACGTTACTTGTAATAATCTACTAATTGCACTTCATATAATGTACACATAGTATAGAAATGTCATCTATTGAAAACAGTTCACCATTAATATCCCTTTAGGAATTTCTACAGTTTTTCAAGTTTGATGTGTGAGATTTGGGGATTACCTTGAATAATTTATTCTTCCGATAGTTGTTTTATCACCCTTCTTTGTTTAAACTCTTTAAGACAGCTTTGAGATGTGAAAAATATTTTCAACATTTTTTAAGAGCTTTTTATCCACTTACGTTTTTGCGTTCAGTTAAATCACTTTAAAGGTAAAAAATTGAAGCTGTTCAATTTATGTCTGAAATTTTATCTTATTTGGAAGTTTTAAATTTAAACTTAAATATGAGTTGAGGAATTGCTTTAAAACATTTGCACAATCAGTTTTCATAAATTCTAACTCATCTGCCTTGAAGGTAGTTTTAGAAGGTTTCATCCTTAAATCTAATTGCTGTTTGAGTTTTTCCCAACAGAAAATGCGAACTAAATTTGTTCGAAGTTTTATTGGCTCAAAAACAAGAAGCAAAATACAACTCGAACTAAATCTTATTACGAATTAATGCGGTTGTTTCGATAAAATACGATTTTTCCCAATTTAGGAAATGTTATCAAATACAGTTATTTATTCTAAAAAATGGAACATTGAACGCTTGTCAAACAAGAAGTTTGGGCACTTTGCATTCCCAGGAGATAGAAACGCAACGAATATCCTCAGGATGTTAAATTACGCAGTCCTTAGGACATCTGAGAATACTCTTCAAAATATCTTTAGAAGGTTGGGACATAAAAAGGATTGAAAACACGAATATATTTTTATTCATACTTTTACTTTTTTGTACAGTACTTGCAGAGAAACAAACAAACACTCAAATACTACACAGTCCAGTCACATTAATGTGACCATCTGTCAAAAGCCAGAATAACCACCTTTCGCAGAGCGGACTGCTGCGAGACGTGCAGGAAGAGAGTCACATAGGTCCCTGAAGGTGTTCTCTGGGATGTTGACCCATGCCGACTCTAATGCCGTGGCCAGCTGCGCTAGATTACGCGGTTGAGGATCCATGGCGCGAACAACTCGATCGAGATGGTCTCACAGATGCTCGATTGGGTTTAAGTCAGGTGAGTTTGCTGGCCAGGGGAGGACGGTAAACTCATCCTGGTGCTCTTCGAACCACGCACGTACACTGGCAGCTGTATGGCACCTCGCATTGTCCTGCTGGAAGATGCCATCATCCTGAGGAAAAACAATGCGCATGTAGGGGTGAACATGGTCCGCAAGGACAGATGCGTACTTGTATTGATCCATTGTGCCTTCCACAATGATCAGTGAACCTAGAGAATGCCAGGAAAACATTCCCCAGACCATAATGCTCCCGCCTCCAGCTTGGACCGTTCCGGCAATGGTTGCAGGGTGGTTCCTTTCAGAGGTTTCACGCCTTATACGCCAACGTCCATCTGTCCGATGGAGCATAAAACGCGATTCATCCGAAAACGCAACCTGTCGCCACTCAGTGGACGTCCAGCTGCTGTACTGGCGTGCAAATTCTAGCCTTCGCCGTCGATGAACAGCAGTCAGCATAGGTGCACGAACCAGGCGTCTGCTTCGGAGGCCCAGACGCAGCAATGTTCGCTGAATAGTACTTTGGGAGACACTTTTGGTAGCCCCTTGGTTCATTTTGGTGGTCAGTTGCTCAACGGTAGCCCGTCTATCTGCCCGAACGCATCTCCGCAACCGTCGTTCGCCTCTGTCATCTATGGCCCGTGGTGCACCACATTTGCCACGTCGCTGATTTTGGACAGTCCCATTTTGCCATGCACGGTACACTTTTACCACGGCGGCACGCGAACAGTTCACAAACTCAGCCGTTTCGGAAATGCTTCCACCCTTGGCCCGAAAGCCAATGATCATGCCCTTTTGGAAGTCGGATAAATCGCATCGTTTCTGCATTACGCCAACGATTGAAATGTTTTCCGAAGCCCTCACACACCCTTTATATACGCTCAACTGCACTGTGCTGCTACCTGCCTTCTGTGATTGGTTATTTAACTCTGACATGGAAAGTACGTGGTGGTCACATTAATGTGACTGGACTGTGTATATAGATAGAGAAATACAAAGATATGTAGCTATAGAAAATAATGACGTTATTTGCAATAAGTAATGCATGGTGTTTTAATACTTTTGCTCAGTACTTCATAGTTTTCAAAGATTAATTGATAATTCTAGATGAATACATTATAACTATAAATTTAAAGAAAATTGTTATTATACTTCTAAATAAATATATATGATAAATTCAAAACAAACGAAGGATCTGTAAATGTTTTGCGACCCATTCGAATTTGACTTCTGATTCACAGTTCCGTTAACCACTGCCGTACACCATTACGAAAATTCCAATAATTCCTTGTTCACCAGTGGTCGAAGGATAAAGAGTATGATCAGAGTTGTAATACTTACGAACGGTCTGGTTGTATGGGAGTTTTCATGCTGCTTCCCTTATACACCGCGAATACCAGATAATTTCCCTTAACAAGGTCTTCTGTGAAAACTTGCCTACCCTTAAACAGATAGCTCTCAGGTATTTTGCTGGAACCTAAATAAAACAATCCAATCCAGCCTTCATGATGACCTTTAAAAATTGAAAGTTATGGGAATTAAAACATGAACATTTCATTTGAATTGTGCAGCGTTCTGCATTTTAAAATATATAATTTACATTAATTTTTACACTAATTTTTATATATTTTAATTTATAAGTCTTTATTTTTTGTTGTTTATTTACTTTCTACTGTATTTGCTAATACTATATATGTGCTAATACTATATATGTGCTAATACTATATATATAGTTAATATGAAAAATGTTTCGAGCTGGAAAAAATATAAACCTGAGTTTTTGATATTAGTGTACATCTGATATGATATAAAATTATTATCAAATGTAATCCTAAACATTCTGAAAATTTATGAACTGTTAAGAAAAGAACTTTATTCTCATGGCAGTTAGACAATGTTGGGAAGAATTTCTCAATCTTACACATAGATTTGGCTGTTCTGAAGGCCGGGGAATGAAACCATTATACAGTAATTAAGTGCAGTTACACAGTTATAAATATCTACATATAATTTAATTAATGTGTAGTTATGAAAGATAATTTTCAAATCTAGTTTTCCATTTTATGTTTTTAAATTATTTAACTTTTCACGCAAAATTTTATTGACACACATATTGTTGCATTTTGAACACATTAGGTCATTTAGATCAGCGATTCTCAGGCGGTGGTACACAAGAGAAAAATAGATGGTACAAAGGAAAAAACAATATTTTTAACTATTAAATTCGAAAATCTCGTGAAAGAAAAAGACAACTGATAGAAATTTCCTGTGACTGAACTCTTATTAAAGATTTCAAAAATAACACACTTGTTATCTTAGGCTGAACCTAGAAAATGAATTTATAGTCATTTCAAATAAAGCTATTAAATTTTTATTCCCTTTTTACACAACCTATTTGTGTGAACAAGGATTTTCTTCCAAGTTATATTTGAGAAAAAATACAGAACAAAATTAAAAGTGGATCGTAAATTACGGTTAACGCAAAGTGAAATATGACCAAACATAAAAGAATTGCTGTCTCTTAAATAGGCCCAAATTACACAATAAATTTTTGAATTAAAGTATTATAACTTAAATTCTGATAACTAAAATGGTAACAATTTTTAATCTCATACTTTAATGTGTGCATATTTAATACAAATAGCTAACAAGCTGTGCAGATGGCAAAAATATATATATATTTTTTAATATTTCTTTTGACAAACTGAAAAATAATCATTGTAAGATATAGTGATGGTACTGAAGTTTTTAAGTTTTTGTTTAGATGGTTCACGTTAGTCAAAATGTTGAGAACTGCTAATTTAGAGCAATAAATAGCTAAACAAATTTACATACTACCTTAAGTTTACATTCAACATACATTTATCATTCATCAAAGATATTGAGCAGTGTGTAAAATGAATAACTAAAAGGGATAGATGAGGCAAAACTGTAGAGAAACTATGATATAAACCTGTAAGAAATTATCTTAGAATACAATGCTCGATTTGTTTATATTTCAACAGATATACTGGAATGACTGACCTTATAATGTTTTTTAGTACTTTTCCGAAATAGCCTGTAATATTAGAATAGGTAATGCAAGGTTATTTCTCCCCTCCCGGCTTGCCTTATAACAATGATAACGGCAGTACTGCTGAAGATGGTCGAGTTCCCTAATTTGTATCCGCTTCATTTCCGTTTAGCGTATTTCGCCGCATCAAATGTGCAGGAATAAAAGTTGCATTGAACTACAGCCTCATATAAGGTGGCGAAAAAACATGCTGCATGAGAATAACGACATGTGTTATTATCGTGAAGGAGAGAGAGTCAGCATCATAACCCAAACGTAGTAAGCTTCCCTCGTTGACTCGGTCACGACCTTAGCCACCTTAAATATGTTGATATTTTGAAGGAAAACATCCTGAGAGACAGATACGAGGGTTTCTTATCTCATGTCCCTCTATTTCCAAGCTCTCAAGAGGAACTTCGTCTCGATAATACTCTAAGTGCTTGCGGCCGCTTTGACAACAACGTACCAACTACTTTTAAATGTTTAGGTTTTTCAGGTTCTTACTTCAAATGCTTGTTCTTTATTATTGTATATCATTTTTCCTGTGTGATACGTAAGCTGTTTTATACGTTTGGATTGATCCTTCTAATCAAGCCATGTGTAACAACAACATTTTTAATTGTTATTTGCCGATGATATAAAAAGAACCTATGAACAACGTCAGGCTTGTAGAGTAGCGCTCATGATATGAAAAAGGTTCTATACTTTTTTTCTGCCTTTCAATTTTCATGAAAAAATTTTTAAGAATTCTTAAAATCCAAAATGCAGCAGCGTTTGCAAGCTTATGTACTGATGATAAACAACATATTTTAATCACATTCTGCACATTAACACTGTAAATCAGGAACGTTTTATAAATACAAATTTTATATGATATTTATAAAATGTTCCAGATTTAATTCAAATTTGAATACATTTAGAAAAATAAGACAGACGTTTTCAGATCCATATGTCGTTTCGAATATATATTTTAAATTTGGTAGAAATGATTGATAAAAGTACAAAATTATATTCAAAGCATTAATTCCTTTTGTTCCTTTAAATTTCAAGAAAGCATTAACGTACAATAATTTTAGAAACTACGACAGACTTACATTTTGGTGATAATATTGACAAATAGATCTAGTGTGAAAATAAGTCAGATACAACACAAAAGACTTCAAAATCGCCCTTTTATAATCCTCTCCTCCCTATTCCAAAAAAAAAACTATGCTTTTGCTTAAGATATAATTAATTGAAAATAAAAAAAAATATCCATCCTTAGTTCTTTCGGCAAATTATATATAGAGTTAGGTTGTTATCATTAAATGTACAGAACTGCAAGTTATAAATCTGATAGATTTATACGATGATCCTAAAGCCACTTGCAACAAGCAATCAAAAATTGCAAAATGGATATTAGCGGCAAATGTTTTCTATGGATGACATCTCTATACTATCACAAGTAATCTGTCACTTTATGTTTCTTTTAAAGTTTATTCTGTTAGCTTTAAAAACAGTTTGTTTAGTATCAGACAGAGATGAGCTCTCAAACGCAGAATGAATTTTTATGATTAAGCATTATGTGGCAACGATTGAGAGTTATTTCCGATGCCATCGCTCTCACACGTTTTGTGCGTGACTGCAATACTTTATTCCTAATTTCCAGTTTTTATAATCAGTTTATTAATAGGAAAATTATCTTATTATTATCTCATCATCTTATTATGTTCCCTGGAAGATACGAATACACACTTTAACAGTTTTCCTGTAACAATTCGCAAACATAAAAATTTGTTCTGTTTAGGCAAAATCTCCCTCTTATTAAAAACAGAAGGCTTTAAGAGTTTAACAGCATAAACAGACAGCTGAAATTTCAAATATGAATAACGCATATGGGTGTCATGCAGTGAAAAAAATGGCGTTGGTAACAATGTCAACAATTTTTGAAATTTTGACTACAGCAAATTAAATGTAAGGGATTATTATTTATAATAATGGTTGCTGCTTCCGTAGAAACCTAATTTTCTGCGTTTACTGTAAGAAATACACTGTTGTGACTTGAAAAACCAGTTAAAATCTTATGTAGCTTCCATTGGAAATTTGCAGAACTGACAAAAGTTTTAACGTTATTTAACGTTTATAACTTTTCTTAAAGGTTATGCTGCTTACCGTCTTATAAATTCGTACGATATTTCGTATTTTGGAGCATATCATGTTGCCTAAGCAATGATATCAGTTTATGTGTTCATCACAACAGCTTCCATCTCTTGTTGTCCTGAAACTTCCGTGATAGTCAGGCATGCTTTGTCTTGTCAGGCCTTGTGTCTTGCGTGTTGCCAATGCTAACAAGACATGCACTCATCAATGTTCTGGCTTTTGCAGAAAAACTTCGTCCGAAGGAAAATAATAGTTTGTGATATACTGTGATTAAATAAAGCCATGTTACTATTACTCTGAGATGTTATTAAATTGAATGAGGGCATGTTTACAATTCACAATCAGATATCTACGTTTGGCATTCTATTTGCTTATTTACTTGTAAAATGTGTTGCTTATTTACTTGTTAAAAAGCGAAAATCCATATTTATTGTCAAATTCGCGAATTACAGAAATGGCAACGAATATGATCTCAGTTTAGTCGATAAATTCATGAAAAAAATTGAAATACTTTGCATTTTTGAAAATTAAACGATTATTGGAATTTTCGGCATTCTTTTCTTTGCTGTTAATAATTTTTGCTGTTTCCTTTCAATCGCCACATACAATGTGTATTATTTTAAAACTCATATGGTTTATAAAATAAGATTTGACCAGAAGCTTGGTAATTTTTATGTAGATTTACCAAAGCTGATAAATATGTATGTGAGAATATATGATCTTTTGGTTATTATACAATGAAATGTTCCTTAAGGAAACAATACCATGCGAGACAAATTAAATTTCCTGCAAAATCCTATTATCAAATAAGTTGTTATTTCCTAATAATCGCCATGTAGAATACGTTATTTTTAAATCGCATGTAATAGAATAAAATTGGACCATGACCTTTTTAATTGTTTGTTTAGGTTTGTTAGATTTTTAATTTATTCTAACCAATTATTTTTAGTTATCCTTTCCTTTCCCTCCTCAATTCCCTCCTTTTTTCCTCAATTCTAAACATGTTTCACAAACAGTATTTAACTGCGTTTCAAGAGTTCGAAAAGTGTAGCAGCAGACTTAGTTCCGAGTTTATGCTGCGCATTTGAAATTAGCTCTCTAGTCGCTGTTAGATACCTTTCAATCCATACTGATATTTCTCGGCTGGGCTTTGCTGTGTGCAGCCGATTTACCGTTAGTTAAGGTAAGGAGTCAGCTATTAGATGTCTTAATTTACTAGTGATTTGTTACATTCTTATTTTCTGTTAATTTACGCAGCCACAAGTGGTGGTGATTTATGAGCACGAAGTGCATGCATCTGTTTTAATTTAGTTTAAATAAAAATACTATTTAAAAACTTCCTTCCGCAGTGTTTATTCTTAAAGGCATAGCTAGAATTCTCTACTTTGTCTTCGACATAGAGTCAATGTTGTATGCTCCCTAAAAGAATACGTAGACTCTATAGGTTTACAGATAGGGATGCTTGTGTCTGTGGGGACATAAGATTTCCAGATCAATATGTAATGGTATGTTCCTTAAAGAAGCAATATGATAATAAATTTCCTACAATTAATGTAATTTCTTTCAAAATATTCATGATTAAGCAAAGACATATTGTTCTTAAAATTTGTAAAATTATTAATCTACTTTCTGTAATATCTGTCATTCCATTTAAAAATATGTATCAAATAGTAGCATATTTGTTTCTTCTTTTACGGTATCATTATTTTATTTATAAGCTCACACATAGCAATATTGTTTTATGAGCATAAGCTGTAAAAGATTAATTAAGATATTATGATTTATGTATGATTGAATTTATAAAAGTTTGATGGAACTTTGTGCAATTCATGAATTCTGAAATTTATTTTTAACACAGTTGCAGTTTTTTTTAAATTTAGCATTTATTTCTCTTTCATGTAAATATATTTAACAAATTAAGCATTAACATTATATATTGCAAAAAGAAAACATAAATTACTTGGTTATTGTTAGTTAAAACTAAAATAAATCTAGTGCTAGATGGGTGCAGTACAATACCTGATAACCTAGTAAATTAATGATGAATGTGTGACCTAGTAAAGTCTAGATATCTCATTCATCGTCAATTAAACTGAAATGCTGTTTTATTTGGAAATACAAATATTTCTAAACATTTCTTCTAATTTATATTAAAAATATTTGTTAATAAACTGAATAGAGAGAGAAAGTTTTTATGCCCTTGAAGAGGCTGCTAGGATTCAAGGAAGCAGTTGCAATATCATGCATGAAAAATATATCACAAAAGTCATGCGCCATAAAGACGTAATTCCCTAAATTTTTACTCTTAAATTTAGTGTACTGAGGAAAGGTAAGAGACTCAGTCACTAAATTCATTTGGTGAACAGTTATTGTTCTTTTCTTAATTCGTGTGCCACAGTAGAGAGTATTAGGTTTCATTCGAGTAGGTAGCAGATAAAAGGTATCTTATCTAAAACCTGAACCATGCATATCCCTTTTCTTAGCTGGATGTATTAACTGCTTACACTAAGAAAGAAGATTTGAAGGAGGGATGCGATAATTCCTTACAAACTAAACATCGATATTTGTCTCCATGGACGCCCAGACAGTAAATGGTTAGGGACGCCTACTGCCCGGGCCGGAAGGACCATGATTTGAATCCCTAGGAAGGCCCGTCCATTTCAAATACAGCAACGGTGGTGGCCTATTAGGTGCCTCCCCATTCTGTCCTTAGGAGTGGCCAATGCTGATTAGGCAAATGCCCGCCATTGGATAAAAAAATGTCACCATGTTCAAAAGTATGAAATAAGCTTCATAACAATGTACCAAAAACATTGTAGATTTAGCTGGAGGGATACTTGGGTTCTCCTCGTCTTACTATATAACGTAAATAGCTGATAAGCATTCGGGATTCTATCAGACTTAACAAGCGGATAGAATACATGTTCCGCTCACGCAAAGTGCTATTGCTGCCGTTCGCAAAAGAGCGATCCTCATTTCATTAACTAAACGATTTTATGCAGATACAATAGATTGCTCTTTTTGGCGTTGATTTTAACTACGCACAAAACTGATTTACAAACAAAATATTTTTTTTTACCTAGGACGTATTAGATCTATTCCTTCGGCTGACAGCACACTGAATTTCGTTTGTGCTAATATCTGTTAAAAGATGAAAATATTTGTTATATTTATTATTTCACTTGAATCTAAAGAAAACAAAAGTCGTTTGAATAGCAAAGAGCTCTGAAATTAAAATACAAACCCGACATAATGAAATTAATCCTCTCCGGGAGTTTCAGCAATAAATATTAAAATGCAATGCCAGCGAATAGAGGTGAATAAATGTTTATTTAATTTCCCATGTGCATTGCTTTCATCTTAATTCTAGAAGCAGAGCAAAATTTATGTTGGACGATTTATTATGTTTACTTCTCATTTTAAAACATTTTATTTTCCAGAATTTTCGACTATAACTGAAATACCTAGAGGATTTACTTCATAAATTTATATTATTTTTGCTTCTTTCATTTCCCTAAAATTTCAAGCACAGGTTGAAACGTTATTGACAAGTTTAAGAGACTTCTGAGATGGCCGGAATATGCAAACATTTACAGCAATATATTTCTCAAGACATATCTGTGTATAAAGCAGAAGAAATACAGTTTAATTTATTCCACAAGCGACATTTGGTACATCTAAAGAATTCCAGCTGGGTTTGACATTGAATATACGAACCCGTATTGTGACTGAATAGCGCATTTTTTTTTAAATCTACTGCCTCTCATATATGGTTAATATTGAATATGCCTGTCAAAAAATCACGCACACTTTTCCCGCCAAGTAATAAGAAAAAGAATCGGTAATAGAAATGGATATACAAATGATATGCAAGCTAGAAAATACAATTGATTTAAAATCAAGATCGATAGCCAAATAAAGAACCATATAATATATGATTAATGCACATCAAAGATAGGTAAAAATAACACTCGAATGCATGATAATTGACAGGCAGTTGCGATTATGTGAACTGCTGTTGATGGTAAGTAGGACTTGCAGTTGGGATAGAGCAGATATAAACGAACTAACCATGTTGAGAAAGGTTTCAGTATTAAACCGAAAAAGCCATTTATCCAGGTCAATGCATAACTGTTGGGCAGTTTTCCAAAAATGATTTAGATGTTGTGCCATGAAATGCAAATTCCATGGTACCTGTGCATTGGACAGCCAGAGAAAAGATAAAATGACAGATCCTTGTTTCAAATTGCATGAACTGCAACCATCATGTTGGCCGCTTCAGGATAAATATTTATTTCATGAAATAAATTCACCACTTAGCAATTAACAAATAACATCGGCATTATTTAAAATTTACCTGCCATGATTAATTTGAAACATGATTCAAATAGTTTTATGGTCTTCCATGACTAGACGAGTTTGTACTGAAAACAAGGTTTTATTGTCGCCTTACATGGCGCTTAAGGTGCACGCAAACGACGGATGCAATAATGCACTCTTAGTTACTGTAAAATTTACGGATAATAAATTATGCCTATGATAAGTTTCGGACTTGTTCTCCGCTGCTCTTATTCAAGCGAGATAAGCATCAACAACTGTAACCTCCGTATACCATTTACTCGTTGCAGCTGCATTATGGCGAGAGAATTCTACGATCAGTTTTTTTATGTTTAGTCAAAGAATCTGAAGATTGCTTTTCACAACAACAGTCTTTAGAAATTGCGGCGCTAGCATTCGAAGACTACTTCCGTAATGTAGATATGCTAAATTTGTGAATCATGTAGTAGAATGTTTCGAACATGTTAGTCTACACAGATAAAATTTAAACTAAAACGTCCACAAATTTGATCAGACAGGAGAAAAGAAATATTCTTGAGCACATTTCATGAACTTTACCAATGCTTTACATGTTATATTTGTATCTAATTGTATTTTACATAAAAATTTGTTTTAATTATTACTCACCAATGACTTTCAGGTCGTACAGATAGCTAAGTGTCCTGTACCTCTTGTATTCCACCCGACATCTATAAAGACCTTCGTCTTCCGCTTTCACTGGATTTATGGATAGTCCAGGGACCTTAACGTGCAAGTCAAAATGAACCCTCCGACCAAGTTTTGCGCTTGGGAAGTGCTTTGCTTTCTCCAGCGGACCTTTTCTTGAATCCAGCGTGTAGATGGGCACTTTTACATCTCCTTTGTACCATAAAATCAAAGTAACTATATCTTCTGGTGATGGTGAAGATATGTTGCAGGGCATGAAACCCCGGCCCCCCACTACAGCTTGCAATTGAAGTGGTGTATTTGCTGGAAGAGAGAGAGGGTACAATTTTAGCTATTTTTATTGGTTCAATAAGCAAATTAAAAATCAATTCTAAACACTTTTGTAATGCAGAAGAACCTTGGAAAGATTTAATTAATTTTGATGAAGGATAATGTGATAAATGAAATTAATAGAAATAATGAAATCGAGAACGTAAAATGTTTTCCGTTAATTTTATGGCAATGAGAAATGTCAGGAACGCAGCTAACAAAATACTAGGTACAACTGGAAGAGTGACTAAAACAGCTTGAAAAATGTCTTGCTGACGCCGTTAACTGAAAGTACATTTGCTAGTATAGTACCAATCTGCGAGCATTAAATTTGTAAATGGTAAAACATTTATATTACATTTAAAGAAATTATAAAATAAAAACTCAGAAATACATTTCTGTGATGTGAAAAGAGTGTTAATTCAAGATATCCGTTACCCAAAATATCTTAATTTGCGGATACCAGTTAGTATTTCTAGTTTCTTACCAATACTGAAAGAGAGCACGAAACATAATAAATTTATATTTGAATATATTAGGCTGGATGACTAAAGTATTTTAATAATGATTTTTTTTCTTGTAAAAAATATCGTTGTTGTTTGAAATGATTAGTCATTTGTAAATCCTCAGAAAAATATATAACAGCAAATTTTTGTGGGTGGGAAGACATTCTTTGCATTTCTTGAAATAATCTAAGCATAAATTTTCTAATTATAATTCTCTTTTGATGCTGAGGGAAATTAGTAGGAATCAACAAAATAAACTTATTTTTTGACTGAGCTTTAAAAAGATATTTTCCAGAGAAGGTTTTAAGCTGTTTTTAGTAACAATACAAAACATAATGAAATAGAACTGCAATGTATGTGATTGCGAAAGTTTTGAGGATTAACTGACAGCGGGATTGAAAATGAAATTAGTGTGAGAGATTAGACGATATTTTTTGTTTACGGCAAAGCATGCAAAGACTGTTTGCCTAAGGAAAATTATAGATTCTTAGAGGATATTTTGAGAAAATTTATCTTGCATCTATGTTACACTTAGGAAATCCACTAAAATGATTACAGAGCCGCCCGTTTGCCAGATTTTAAAATGGGTCGAACTACCAATGTTCAGCGACTAGTCGGTGATGAGCACAGATTTATGTTGCAATTATGTATATGAATATAGTGTTCACAGCGCTAAGAATGGACAACATGCTCTGTAGCTTAAGGGAAGTAGTATATTATTATTTAATTTTCCTGTGTATACAATGGCTCCGTCAGTGGCCGAGAGGTTAAGGCCATTGAATGCTGGTTTGGGCTCGATTCCAGGCGAACGAACTACTGTATGGATGGTTTTCTTTGCTTTTCTCGTGTGTACGGTTAATACGAGTCAGTTTTCTTCAGAACGTCTTTCATGAAGGCTTTCCTGCTCTTAGGCAGAATGGCTCTTGGCTTTGGTGTGTGGAAAAACTGTCACCCGGAAAAAAGGGAAATGGAAAGAAATCCCCCGGAAAATAAGGACTGAAAAAAATGTCACTCGGAAAATAAGGAACGGGAAAAAAAGAGCTCTAAAATCTCGCCAAATAATGTCGTCAATCGCAGTTGGGGAAACCTGCCAAATTATAATTTATATAGCGGGCTCTCTTGAGGGAGGTTTTCAGGGTAAGACGTTGAGCTAGCTGCAGCCGAGCAAGGTCATTTCGATAGCAAGTTTTAATGTTCTTGTCGCAAACTGTGACTAAATTTCATCTACAACGGTTTGTTATAAAACTGCTTTTAACGCTCAGTTATGGGACGATGTTTCACCCCTGAACCACAGCTTAAGGTTATAACTACATGGGGTACGAGGGGAACAATCACTAATGATCATGACCCGCTGGTCAACCCTTTATTTTTACCATCGGACAGGCCAGCAGCTCGCTTATCTTTTTTCAATTATCGTCAGAAGATTTCTCTATTCCGCAGGTATGGTTGCTATGATAAAACTTTTATCTTCCATCTTGGCGATATTTCTAAACAGCCCTTATTTTTCCCATTGCAAAAAAATGGGGACTTATTTTCCGTTTCCTAATTTTCCGGTGCCTATCTTTCCGTTCCTTATTTTCCGGGTGACATTTTTCCCAACAACCCTTGGCTTTGCCATATTCAGATAACCTAACATGCATTTACAACAGCATAGGTAAGTAAATAAAAGGAAATTACCGTAAAATGAATAAAGTCCGCAAGAACATCTAAAATAGTTAATCCTCCAGAAATTAATTAAAATTATTTATTTTAATTTATATTTAAAAAAAATAAATTTATGTAACTAAAACAATAACCTTGTTTCAGTAGTTTGTATACACAACAGCGAAATCAATAATGAAACGTATTAAAATAATATCAAATGAAGCAAAAGTGAAGTATATAAATTATAAAATCGACAAATCTTCAAGAATAACATTTCTTCCGATAAAATAATTTATATTTGTCATAAGAGAACCACATGCCTTTCCGCTGCCCTATATTTATTATAGATATTCTCAACTCAGCGCTGTTTTTATGGAAGACTTAAAATGAATAAATAAGCACAAGTTATAAATTTGGTTAATAACAGTTATTTCTAACAATAAAATGAAAACAATTGAGATAACGATATATGATACACGTTTAATTGATAATAATGTTAAATGATTCTCTGAAAAGCATGTTTCTGTGTTCGTCTTCCCTAAAATTAGTTCCGTTTAATTTACGTTTTTCATTTTAAACAGAATTATTACTTTTTTTCCATCAAAGTAAAGTACATACTTAGCATGAAAACAATCCTAATTTTCCAGTTTGGAATTCCTATTCTTAAACGCAACAACTTCTAATACTTAATATTATATTCGGTGAATTATAATTCTCATTTCTTCCAATAACAATCCTCATCCTCCTCAATATAGTTTTCAATAATCTACAATAAAAAATACTTTGTTCATAGCTCTGTGTGTTCCCTAGATTCCTTAACAATTTAAAAAATTAAATGAATCCAGATGAGGCTTTTGTAATTTAATTCAGTTAATTGTGCAAAGGTTAGGTTAGGTTATTCAATTATGGCAAAGCACACGAGGGCTATCTGCCTAAAGGGAGGGATGCCTTCGTGGAGGACTTTCTAAGGGAAACTGGCTCGTATACACGTTACACATGGGGAAAACCACGAAAACGCCCATGCAGCCAGCCCGTTCGCGGGATTCGAACCTCGGACAAAACTACCAGTGTTCAGCGTCTTTACCGCTCGGCCGCTGGTGAGCCGTTAATTGTGCAAAGATTTAATATAGTGTACAATAAAAGTTATTGAAAACTCGAGTATGCATCAAAACAACTTTTCAAATGACAAACTGAATTTAGAAATTTGAAACATATAGTATGCTAATGTTAAACATAAATAGGTCTCAGATGAACTTAGGTTACACCTTAAAAGATAAAATAGAATTTAATTTTCCAAAATTCTCATGTCAGGGCGGAACGCTTTTCATTTTTACGTACACTATCACTTCAGAGAGTTTATAGTGTATAACTTGACAACTCCTTTTATTTTTAACATAAAACAAGGTAACAAAATGTTTTCTCGGAAATATTTTTGTGTATTGTCAGTGAAACGAATCACGATATAATCGTAACTTCCATTTATTTCTGAGGTTCATCCATCTCTTGAAGCGAAAGAGTTTTAAAATGTTTTCTTCAATGCGTTGGATTTAAGAAATTATATACCCAAATATACTATAGTTACTCAAAAGTAAAAAGATGTACATGTCTGGAAAATACACTCATATCCATGTTTATCTTCCCATAGCCAAAACTAATAACATTCCATGAAATCGATGTAATTGATTTTTGCAGGGAACCTTGATAACATTATCCAATCAAAACGGTTTCTAATACGCAAAGGAGTTAATTTCTCTGATGGTGAATAAAGCGCTTTGCGACGTAATGAATATCTGAGTGAATTTATGCAACAAATGTCTTGATTTCAGTATGTAAGGGCTCAAACCGTTTTGTTATGGCTCCAAAGTTTCACTTAGAAGAATCGCGAAGTGGCGAATCATCAGAGCAAATAATTACGGAAAGAATGAGGTGTGTTACTATTTCAAGATAGACAGCTCTAAGTTACGGAAACAATTTTAGAACTCTGAAATTATTGCATGGAGGCCTGGAGAAGATCATAAACGAATAAGAACTGCTTCTCAAGATCGATGTCTAGCAAACTCTCTATCCTAACAGGTCTACTGCTTTGTCAGTTAAGATCAGATCCTGCAGCTTTTATTGGAACTATTTTATAACGGCAAACTTTACATAGAGGGCTAAAAGAGAAAGATCTTTATGCCATAAAGCGAAAGGTATGTGGTTTATTGTCTTCACAGGAAAAAAAGGGATCGTTTTAATTGGTGCAAAACATCAGAACTGGAGCAAATATCAATGGTTCTGTATAGATGAGTTCAACTTAACGTCTGATTCTAAAAGTATTTACATCTGGAGAGAGTAAGGAGCTTGGAATCCTCCTTTCAACATTATGGAACATGACGGTTTCTGTAATACATGTGTGATGGTACGTGGAGGAATAATCATCGATGGACAGACTCCTCTACGCGTTTTCAACAAAGGATTTGTGACCGGTCAGAAATACTGAGATAAGGCTTTAGAAACTTATGTAAGGATTTTCAGAGGTGCATATGAATCTGACATTTTATTTATGGACAAGAATGTTCTTCTACATCAAACATTCCGCTCTGACGAATTTTTTAAAAGACCTGAAGCTAGTGCTGCGGCCAGCAAAATCTCTTGATCTTAATGCGACACAGAACTTACTGCAATTCCCTGAAAACGTACTTCCACCGATACATCCTCCTCCTAGATATGTAATAACCTCAACACTGCATTGCTGGAAGAGTGAAGTTTTATTCTGCCACCTGTGTCTAACGAAGAAACGTTCTTATATGTGTGTAGAAGTCTTGGGAGATCGTATTCCATATTAAATTCATAAGGACTCAATGCTACAATTTTACAACGCATGCAGTGCTTTATAATGTTTTCCTTTGCATTTATACTTTGCGATGTTACATGTCATTCCACACAAATTCATAAAATTATAATTCACAGTTTTTGAGAAATCCGTGATTTCATACATGTAAAGATAAATGGACATGAGTGTAGTTATCCATTTCTTTTTCTTTACTTTTGTTTTGGTATTTTGTGTTGAAAACTTTAAATGTCCGTTTCACTTTTCAAATTGTTGCTACCAAATATCATCGGCCTGGTTATATTTAAAGAAATTAAATAATGAAGGATCTGCATAAATGTATGTATGTTTCTCGCATTGTGATGAAACAACGGCACCTAGAGCCATCAAATTTTGAATAATGTAATCCTCCACCAAATATGGGCATCTGAAAGCCCTAATTCGAAATTTGTTTTATTATCGCTTTCTTATTTTGTGAAACATTAAAACTTTATTATTAACAAACTTAACGATTTCAAAGCGAGCAATGACAACACTGTACAAAAAACATTTTAATCTCCAGTAAGAGAGATTGTGTATCGAAAATTCTAAAGATATGCTGTTTTAAATATTTTGTGATATTGCTGTTGCAATGAAATTTTTGGCTTACGTACGAAGAACATGATATTTAATAAGCAAAGGTAACATAAAAAAACGTTAATAAACGCCCCTTTTGGGGGTAAGGTAAAATCTGAAAGCTTTGAAATTTTTTTTTCTTTTGTTAAAAATTGTAACAATCATACGAAATATAAGAGGAAATATTTTTATCAGAAGCTTTTAAGGAATTTTTACATCAGATTAATACATTTCAGAACTTATATATATATGTATATCATTTTGTAAAATAACACCTATTATGTGATAATTATTGAAAAATATAGAAAAATATTTTAATTAGGAGATTTAAAAATGTATATTAGTTTCTCATATAAATATTTGCCTCAATATTTTGTTCTAAAAGAAAACTTCTCTAAAATAGAACTTCTAGCATTATGCGAACTTGATTCCCTTCTAATATAGAACTCTACAAATTTTTGTTCATATTAATTTTAAATCTAACAAAAACACGGAACTCTCAGAGTTCCAAACTCTTCTTTGGAATATCTGAATACCACTCCTTCAGTTAAAAGCTCTTCTTTCGAATGTTTGAATCCAAATCCTTTATGTCACTCTCTTTTTCCAACTTTATTGAATATATGAAAAATGTTGTATGTGGACTTATTTGTCGGTGTTTTCTATTGAGCAAGAGAAATTTTTGATAGGATTTTGAATTAGTGCGCGTAATTATAAGCTAATTGGAAGACTGTTGCTTTAAACAAAGACTTTTTAAAAAAATTCTTAGTGTATCATGGCAAACATATGTAAAATTTTGCTTATGATAATAAATAACATTAATGTATAAATACAGTAATAATTTGAACTTTTATACTAAATAAGTAGCGATTAATTTTGTTTCACTTTTATAATCTATGAATAGAGTATTTAATTCGTAAGAAGACACTGCTCCTACAGGAAAACGTATTTACCCCAATATGTTCCCCTTAATTTTACAAGTTTTTAATTCTTAAAAATCAGGAGCAAAATATGTGCGGTGTGTACTGATTTCGAGGGTAGAAATTAAAAAAGCATTATTAAAATTAATTATATAAAAAATCGTATAAGAGTAAATGTAGGAATAATAATGGAGATGTCACTTACAATGCTGTTTTAAAGTTGTTCCCTTTACTTTCATATTATGATTTGCTGTTGCTGAGGAAAAATGTGTAATAAAGTTAACCCGCAAAAAAGCGCGTGGGGTGTATCATACCCGAAGTTTAGAAAAAAAGTGGTATATTCCTAATTTTTGAAAGTAAAATTCTGTGCTACAATCAGTAGCTGAGTTCCTAGTACTGAGTGACTTTCAGAACCGCTTTTACATTGCGTGTGTGTTTCAGAAAAAGATTTGTCGGTATTTTATTGCATCTGGGGTAGGACACGTAAGTGTATTTCTGAGTGAATATTTATTTTAAAAATTTATTTCTAGAGTGTAACAGTAAAAATTTCTACTCGCAAGTGATTTTAAAGCATTTGAAATTAAATTTTAAAAGAATTCTAAGAGAGAAAGAATTTAAAGAATTTTAAAAAAGAAAAAATTTCTATTTTGGCAAAAAGAATGACTCCCTATGAATTTGAAATGTAGCGGCTGTGAGACTGATTAGAAATATTTGAAAGTGAAGAAGACTACATTTCGAAAACTGAAGATGAAAATAGGAATATTTTCTACACCGTTTGGTTTCGAAAAAGATAAAGCAATTATTTTTTATGTTCCTAAAAAAAGGAAAAACTGTTTCTATGCCTTTAACATAACATAACGATGATGCTATAGATGACACTACTGGAGGAAAAAAATGCCAGAAATTACATATGTTTATAATACGTCTAAGGAAGCAGTGGATATTGCGGATGAAATGGCAGCAAGTTATTCAATTGCTAGAATAACAAGGAAGTGGCCAATGATAATTTTCCTTTCTGAGCTGAATGTTGCTGCAACAAATGCTCGAATTATATTACTTTCAATTGCTAATCTACCAACCAGACACAGAAGCAGATGTCTGTTTTTGAAGGCCTTAGCATTACAATTAATAAAAAAATAGATTAAACAACATAGATTAAACAACAAACAGAGATTGAGACTTTACCGAGAAACTTACGTACTGCATGCAAAAAAAGAGCAGAATTTTCGAGGAATAATTCAAACGAATATACGAAATTCCAAGCAATTAAATATAAAAATTGTGATGAATGCACTGGAGCCAAGAACAGAAGGTCGCGAATGCTATATTTAAAATGTGAAAACCTTCTGTGCTAAGAACACGTGAATGAATTTTGTTCAAAGTGAAAATAAATAAAACAAGTTGCATTGTGAATTAGAGATGCAATAAAACTTAGAGGTATGATGTTTATTTTGTTATTATTTTCATTTATCTTAATTTTAACTCTCTATAAGCTTATTTTGGAAATTATTTTTTTGTATCCCAAGTCTTATTCGCGTATTATGAAAGAAAAACAGCTTTAAAACCAAATTAAACTGTTTTTATTGTATTTTAAACATTGGGGGTATGTGATACCCCATGCATCCACTCTAGTAACTTTTCTTGATGCGTCTTCCGCCGCGTTAAGTCTATGACTTTAACACCCAGATGAGATGAGTCCGTGAATAAGAGATCACACAGTTTTATACAATGAATCCTCCAGCCAACATAGTTCACTAGGGAGAAGGATCACCCAGACCCACCTTATAGAGAAGCCATACACAGTTAAACACCCCAAACATTAGAGGCCATTCAAGGAGGCCCAAGATGACAGTATTGGATGCTCTGGCCACCTCAGAGGAACATGGTAAGTACAAAAGTCAATGGTAGACGGCAACGTATCCGCATAAATTCAAAGAAAACATAGTAAGACATCGACCATAGCCCAGGGTTGACCAAGGGGATCCAAATCCCGAAAAACAACCTTCGATATCTAACCACGTAACGTCCCGACAAACAAAGGACAAACAAGATAGTACCGTATGGTCCCCTGCTACTAGCGACTAAACGATTCTTCTAGTCGCTGTGAAGACTGATAATTTACCCCAGAAGTCGAGTCTGTTCAGGTTCTGGCCCTAGACAGAACGCCGGGAATTGCCCCTCCCCCAGTCTACCCCAGGAGGGAAAACATTTGATCAGCCAACACAGTCAAATGAGAAGAGAAACACGCCAAAATAAAAAAAAAATAAATAAGGCTAGATGACGACATTATGTTTGGCTTAGATTTTAATTAAGGCTTTATTGATTTTGAGGGCAAACAGGCACAAGTGTTTCTTCTATAGAAGTTCAATTTTCTGGTCATTTTCTCACCTACCAATAAAATCAATTGCTAAGTTTTTAAAGATTCTATCTCTGACTTCAGTTCTTGCGGAATTAAGTGCATAATCTCTTCAGTAGGGTTTGACGTATATTGGCTAAACTAAAGAATTCGTAGAAAATCTGAGCGATATTAGTTTCCGAGACTTTGCATGGGTTAATAACTTTACTTTCGTATTTTTTTTGTTTATGTAACTTTTTAAAATATAGTTTTCTGCTATGCTAATATAATTTGTGTACGACGAACATTTTTATATACTTTGTTTAAATTAGTAATACTATCTAAACCTTTTTCTTAGCCCAAAGGAGTGTTACTCAGAACAAAGCTGTATGTAAGTAAAGCGTCGGCACTCCCATACTATAACATGATGCCAAATTGCAGCGCCAAGTCATTGCAGTGGTGGCGATGTAAACTAAATCTCTTCCCCTCCTCCTTTCCCCTGCAGTGACGTCATGGAGGTTGGAAGTAAGATGGAGAGGCCGCAATGAGTTTTGACACGATTGGATGTAAATATTTTGCAATTGCGTCGTAATTATATATATATAAATGTATATATTTTCTATTTGTACATTATTTCAGAGTCCTAAGTATACGAAAAGAATACATTTTTAAGCAAAGTTTATTGTTATTAACATTAAAATTATGCATTATTTCTTCTCCACTTAGCTTCTACCTAAAATACTTTCTCAAATATGACATGATTTTTTTTAGCTTCTGAGGCATCTTTTAAATGAAAAATAATCTAAGTCAATTTGTAATTAATGCTCAATTCGGTCCATTTCAAATTAGCGCTCTTTTTATTTTAATAGTGAAATACATTAAATAGTACATAACTTTCTCTGAATATTTCTGAAAGAGAATAAAAAAAAAGATTTTTTAAAATATTATTTAAAACTTGTACCTGCGTTATTATAAAATATAGGGGAATAATTCTTTCAATTATCAGATTTTTTTACCTTTAATTTCAACAATACATATCCTAAAACTCCTTCTTTATACTTCCTTAAAACTCTTCTTTATTACTTCCTTAAGTACGCATCGTCTCAAGGAAACGTGTAGAAATGTATTCCATGAGATTTCGACGAAATCTTACTCTTGCCATCCTTAATCCGCAGTATCGATACGCCATTAGAAAAAATTAAAAAAAAAATTGGTTCTGAAAAGAGCCTTTTGTAATTAAAAAGTACAAAATTAATAAGTTATAAATAACACAACCAAAGCAAGTTAGAAGCTAACAAAATTTCGGTAGAATCAAGCAAACAACCAAATCAAAACAAACAATGACTGAAAAGAAAAGGAGCATGCGCAGTTTTACTGATTGTGTTTCCACATCGCCACCGCTACGAGCGCTGCGGTCGTTACGAAGCGCAATTTCTCCCATAGAAGTGTCGACGCTTTACTTACATACAGCTTTGACTCAGAAGGGCAATTAATTCCGTTTCAGCATTTTGCGTTGGTTCACTATAAAAGTTTAAATCACTTTTCAAATTGTTCCCAGCAAATATTAGAATCCTGCATTATATTTAATAAAATTAAATAGTGAAGAATCTGCATGAATATATGTATTAAGAAACTCAATGATGTCAAAGCGTTCCATTAACATTAAATATCGCGAGCATTTTCAAGCACTGATATTTTATGCGCGAGGTTACTTTTTTTGTGCGATATTGCTGTTGAGTTGAATTTTATGGTTTAAATGCGAAGAACATAATATTGTTCTGTTTCCTTTGTTCGGTTGGTCACTGGCTAATGTTCCGTACCTGATAAGTAACAAATTATGTTAAAAATAAATTGCTTTCCAAAATTTGTTCAACATGATTAGTAATTCCTTAATGAATGGATCGTATAGTGGTATTCTGAGTAAACGCGTTTGTTTTACACCCGGGAACGGTCGTTGGAAAATGGCTTTCAGTGGTTATCAGGCTCCCTGTCAATTAAAAGAATTCATTCCAAGTTTATGACATCATAATCAATGATATACCAAATATAGTCTCCAATATATCTAACATATCTTAACTAAAATGAAGGAAACACCAAATAAAAGAAAGAAATCACTTATCTCTAAAAGGTTTATCTTTTTTCCCTTTCCTTTAATTTCTAACATAATTACAAGGAACATAAGCAAATCAATCTAAACACATTTATTTTTATCTTTATCTCCCGGGAGGAAAGGAAAGGAAAAAAAATATATCCTTTTGTTCTTAATTACATAATTTAACCCTTATCATTTTCCTTTATCAATACCAAATTTTTACATACATTACTCTCAAAGTATTGGCCAACAGTTACGAAAATGTTATCGCACTTGGCGAGAAGATTGATGAGGTCAACGAAAGAAACGGATTGTCAGAGTCCTTGACAGTCTAACCATAATGGGCGCGATTTCTCAAAAGGGATATAAAATGGGAGAGCAATAAAGAAAAAAAAAACTTATCTTAAATTACAGCATCCCCCTGAGGCTTGGTCTCAGCAGGATACGGGTCCCTGGCACATCTCTTCCTTCGGCCCTCCGCTGGAATTCTCAGTAGAACACAACCAGGGTTCACGGCTCATCGGATTACCTTCCGAACACTCCTCGGACTGGCAGCAGGTGGTCAGGTTTGATAGCTCAAGAGGACGATTCCTTTATTCTGAAGTGCAGACATTCAGTGGACCCACGGACGAGACAAGCGCCGCAATCAAATCAGGGGCTACCGCGAAGAAAGAAACCCAGCAAGGTAAATTCTAAAAACTTCCAGCCATAACTCCAAGCTTTTGAACTCCCTTCAACTCGCTCAAAAATATACACGACTTCAAGAAACAGTAGACAGGTGACGAGCGTCTCAAAAGTTCTCCCTTCCGCCTTGGGGTTTCAATCAAAAGTCAGGAACAATCAAAAATACTGGCTCCCATTAACTAGTAGTCTCATCTCCAAGTCGTTACTCCTCCTTCGGAGTTCCAGTCAAAAGTCACGAACATTCAAAATTCTTCCCTCAGCTCTCCCAAAAATACGGGCTGCCAGAAAACCAGGATTTCGCTCACTTTCAAGACCAAAAATTCCAATTTTTCACCAAAACTGACGAAACAGTCAACTGCGCATGCGCGACCAGGCCAAGATTCCGATAATAAAAGGTACAAAATGTTGCATAAAAGTTTATAACTTCATGAGGTTAACCATTTCTTATACTTCGATATGCGTTTTCTTTAATATTCATGCAAGGCTTAGTATGTTGGTTGTGATTCATACTATATATTAATACTTGTATATAATGGAATGACGTTTTTTTTCTTTTTTTTTGAATTTGCAGACAATCATCAACACAACATTTCCTACATAACAATATTTATTAAATAAAAGTAACACACAAAACGTTAAATAAGTCTCTTAAGGCGTACTATAAAATCTGAAAGCTTTTAGATTTTATTTATGTATTTATTTATTTACTGAAGTGTTTAAAGTTGATAATTGAAACTGGACTTTATGCTTGATTGTTTTAAATTATAAGTGCCTGAAATTATAAGTGCGTACCAGTGGCTAATTTTATTAATTTAGAGCTGTGACGTAAATCAGTATTTTAATAATTTTTTTTTATTACAGTTTGCTGATTATCTATGTTATTGAAATTCAGTTAGACTGCTAATTACAGGGAAAGCAAAAATTCGTCTAAGCAACGGAAATTTAAACAGATGTAATTAGATATTTATGTATGTTTAAATTGATTATTTAATTATTTATAACAGCATTTATAATAATAAGACTTCTTTATTAAAACATCTGTAAATTACTAAAATTCCCCAGCATAAGAAAAATGAAACAGCACTCGCTTTCAGTTTATTCCAACACTTAAAATTTCTGTCACTTTAACTAGTACGCTTAAACGAGTAATTAAATTGATGATTGTTTCCTTTAAAATGACAGTAATGATATAACACATTGAAAAGATTTCTATTATACTAGTATTAGTAATCTATAAGCAGCGCTTGATTTACTAAGAAAGTATGGAAAACTCCGTCATTATATAAAGTACGTAGAAAATATTAAATTAATATTCAGGGTTAGATACTCAGTCATCGAATCAAGATATCTTCAAAATTGATGAGTGGGCAAAGTGCAGGACTATAATGATGAATGGTGTATTGGCAGCTAGAAGGTTCATTGATAAAAATAATTGGTGTATAGGCTTAGAAGTTGAATTAATTTGTCACTGAGATTTCCCTGCTGCATTTAAAGGAATTCGATAAGGTGTTATCGTAAATAAAGGTTCCTTACAAATCTGAACTTGCCGATAAAGTAATTCTCAATGCAATTATTTCGTTTCAAAAATATGTTGTTTCAAGCAAAATTATGTTTAATAACTCAAAATAAGTAGCTGTTAAAAATGTGTATTGCTCAACAATCTCTCAGAGAAGGTTCATGACATTGATTGTTTTGAAAAGAAAAAACAGTGGTGCATAAAAGTAACATAATTCTGTTAATCAACAAAATGATAATCAGTTATTTTGACGGTAATTAAAATTAATAACTTATATTTACAAATGTACACTGCGAAAAAAAAAGCACAGTTCTATATATCCCATTGTACTGGCCCGATTGATGAAATTCAACTTGAGTTTTTCATATCTCGAAAGCGCGACTTAGGATATATATTAGATTTATATACAGCAGTGTTCTACTATAGGTATTTTAACATAAAATCGAACCTTTTTCTGAAATGACATGTCAAGGATTTTCCCTATTTCGATTCTACGACCCAAATTATGCCAAACTGCCAAGTTTTGTCAAAATCGCATGAGTAGTTTTCAAAAAATTATCTCTCAAAATTTTAGCTCCACACTGTTAATTAAATTTGATATCTATTTATAAATATCTCCTTTTTATTAAACTTACATAATTCTTCCAGAAATCGAAATTTGGGCTTAATTCAAATATAATTTGCCTATTTTCTATGATTTATTTTTCAAATTTGTATTTTTAAATAATTTTTATAAATATTTCGAAAACATTTTTTAAACATACCATTATATAATGGATACATGCAATTATATATGGATATAATTTTTATATGTATTTTTGATAAACACCTTTTTACCTAAAGTTTTTAACATCATCTCAAAGTAGAAATGAAATCAATTAAATGTACATTCATGAGCTAAACAGTTAATATGTCCGTAAATAATTAAGTTTAAATATGTATACATGTTAATAGGCAAATAAAAGAAAACGGCCGTTTTGCATTTTAAGTTGGGAAGGATTTTGTACTAAACTGATATTGTTATGGTAGAAAAATTTTTAGATATTTCGAAGAGTCCAAATATTCTTTTCAAAAGCTAAACGTTTCTAAATAAAATTAATAAAAAGTATAATTTGCCTTATTGAGCATAGAAGCTCATACCAGAGTCTTCAAAAAAACACCAACTGCCATAAAAATTTACACTCTGAGACATAAGCTTTCAAAATCGAACGAAAATTTAAATGTGTGAGTGCAACATTGATAAGTGATTAAGAATCATTACGAAAATATAATTTTTTATAGGAAAGCCTACAAATGAGTGAAGATTTCAGTACCCTTGTGGGTCACCTCAAGCATGAATACGCGGTGCTGAATACGCGGTGCGAATATATGTCAGCAAAGCATACATATCTCACATGGAGTCTGAAATCATCTACTCCACAATTGCTTTAAGCGAGCTTCTAGTGCAACCCCAGACATGCTCGATTGGTGACAATTCTGGGGACCGGGCGGGGCAGGGAACAACGGCAGGCCAGTAATGCGACGGAGACATTCCTGTGACATAACATACTCCCGATTTAATTTTCTGTCTTTTTTTCCTTTGATGAATTTGTTGAATTATTACTAAGTGCTTGGTATCTTGAATACATGTTCAAAATGCAAATAAAAAAAATACTCAAAGCTATCAGATTTTACATTACACACAAAGGGGCGTTTCTATCCCTCCCTTTAGGCAGATAACCCTCGAGTCTCTTGCCAAAAGTAAAATAATCACACCAAATAAACATTTTTGGCATTTAAGACCATGTTTCTTATACAGATACTGCATACAAGCTGCTGCATCCATGGAAGTTGGCTGCAAGAGATATTGCATACATGAAGCATTTAAACAAAAGAAACTTATAAAAACTACCAAAATTATAAAGGGAACAACGGTTGTGAAGTACAGAAAATTACATTAAAATGCATTTTTTCAAGTTGAAATTTAGTAGACAAAATTATTGGTATAAATGCATTATATCATCATGACTGAAACACTAAAACATTTTAAGTTACACCATATATTTTTTATAAAAATAAATTTCAATTATGTTTTGATGTTCCATAAAGTATTTACTGAAACACCGACTGTAATTACAGTTTTTATTCTATTAAATGCACAAGTTTAAGCCAGACTGCAATATTAGCATTTGCAAAAGAGCTTTATAGAAGGATTTTTCAACATATTTCCGCAATTTAATTCCCAAAAATGAAAAACACAGTAAACTATTACAACTGGAAAGAAGGTAACAGAAAGAATGTATTCGAAAAAACGTTATATAAACAGAAACGTTTTATAATAATTATTCCTAATTTTTCAAAAATAACTAACATTTAATAAACCTTGGATTACTAAATTTAATTGATTAGATTCCGTAAATTTTTATGCGTATGAGTGAAAATTATTATTATATGGAATTTAATCAGACACTAAAATGGCACTAAAATTAAAATTTTAATGACACTAAAACTGAATTCATCAAAACTCGAGCGTACGAAGACATTTCTGATAAATCCCGTTTCCCCATGTAAAATGTTTTTCTGGCCGTTTAATGTAGAAATACGTAGCTATATATTATCGCAAATATTGGTTGCATAAAAACCATAAAAGGTTAGCGAATTTTCTGCAGAATATTCTACATTTATCGAATTTAATGGTTTGATCTAAATAACTTAGATCAAGCGTCTGCACTATAATCTCTTTAACAGGATACATATTACTCATTTTCGTAGAGTCTTCCAGCCCCTTCTTTATGTACGAGATATGTCACAAAGAAGCAACAGATCAGCAAAAAGATCTTTTACAATAAAAAGAACTTTTATTGCATTAGTATACACAAGTGGGAAACTCAAGAATTCATAACTGGAAGAACCCAACTGGAAGATAAGAGATAAAGACTATCTTCTTACTGCAATGAGGTAGCAATGAAATAGGCATTTTCTTCCAAGTATTTCGAATAGATTTTACAGATATGAATAACGAGTATCTTTCTTTTTAAGATGAAGCAAAAAATATATTATATTTATAGCGTTAAAAAGGATAAATGTACTAAAGATCATAAGTCCCTTGATGATATGAGTAAAACTTCCATTGAACTTTTTGAGATGCGTATCTGTGAATTGAGTATAACCGAAATATAAGATATCGTTTAGTTAACTGAGTGTAGCATAAATTTAAGTGCGAAGGTTTGTATTTATTAAAGAAAACAATTGGATTATTTTAAAATATAAATAAGAAATAAATTTGATGTAAAAGAACATACGTATCCTTGATATCAAAAGTTAAAATATGCATACTGTATGTGTTAAATTATGTATGAATTAACGAGTGCATTAAATCTTCACACCTCGTCACAATAATATTTGAACTATAATATTATTTTCTAAGGCAATAAAATATTTTTCTACCTAAATCGAAACCCTCTAATTTTTCTTCAACTAAAAAGATTAAGTTTATTTGATTATAGAAAAGAATACAAGGGCTATCTGTCTAATGAATGGATGCTTTCATCAAGGAATTTCTAAGGAAAATTGATTCATATTCGCGTTAGACGTTTTCTTTAAAGAGAACCAATTCAGTGCATTTCTATGTTGATTATTGACTTTCTGCATAGTTTTCTAACTTTCAGAAATTATGCTAACGGATTACTATTCTGCTAAATTATTATAACGCAGCGTGATCAAAATGTCACGTACAGAATACACAAAACTTTCAGAATTTCCAAAATGGATATTAATGGCAAATTGTTTCTATGGGGAACACTCCTTTATTATTACAACAAATGTATCAGCTGAAATTTCGTTGCAATTTATGCTGTTACCTTTAAAATCCGTTTGTTTGATGCATGATGGAAATTAGTTTTCCCAAGTAGAACGAATTTTAAATCATTAATTACAGCTTTTCAATATTTAATGGTGATGCCATTTTTCTCAAACTATTTGCTGGTGACTGCAATATTTTATTCCCGATTTCGTCCATTTGGTCGAAACTCAAAAAAGACTGTTGATGCGCTTCCAGTTTTTCAATCAAAAAAGTTACCAAGTAAACAATAGTAGTCTTGTTAAGCTCACTAGTATTTGAGAAGATCTTTTTAATTCTTTCAACAAATTTTCCGTAAAGAAGTGCGTTGTGTAGCATTTTAGAATCTGTGTATTTTAAGTGTTATCTCACATTATATAGACTATGGGCAAAGATCTTATGACCATCATCTCAACATATATCGAAAAACAAACTCTGTGGGGTCTAAAATTCGAAGCTTTATGCTATTAACTGTCAAATAAACGCTTAAGCCTTGATTAGAAGTTGAGGATTTCTAAAAAAATATCAATATTTTAAACAGTATTATTGCTTTTACTGCATGCGCGCAATCAATTAGCCACAAAGGATTGTTGCAAGTTTCCCAGTTGCGAGAAAACTCATTAACTATTCAGTTGTTATGATTCTACAATGATGGAAAAATGGGCATCGTGAACTGATTAGTTGGAACAATATGGACGCTGTAACATTTGTCAAATGTAGGAAACACGCGCATATTTCTTCAACCACTAAAAAAAAAGATTGCCGGAAATATTAGTGGTTCTAAATGGTTATGTTTGTCATAATCTATTTAAATTATCGAAACTAATGTTATCAAGCGTAGAAAAAAGGAGTACTTTTAAGCAAACATGACCATTTGAGTGGTAATTGAGGACTGGAATGTATACTAACTTTTCAATTTTATAGGTAGCAAATTAATGCTCTTAACAAGCTTCGAGTTGTACTTATTAAAGAGGGAAACATTCATTAAATATTTATTATCTTGTATAATGTGGGTTTAATATACATAGTCCTTACGCCTGTATTACTGCCTGTTATTTTTATTTTGGCAGGAGATTCCATAAATAAATGACAAGATTAATTTGTAACCCTAGAATGGGAAATACTGACACGAATCTGTATCAAAGCAAATACATCGCATTGTCTATCTATCATGTTTCGAGACGTTAGCTTTCTGGAAAGTGAGACTTAGAGATTCATGTATATAAGTGCCTTCAGAACGCTTGCGACATAAATAATTGATATCATAATCCAGAAGTGAACTCTTATTAACTTTCGCTTTAACTTACCTTTAGAATTATTGTGACTTAAATAATTGATATAATAATCCAGAAGTGAACTCTTAGAAACTTTCGCTTTAAGTCGGGCGAGACACCAACTGAAAGTTTTTAAACAGTGCCTATTGCGTACGACGAAAGTTGCTTGTCAGAGGCAAGGGTTTATAAATGGAGTTGTTGTTTCAAATGTGGTCAAGAATATTTTGAAATTCGTCCTTTGATAAACAGAGTTCATGCTACCAAAGCAGGCTGCTAATGCAACCTGTTATCGTGAAATTTTAGAGGGTTTAGTATGTTGATTTACCAAGATCGTTTTTCCGCGACTAGAGTTTGGATCTTCTAATATAATAATGCATTCGTTTTTTCAGACTTGTTAGCCACTGAATATTTGTCCCCTAAAAAATCTTTGTTTTACCGTTCTACAACTCCATACGTATTCTTTCTCTTCATAAAGTTAATAAAGGTAGTAAAAGGATATATTAAAGTTCACATTCACATCACTAACACATACCCTTCCCGCCAAGCTATATTGGCTAGAGTACCATAGGGCTCACTACGCGGGCCCGAACTTTTCAATTTGTATGTGAACGGCATCACAAAAACATCCAACACCATCTTAGCATTATATGTAGATGGTACTGAGAATCCATCACAAAGTGCTTTTCTTCGTGCAGAAATACAAGCAGTTTAAAACCACAGTCACTCATCTGAAACCTGTTTTTCTCGGTAGAAAATTGAGATAAACGTCGACATTTTTACTTTGATACTATTTACAAGAAGAAAATCAAATTACTGGCAACCTTCGTCTCACAGAACTATATTGGCCTGGGTTAAGCGAATCTCTTGTCTCAGAGTGATTCTCCAGCAAATCTTTCAAAAACTTCATACATGCATTGCATTATCTAGAAGTTCCTGATGCCTAAAGCTAGACTTTTCTCCTTAATGCCCGAACAGCGTTCTCTACTAATAATAAATTATTATAAAATCAAATATTGTGTCCTATTCCTTGTTATGCCTCATGCACATTTATGGCCTACCAAGAGCAAGCAACTACAGAGAGCTCAAACTATACCCTGAGAGAAATCTCCGAATTATGTTCGGAACAACAAAATTCATAAACAATTCGATCTCTCTGAGCTACTTGCAAGCTATCACTAGCTAGTGGACAACTTCCATAAAATTCTCAGACAAAAAAAGTCATTCTACTATCCCGATTTATAGTTGCCCAAGTTCATACAAGTTGAGAACTATATAATTATTACTACCATCAGATAATTTCAAAGAGTAAATTACTGTATTAGACAATAATATGTGAACCACTTGGAACTAGCATTGTTCTTCTCTATTTTGTGCTTATTATTCTCAATTTTGTATAATATTTTATCCTAGTATATCCTTCTGTATCAACCTTGCCTCTAATTATCCTACTTGTTCTATACGCTTACGTGTCATATTTTAAAATCATTTGATACTCCATCGTGTCTGAACTCCTCCACACCCGCTGGCAGCTCGTCCCCTTTTTATACATCCTATATTGGGTTTATATCCTTAATTTTTGTTACTTAGTAGTCCAAAGGGGCAATTTGCCATGAAGGACTATTAATTTCGTTTTGGCATTTTGCGTTGAAAACTATAAATGTCGAATCACTTTTCAGATTATTGCCACCAAATATTAGAGCCCTGTATTATATTTAAAGAAATTAAATAATGAAGAATTTGCGTGAATGTACGTATGTTTCCCGCATTGTTATAAAACAACGGTACCTAACATCAAAATCATAGGAGCCATCAAAATTTGAATAACGTAATCTTCCATAGCATATGGGCATGTGAAAGCTCTAATTTGAATTTGAAATTTGTTTTATTATCGATTTCATATTTTATAACATTTCAACGAAATTTTTGATTAACAAACTCGAAAATTTGAAAGCGAGCAATGGCAACACTGTACGGAAAAAAAACATTTTTATCTCCAGCGCACGAGACTCTGTAACGGAAATTCTGTAGATACGCTCATTTTAAAATTATTTTGCGATATTGCTGTTGAACTGAAGTTTAGGAACGTGGAACATGATATTTAATAAATAAAGGTAAAACAAAAAACGTTAAAAAAACGCGCTTTGGACGTAATTTAAAATCTGATACCTTTCAAATTTTTTTAGAAGTCTTCTTGTATTATAAATTTACTGCGAATCAATTTATAATCGGCAATTCAAATCATTTTCGACAGAGAACTAGAGTTCTCTGGTTTTTCCATCGTTCCCCTTGTTTTCGATGATTGTGAGGACGATGAAAAGAAATACGATGACTGCTTTAAATCGAGCCCTAAATGAACTTAATATATTTTCGATTTGTTTTGCATTGAGAGTTGTTGCAAAGGCACTGAATTGCGGGTGGAGCATAGTGAAAAAGAATATCATCATCATGTAAATGGACTTCGAAAATCAAATCATTTTCATGAGCTTTGGTTTAATTTTATATATAATATATTTCATTAGTTGCCTAAAATATTACGTATTTTCTTGATGCTTTACATCTAATCTTGCGTCAGCTGTCATTTAACAGATTTACCAAGAAATTAATTACTATAATTTTAGTTAATAACTTAGCACAGAATGAAATGTCTCATGTGTCTTATTAGTGGCTCCCATGAAAATTACTTGCTCTCGAAAGAAAGTAAAATGTCTGATTAAGGCGTTAATCTTCCGGGGCCATTCACAGATTAATTGGTCGCTGTGGCAACCGTGATAGAATGTCAAAATAAGAAATCCTGCAGGAAGCTTAAATGCTCGATTAATGCGGAAAATCATTTCCTTCAGCCTTGAATATTTCGAAATTTATTTGGTTATAGAAGATCAGCCTAAAAATATAAATTAAAAATACAATATCAAAAGCACTCTATTTATGAAGGTCAAATACCTTGGTAAATGCGGTAAAATTATTGTTTTAAATTGGAGCAATTTTGTCTAACCATAGAACAATTCTGCAGTAAGACGATAAATATTCATTTAAATTAAAGCAAAATTTAATTTTTGAATGATATTCGTTTTATAGAAAATTGCTACTAATTTCGAAAGACAATCTGTCTCGTTTTTCCGAGAAAAAATACTTTCCTCTGTAGGCCAAAAATACTCCATAAAGCGGGTGGAAAAAATTATGTAATAGTGAAGGAAATCTATGCCATTTATTGGGAAAAATAAAAATTAAAGGCTAAGGGATAAATATTTTAGAATTCTTGTGAAAACCTGGATTGATTTCAAGTCGTTAACTAAAATTTCCAAACCTTAAACTTAGAACAAAATATATAATATACCAATATTAAGATAGTCTTATCGAAATTAAAAATAATAAAGTCTTTAAGCCATTAAGAATATTTGTATAATTAAATGGAAGAGAATCAGGCCAATGTAAAGTAAAAATATAGACAAAAAATCAAACTTTTTTTGGAGTAGATTTTGAGAAAATTCTACCTATTTCCAATTCAACGAGATGCAGGTACCTCTGCTTTACTAACAAAAATTTTGCAAAATGGGAGGCGTTACGATGATATTTATAATGAAAACAGAAGTGGAGCAAAGCTAATCATAACGCAGTGTTTTTCTGTCGAAAGATATAGTAATGAAACCTGAAAGTTAAGATTTTAGAATCCTTATCACGATATAAAGGACTGAATTGTAATTTATGTCATAATCAACATAATGTATTTTTTATGTGAAAAGCTTCAATGAAATCTTACACACCAACTACAGTAGTTTATGAATTAATTTCTCAGAAGCATAAAACAAAATTAAATTTTAAAATAGTTACTTTTAAAGTTAGGTATTTACCGAATTAAATTGGATAGACCTATCATCCAATTCCATAAAGATAAGAATTTCTTATTAGTCCAAACAGGCAATTTACCCAGAAGAAGTATTAATTTTGTTTTGGCGTTTTGCGTTGATTCATTATAAGCGTCGTTTCACTTTTCAAATTGTTGCCACCAAATATTATCGCCCTGTATTATAGTTAAAGAAATTAAATAATGAAGAATCTGCATAAATGTGTGCATATTTTCCGCATTATGATAAAACTACGGTACCTAAAGTCATCAAATTTTGAATAACGTAATCCTCCTCCGAATATGGACATCTGGAAGACCAAATTTGAAATTTGGAATTTGCTTTATTATCGATTTCATATTTTGTAAAACCTTAACGAATTTTGATTAACAAACTCAAAGATTTGAAAGCGAGCAATGGCGAAGTTGTACAGAAAAAAAGCCTTTTTATCTCCATTGCGCGAAACTGTGTATCGGAAATTCTAAAGATATGCCCATTTAAAAATAATTCTGCGATATTGCTTTTGAGCTAAATTTTATGGTTTAATTGCGAAGAACATGATATTTAATACATAAAAGTAGCACACGAAACATTAAAAAACGCCCCTTTGGACTTAATTTAAAATCTGAAAATTTTCAGATGTTTATTTTTATTATCTTATTTTATTATTATTTTTGTCTGGCACTAGTATAGTAGAAGAAAGCATAGTTTAACTTAAATAAATAAATTTATTGCATTTTTTTAATATATCTCAGGGAACTCACTATTGAATTTTTGGCCCCGAAAATAATACCTCCCTTCTTATGCATGTAGGATGAGTAAGGTAAAAATAAAAGTTTTCTGGACAGAGAATTTAATTTCTGTTTAAAAAGTACCGTAAAAATTAAGCATAAGCATAAAGGATCATCTTGTAAAACAAATAGGGAAACATAATTTTACAAGAAGATGTTAATGTGTTAATTTATATATCTTACCGGAGATAAAATAATTCACATGCCTGCAGATAAAAATTGCATTAGAAATGAGGTCTTATTCGCTAAACAGTCTCGTATATTTATTTAATATAAAATTCACGTTTCTTCAGAAAACAAAAATCACATTTTAATAATTTCAGATTTTTTTTCTTTTTCAAAACGCAACTTCAAGCAGAAAAACTATTCAACGTGGTCTAAGCTCTCCTCTCCCAAAAGAAAAAAAATATAAAACCACAGGATATATCTTTTGAAAATAAGAACACAGAATAGAATGTTTAACCATTAAAGCAGTCCGAATAAAAAACCAGTTTGTATTTAAATAAAGAATCTCAAAATAATCTCCAGAAACCTTTTATTTTCATTTTTTCTTGTTTCAGATGCTGAAACCATTAAATATATTTTCATTTTTTAAACATTAAAATAATTCGACGAGTTATAAAATTGAAGAAGTACCCCTTAAGGATATAATGTAATAACTTTAATGGATATGGAATGGAAAAGATTCGAACATTAAGACTACTGTTTTATCATTTTTTAATGAAAAAATGAAGCAAAAGCTTTGCCGGGCTTCCTATTAAGAGAATATCTGAAACCCAGGTTTTGTTTCATACATTATTTGTTTTTTAATTTTCTTACATTACAAAAATATTTAGTACCAAGGAAATGGAGATAAGCGCTGTAGTTGAATTTACATCTGGGAATTGGTTTTGTTCGTTAATTGTCTTTTACTACAATTCCGAACTTAATTAAAATTCTATAATGTTATTTCAAACGATACGTTGAACCACTTATTAAAATACCAAAAGAAGAAATTGCGAGGTTTTTGATTTGGATTCCCAAAAGTAACATTTACATTAGTGTGACACAAGTTCAATACTGGCCTAGGAAATATCTTCGAACAGCATTTTCTTGTTCTCCGGAAAACTAATAGATTAGATTTTGTTCAAGTTAACTGATTAAGGCAGGGTAGCTTGAGGGCTTTTTACCTCTGGAGAGGGATGCCTTTGTGGAAGACTTTCAAATAGAAATTTACTTGTTTTCACTAAGCCCATTCCCCTTAGAAATTCTTCTATGGAGGTATTTCTCTCCTTAGATTAATCCTCTTGTGTTTTGAAATACTTAAATAAACCAAATAACTAACTTTCAAGGTATACATATAAGGGAAAAGACGAAAACTCCCAATCATCAATCCCATTCGTCGGGATTTGCGGTTGAGGTTTATTTGATTATGGCTAAACTCTCGAAGGCTATCTGCCTAAAGAGAGAGATGTCTTCGTGGAAGACTTCTAAGACAAAATGACTCGTATCCAAGTTACACATGGGGGAAAACTATGAAAAACTCATGTATCCATTCCTTTTGCTTGGAGTTGAAACCAGGACAGACTTACCAATGTTCAGCTATTTCACTGATCGGCCGCTGGTCGAGTTGCCAGAATTTAAACCCTCGACAAGATTAGGCAACTAAAAAACTGAGTTCATCCGAGGTTCGATTTACTTATTCTACCCAGAAACGAGCTTATTGTGTGTAGGGTATAAAGATCTAGCTCTTCTATTAAATAAACTATAACATAACCACATAAACTATTCTAGATCTTGCAAAATGAACATGACCAATTCTCGCACAGGCGTGAAATAATACCAGCACAGAAGAAGGATGAAAATAATTCTTCATTATTTCCAAGTAAGAACAGAAATGCACGTACTTCGTGCTTTACAATAACACTGACAAATTGCGGTGGAAAATAAGCAAACATAAATCAATTCAAGTCTAAATGGAATAGTGCTGGGTTAGCACTCTAAGTTGCTGCTAACTTAGGTTGACTCAACAAACCTAACAGGCGTGACAAAATATTCGAAATGGCCAAGGGGCGTTTTAGCGTAACAGCATGATCAGGAACGAAACGTGCGCTGGCTAGCGAAAACAATCTCTGAATAAGCTCTAAGATTCACCCGTTTAAAAGCTCACTTCACTTCACTTTAAATTTATATCCTGGAAAGGAAATGCGAGGGGAAGTTGAGGAGTTCAGGAAAGATAACAAAAATCTGAATAAAGAGCTAAATAACTAAGGAAAACCCTACAAAGTCATATGTTTTTTCTCATTCGAAACTTAAATACGTGCAATACTTAATTTGTATTTTAGAAACTGTTAACTTTCTCAGAATATTTAGGACTAAACTGAATACCACAGAGTATAGAGGAACAAGAAAATAACTTCATATCGATTACTGTATTTACTCGCGTATTTCCGCCCTCCTTTTTTTACGAATTTTGTCGCATGAAAATCGAGAGGGAAAATTATGCGAACAATTTATTTCTGAAGAGCTCAGTTGCAGTAAGAACAAAGAAGTAAAATGTGCGTACGGTCACTAAATGAATGAATTCCTTTTAAAATTTAAGGAAGTTCTCTTTTTCTGAACGTCTTTTAGAAGGACAAATTAATGTGAATAAATATAATTTTTTTAGAACTTTATTCTAAAATGAGGCCCACCAGCGGCCGAGCGGTAAAGACGCTGAACACTGGTAGTTCGGTTCGAATCCCGCGAACGGGCTGGCTGCATGGGCGTTTTCGTGGTTTTCTCCATGTGTAACGTGTATACGAGCCAGTTTCCCTTAGAAAGTCCTCCACGAAGGCATCCCTCCCTTTAGGCAGATAGCTCTCGTGTGCTTTGCCATAATTGAATAACCTAACCTTATGCTAAAATGTTAGTGAAAAGGCAGGTAAATATGATATTGCACAAACGTTGCGGCTTAAATATTGAGTTAAAGCCTACCATTCCGTTAAATAATATTTTTAATTACGTTATTTGCCCTTTTATAAATATCAGTTACATTATTTTCTTTTCGGCAGTTAGAAATGTCTGATTTTTAATTTCAATTAGCCTAAAAATGTAATACTTATATATTTAATTATATTTTATTTGTGGTATCTTTGAAAATTAATTTACTTATATGTACTTTATAGTTATTATATTAAAGTATTAACATTTGTACAAAATATGTAAAATGCTGACACATTACTGGTATCAAACCCTATTAAGAATATAAGAATTTGCACTACTTTTATCCTATTAACATTATTCTATTTTATAACAGACAATATCCTATTTTACACACTGTAGTAGGAAATTATTATTTAATGCAGTAGAACGTGAGTTACCTGAAGTCATTATGACAGTAATCATCTCGGTTCTCTGAAAACTCACTTAATAGAGACTACATTTCAGATCATGCCATTTTTTCTTTCGAGAAGGTTTTCTGTATCTGCTCCCTTGAAATACTAAATATAAGGGCACAAGCACAATTATTAATGCTTTAATAAACATTTTATTACTTGATATATTTTCCTTTCTTAAACTGCTAATTGATACAAGATTTTTATTTCGTGACAAAACATATTTAAGAAAGAAAGCTGGAATATACAAACTTGTTCGAAATTTACAGAAATTGAGAAATTTTATCAAATTTTTATGTCATTCTTATGAGATATGATTTGAGAGGGTTTTTTTTTTGGATAGGTTTTGAGATAATTGTATAACTCCATCTACTGAAGCTCTAACAAGCCAGTTTTTGATCAACAAAAGATCCATAGGAGAAGCATAAAGACGTTGCTTTAAATATTAGCAGCTTTGCCCATTGCTTTGTTCTCAGTTAATGGCTCAGAGGTGAAACTGTTGAATACTGCCACTTCAACCCGGGCTCAATTCTTGCCAAACGCGCTAGCTTCATGGAAGGATTCGTGGTTCTTTTCTTATGAAACTTATATGTGAGCCAGTTTGCCTTAAAACGTTTTCTGTGAAGGCATCTCTCTATTTAGGCGTAGAGCCTTATGATGCTTTGCCATGTTCAAAATAAGACCACACTTCAGCGCAATCAGTTTTCCCTTTCCTAGTTTCATTGTCCTCTGCATCATTGAAATTTTATTGTTGTTTACATTTGTGCCTCGAATGATTTCTTTGTCGCTCAAAACCAGAAAATCTGGATGTCTGCTTTTTCCTGTTTATTCATTCTTAAGCGTTATCATTTTATCCTTTTAAATCTGTCTACGAATTAACTGCTTGTTTGTGTGCCTTTTGATTTTAAAACATATAAATCACACGTTTTACCTTAGTATGCAGTAAAAAGATCATTAAATGATCCATTACTCATAAGAAAGAGCAAAAATATTAGTCATTGATTAAATTTCACAAATGTTACATTTTCTATTCGTATGTTACTACATTTTCCCAGTTATAATAATAATCCCAATATTCTCTTTAAAGTGGTAAACGGCTAAGAAGTTGAGAACGCTAAAAACATCTACTAAGAAAACGGTTTACAGAGGTGATATTGTATGAAATGTCTTTCAACATATAGATAGTATTTGAGGTATATAAAATTACCTGACTAATCTTAAGAATTATTTATCTAATAAGATGCTGTTAGGAATAATTAGTTTAGTGTTATTTAAAAGGAGACAACGTAATTATAAAAGTAGTAATTAAAATAATAATACGTAGAAGAATTTTCTGAATATATTTGCTTACATGGATATTGTACGTTTCAGAAAAAAAGTGCTGTGAATAGGTGATAAGAATAATAGGTTTCAGAAAACGCTTTGAGGTGAGGAGAAAGAAAAAAAAAACTTCAAATTTTACACACGTCAGAGAGGGCTTCAAGGATAAGTAGTAAGTAATCCTAAAATGGCTGGAAGGTGTTACGCATAACATGAATATGAAATGAGACATTTATCACCTGAAAAGCGACACAGACAAAAAGAACTTCTAGCTTCTTAAAATAACTGTCAAATTACTAAACGTTCTTCACAGTTGCGTTCTAAAAAGACTCATTCACGGAGTAATCGATCAAGAACGGATTCTCGAGAAACTGCGTATAGGCATTTGCAGAGTACTTAATGCCATAACGATGCTTTTTGAATACGATAACTGGAAATAACGAGCTAAATAATCTGCACTTTAGAAGAAGTAATGAAGAAGTACTATTATTCTTCATCAAAAAGAAAAAATAAGCAGTAAGCCATTTGTTTATTATTATTTTATCCCTATTTAGGGTCACTACAAAAAGTTTTGTTTAATTTATTAAGGAAAAGTAATTCGAGGGCTATTTTGCCTACAGAAAGAGATGCCTTTGCGCAAGAACTTTTAAGGAAAACTGCCTCGTATGTATGTTACGAATGAAAAAAACCCCAAAATCTCCCCACGCAGCTAGGCCACTCGCAGTTCCAAGTACCAATCACAATAAAAATGAGCTTGAGTAGAGGAGAAACATGAGAATCAAAATGTACCTTTTCTCTGCCACCAGTAAAAGTGATTGTTCAGTTTTTAAAAACTTCATCTCTAATTTTAATTCTTATGGAATTGCGATTGTGGTTTTCTTATAAGTGTAGTCTGATGTACGTTGGACAAATTAGAAAGACTTAAAAATTTTCCCAAGAAGTAATACGAATGCTATTTTGGAAAATCAGAAATAAGTATATATGTTCAAATAACTAATCATAGTTTAGAATTAATTACAACTGTAACACTGCTTCTGAGAAAATAATTTGAAAGTTTCTTCAAAGTGTGAAATGGATTTTTTTAAAACTTTTCACATTCATAATTCTTTTCTTCTTTAGTTAATTTACATTAATTACAACCGAGATCTTCCCAGAGCCTAACATCTTAGTTTTTTTACTTTTCCTGGCTATTTGTCTTTAAAACTGTTACAGTATACTCATTTCTATTTTACTCCACTACTTCTTTTCTTATATAAACTGTTGTGGTACTAGAATGCTGAAATTTTCTCAGATGTGGGTAATTATCAAATTGCCCTAGAACATAATTTGATCACGTGTTATTCACGTACTTCGAGACCACTATATTGTAACTTAGCTTTGATCTGCTGACTTTATTCAGCTTCATAGCATTACATCGCTCGAAGCATTTTGTACATTGTTCATTTTAGTTTTCGTTTTAGAAATTTTTTTCTTGTAATTCCGAACTCATATGCTGTATAATTCTGTGCAGTTTATTTTTGTTGATTTGCGTAAACTTTGCATGTTATATAGAGATTTTACTGTGTAGAATTAACAACATTGCTTTTGCGTACAAATAAACTCCACTACTCCATTTTATCTCTTAACAGTCGTATGCGAACTCACAAAATATATCTTATTTATAATATTTGGCAGAAGAACACACGTTTACTCCGGGGTATAGTTCGACCGTCTCAAATGCAACCCTGGCTGGCATTCTGCCAAAACATATAGACTCGTCCAAAAGGGGCGTTATCACTTGCTGCGACGTGAAAGGTCACGTGAAAGTCTTCGCTTCTCCGGAAAGGTTACGTTAGGTTAGGTTATTCAATTATGGCAAAGCACACGAGGGCTATCTGCCTAAAGGGAGGGATGCCTTTGTGGAGGCTCGTATACACGTTACACATGGGGAAAACCACGAAAACGCCCATGCAGCCAGCCCGTTCGCGGGATTCGAACCTCTAACTTCTCCGGAAAGAGATATGCTGGAGGGAAAGAAAGTCCCCATCCTTCCACCCTATTTTGAAAATAATTCGGTTCGACTGGCGCATGCGTGTTTGGCTCATGATCGCGGATGAGGCGGTCGAACTATATAATAAGTAGTAAAAATGCGTGAAACAATTGTTAACGTGAATAGTTATGTTGCTTGCGTGTGGATAGTTTTTAGTTGGCGATGAATTTCAGCGATTAATCACAAAAACGATAATTTCCTTTCCCAATGGCCGCTGTAGCAGAGAAATATCAAAATTGTACCTGGTATTTTTGAATATACAGTCTAAAAGTGTTTGCCTAAATTTTTAGCGATTTTTGCTATTGACTGCTTTGACTTCGATGATCTTCATTTTACAATAAAAAATCGCAACTGGTATGGATTTAAAGCTAGTAGCACTGAAGGCCCAATTTTAATTTAATTCCTATACCGTCGATGCTAGATACATTATTTTACAAAATTTGTATTGCTTAAAATTAAAGCGTTCAAGAAACTTAATGATTATTTTGATTTAAAATTTAATTCATAATTTTAATTTCGGGATTCAAATTTTCTCTCCGAATTATTATCAAACTGACTGACATATAACCTCCATATGTAATTAAATGTACAGTTCTCACTTATAAAAAACGGGTTTTCCAAACAGCGACTTAGAGCCACCTTAGACTTTGGAAATCTATTCGAGAGCAATAGCATAAATTACCTCTTATGATAACACAAAAGGTTTTATTGTCTTGGAAATTACGATGTATAAAGATAGTGAAAAATAAGGATTATCAAATACAATATTTAAAACATGAAAATTATAGGTAAAATATTTCTCTAATTACAATGAAAATCGTTTAAAAATGTGCGAACAGCTTCTGTATACATAGTTATAATAATTTTTAATATATGGAGGAATGTTTCAATTTTCTGTTCCTTTCTGAAATTTTTTCCGAGAAGTATTTTAATTTCCTTAAAGTTCATTGTTTTATAATGACGCTATCTGCACACTGTATTCTGTAACTAACGATGAAGGAGTCGAAAATAGAAAAGTTTGATCGAGAAATTTAATATGTGAGTTACATCTCTGATTACTGTGTATACTGTCGAAACGATTTGTCATGATATTAGATAAAAATATAAAAAACAAAATTGTATGCAATTTTAAACTGTTATTCAGATATTTTCAGCAATCTAAAATTTGAATCACTAAAATAGGTTCTATTTTTTAAGCTTAAGTATGTATAAGCTATTCTGTCTGTTCACTGTCTTTTTTAACTTGATTAATCAAGTGGTATTGAAACATCAAGAACACTAATTTATAATTTTGTAGAAATGTCACAGCGAGGTAACATTATAATCATTTAAACTTATTTCTTACCTGTAATTATTTTCATTATTATGTGTCATGAATTTTCAGTAAGTACAGTTCAACATACTGGGAAAAAAAGCACTGTAACACAATTTGATTAAAGCATTATTAAATCATATTAATTGTACAAGTTTTTATAATTAATATTATTAACAGCACTCCTATTAAGCCTTTTGATACTTAATAAATCAATAAAACGCGTTATTTCTGCAATTCAAAACCAAGGAACATTTTTAAACTTCAGTTTTTGCGGTTGAGCCAAAAATGGAATCCAAGAAATATATAGCTAACCCGACCAAGCCTTTATCATTAAGTGGTCATAGCATTATACACTGATGAACCGATGGCTCTTCAAAATTTGAACATTAATACAATATGCATTTATTTCACATTAAAGATGAGGGAAAGAAGAAATTACTTATCTGACCAATTCATTCGGTAGGATTTAAAGCCTGGTCTAAACATGTGTACTTAGCGATCTTCGCATTTCGAAGTTAGAACTTAGGTAATGAATGAAATGGGAACTTTGCATGCTTAGTTGACTTCTGAAGTACCAGAATATGCAGATAAACAGAGAGCATGTTTGGATAAGGAAGTTTGACAAATATCGATTCTCAACTCTGTTAACATTTCCAACACTTTTGAAAGTTTGGAAGAGTAGTTTGATTGTACGTCTTTAGCAGTTTATAACTTTTGCGTTTGGATATTTAAGAAGATTTGTTTTAAATGGCTAAATGAATAAATATTGATTGAAATTAGCCCATCTGTTGAATGCATGAAAAGGTCGAATTTTAGAACTTATGTGGGGAAACCACCGTGCTCTGAACTCAGGTAAATACAGAAAGGCTATTTCGTTTTCATAAATTTTAATTTTATTTTACGTTGCAAACTTATGAAAACTTTAAGCGCGATTGTTTGTTGTTTCAACTCCTCACAGAAATACTTTTAATCGATAGTAAATAAATACTATTTAATCAATCGAAAATTTGAGTTTTTTCAGAACAGGAATCGAGTATTTGACATCAAGGGATATTTTATCTTATTCAGAAGAGAGATCTTTACAGGTCCTGCTTTTTCAACTGCAGAATCTTCCACTATTCATGGATTTTGATAGGTTTATAAGGTATTTCCCCCGCCCTCTTCGCATGCCTTCGTGGTGTAGTGGTCTGCATGCTCGACGCGTAACCGAGAGGTCCGTGGTTCGATTCCCGGCGAAGGCGTTGCTTATTTTTCATGTCTCCTGCTTCGTATTAACCTAATGTCTCTACACTGGCGCCCGAACTAAAAAGGTAGTGGATGATGATTCTCCACCACCGCGATTTGGCGATTGGGTCCCCAAAACCCCAGTCGCCCTTTAAAAGGGGGAGTATATAAGGTATTTCCCCCGCCTTCTTCGCATTCCTTCGAGGTGTAGTGGTCTGCTGCATGCTCGACGCGTCACCGAGAGGTCCGTGGTTCGATTCCCGGCGAAGGCGTTGCTTATTTTTCATGTCTCCTGCTTCGTATTAACCTAATGTCTCTACAGGTTTTCTTTCATTTTTCTCGCCAGTGTATTTGTTATTTAAAGGAGGAGTGATATATTTATATGGAAATAAAGACTAACAGGAAATATAAGTGCTCAAATTACATTTGGCGTTTCTCATTATAAAATAAAATAATGAGGGATGTTAAGAAATTCAGATTAAAAAAATGCCATTTCATTACTTTATTACTATTTTTCATAAACCTCCCGCATTTATTAAAATCAGGAATTTTATTAAATGTCCTTGATTTTAGACTCGCGCAACAAATGTAAAAATTCATTTCATAAATTTCTTTTTCTTTTCTTCTACATTTTTTGTAGTTCTGCTCAGCATACAAGATGATACAGACGTTGCTCACATCAAAATTCCAGAAACTCCGGATATTCTAAAGTAGATATTAATTATAAACTGTTTCAATCGATGATACCGCTATAGTATTATAAGTAATATACAACTTGAAGTTTCAGTTGAATTTTATGTTACTAGCTTTAAAAATAATTTATTTGTTGCAAGACGGAGGAAAATTCAAGTACTCCGATGATAACACCAACTCTCCTGGAATTAAATTTCTAAAATGTTGTTAAACAAAACAGCCCACATGCGGCTGAGGGGTAAAAGTCACTGAATACTGGTAGTTTGGAATGAGATTCAAATACCCCTAACGGTGTGGCTGTATAGGCGTTTTCGTGATTTTCTCTATGTGTAACGTGTGTACGAATCAGTTTCTCTTAGAAAGTCCTCCACGAAGGTATCCTTTCTCTTAGGCAGATAGCCTTCGAATGCTTTGCCATTAAAAAATAAACCAGAAACTTAAAATAAAAAAGTCAATGATTTTCCACTTTTAACCCGAGTTTCGAGAAAATGGAAGCGTTTACCATAAGAAATGAAGTAGTTATCCATATCCTCTGAATTCGGACAAAATGGACGAGTGAGGAATAAAATGTTGCAAACATTATAAGAATTAAGAGCATAAGAAAAATGGCATTCCAATAAAATTGATAGGTTGCCAAGTAATGCTCAATAATAAAAATTCGTTTAGTTTGCAAAAACGTTCCTCCTGCACCAATCAAACGGCTTTTAAATCTAGTAACAGAAACTGCAACTGAAATTTCAAGTGATTATTATTTGTAACAGTATATGGTTGTCGTCCATTGAAACCATGTCATCAGTATCTGTCTGGCAACTGATGTGCGTATCACAAACGTACATTAATTACTACATGTATGTTTAGATTTATATAACTCAAAATATTCGATCCATAACAAAAATTAGTTTCCTCTTAGAAGAAAATATTTTCAATTTGTAACGTTATATGCAACTTATTAACTGTTCATGAAGAAATTTGGTTTTTCCACTTAACTAAAAGTCTAGTATTTCAAAAACAAAGATAAGATTGAACTAAACATTTTATTGAAAATACGTTTTTCAAGTACAAATTAAACTCTGCAAAATACTATATTCATACGACTCACGTTGTCTTTGAAATAGAAAAGCAAGTGTACGAAACGAATAATTTCAAAGCCAAATCCTTCCAACTTCTGCTGCTCCTGGCCCTGTGTATTAAATAGTTTATTTTTACTTGCATATTTTTTGCCTCGTATATCCCACCCATAGCATTTTAGGGTTAGGTTCTGAAATTCGTTTAGGTATTCGGAAAATTTTCCAGTTACTCAAGGAGATCATAAAGAGAGTTCCCCTAAATTTTAAAGTGAATGCACTTACGTAGTGAAAGTTCTGCTAATCGTAGTGTTCGTTACTAACTGTTTTGCTCGGGGTTTGCGGTAAATGGGATCTGAAATAGTGAAGAATTCAAGAAAATAGAAATATCTAATTTCCACTTGGAGAGACAGACTGAAAGGCATATATTGATGATCTACAAGATCTTGCAGATGACACAAGCAGAAATTCCACGCCATTAATGACACTAATATGAGGGCTAGAGAATAGCAGTGGGTATTCAAGGTACAGATAAGCGGAAATGAAGTTAGAAAATGAGATGTTAATGCTACTTTTATTCTTCTTGGAATGCAAATTTCTTTCAAATAGATTACAGTGTTATAAGTTACAGGTAGTTTTTCTATGAATACGTTCTATTTGCTATGTTCTTATCACAGCGGCCTCTTATAAACAAAAACGGGATTTGGAAATTGGCAAGAGTTTCTCCCATCAGTTTCTCATTTTTCACACGATAAATTTAATAATAAAAAATCTAATGTATACACCACTTTCACTTCCTTGTACGGAATATTAAATTATACGCATTTCTGCGCATTGCATTTAAACGTATTTTCTGGACTTTCATTAGGGATATATTTCTCATTCAACTAATTCAGTTCTCACTTCGCGACAAAGCGCAAAAATACATAAAACCTCAAAATATCTTTAGTAAAAAGTTGAAAATTTTAAAAAAACATAAAACACAAATACAGTTTAAAGAATTAAAAAGAAAATTTACAATTAATATTAGAGTCTCTAAGCAAAAACAAGCAATTCCAATAGCAGGCAAGAAGGCAGATTTTTCCGTGCATAAAACTGAAAGTTTACTTTTGGTCTCTGACACTGATGGCCTAGAAACTGACTTAATCTGTTGTGGGTGCTATGCTGAGTCAATATATGGGATAATTTAATAACTTAAATGATAATTCCAGAATGGATTAAGCAAGATTTAATTCGCAATAATAAAAGAAGGCGTTATATTTCTTGTTGCGAAACTTAATTTCTCTAGAATGGCGACAAATCCACTGTTCTGCTAAGTTTCAAATGTAAACAAATATGGTTATGGTAAAAGATTAGGATTAGCCTCCCTTAAACAACTTTTAAATTGCTGATAATTCTACAAATATTGCATGCATATTTACTAAAAGCATAAAAACCTTAACCGGATGATAAGAACAACATAATTCACTCGCTTTTAAAGTAAAAAATGCACAATTTACCAACATATAAAAATAAAAAAACTGAGTTAAACGAGCTAAGTAAGAGAGTGGGTATATATGTATATATATACACTTCTGCTGCAGCCGATTGCCACCAAAAACGGAGGTGCACATCTACATGCTATAGCAGTCCTATATACAAAATGTCAACGTTATAAGGCTACTCGTTCTTTAGTTATGCGAGATAAACACATACATACATACGTACGTACGTACGTAAAAACGCCACAACAACATCTCTTCTGAATCTATTTTAAATCAGCTTTATAATTGGTTTGTGGAAAATGAGTTCTTTATTCTGTTCTTACGTACAGATGTCGCTCAGAAACATAGTTAAATTGCATTCGATAGCAGTCAAAATGTATATTTTCAGAAATGTTGAAACATGGTAACCGGAATTTTTCATGACTATAACTTATGACTTCCTTTACTTCGTACAAGGAAATAAAAGAAGATGGAGAATATGAGAGTAAATCCGGTAAATTCAAAATTACTCTTTAATCAAGATTTGCTCACAGCTGAGCTATTTAGGAATAAAAACTCTACTCTTGCCACAGCTCTGTGTCTCTCTAAATTAAAATAAATAAATGTTTGATGATGAACTGATGTTGTATGATGATGAAAAATGTGCTGTATGTTTAAATTTCTCAAATTTTTATTCTATTGTTAACTGACGGAAGAAACAGAAATTACCAGAAATTACATAAGACAACGTGCTAGCTAAACAGACTCTAAAATTTTAGTCTAAGATACTTTTGATATACTGTATAAAGCATTTTCTATAACAGTGATAAACTTAAATTTTTCTTAACCTTTAAAGTAATTATCAAATAATTTTTATTACATTGAACATTCTGTAAGGAATGAGGTATAGAATTGTTCCTTTGTTCAAACTTAGCGATGTGCCATTAATTTATCTCAAGACTAAAAAGCAGCGCTATTGGTTTCCTTCATGATAAAAAACACAAAAGCTATGATTTGCAGGATAAACAATAGGTGGATTCACTGGAGCTAAGAAAGTTCGTGAACAATACGTTGTTGAACTAAAATCAATAAAATATATTTATGGGGCTAAAAAAAATTAATGACCGAAAACGTTGCAGGCGTGGCTTTTGTAAGAAATTTACTAGCGTTCATGATGCAGTGAGTATTTATGACTTCATACGTTGATAACGGATGAAAGTATAAAATGTTGCCAAGCAATTATATATTTTTAAAAGAAAAGCACAGTTTGATTCCTTTATATTAATGTAATTTCTTGCTCTTAAGTCCTTTATGTAATGTTTATGATAAGGCCTTTTAATAAATTATTTCTTCTGAAGTATACAAAACGAATGTTATACAGCGTGAATGAATGTGAATTTTCATATGATGAAACTCTATGTAATCTTAGACGTATTAAGTACCTTTCAAGAGCAAGTTGCAGGTTGTCGATTTTATTCAAATGTGATGTTTCGTTTATATTTCCTTTACAAAATTATATTTAGTGAGACCTTTTAGGAAAACTATTGTAAGAATATAAAAGCTTTAACGTGAGTTTGTATATTAAGTGAAGGACGAGTTGATGTCATGCTTTATAACATTAATTCCTTTTTATATAAATTTAAGTACTTTTATGCATTTTGTAAAAGCAAAGAATAGTTTGACTCCTTTATTTAAAGACAATTTTTATTTTTAAGTCTCCTGTCGAACATACTTCCTGAAGCTCTTAATGAAAATTATTATTCTAAATGTCTTTGATAAAATTTCTGCTGCAGTGCAAGTCTGCCTGTAACGTTGTAACGTTGTGGAAGTGTTGATATCAGTTTGTGTAAGCTGAAAGTTCTGCCAATTACTAAATGTAAAAATATTCTAATTTCTTCAAAGTATTTACTGATATTCGTATTTTAATAAATGGCAAAAAATAATGAAAAACGAAGCAAATTAATCATTAAACAATCAAAGCTTCGACTGCCATATTTTTAAGCCGATGTTCTAATCTCACAGAAAGTAGGAGGTTTTGAAAATGTAGAGTGTCGTTGTAGTATAGACACATTTAATACACTCTCCGCTCAAAAAACACTTCTAGACG